>CM059806.1:34243681-34468466 GCA_030435695.1 Brachymystax lenok tsinlingensis
ATTTTGACCAAAATTAACCAGAGAGATTACTGCTTTTAAGGTTTTCTTTTTCCAAGCTATACAGAGGGTGCTCCAGCAAACAAACAGAAGAGACCTGAGGACACCATCCAACCTGGAACTGAGCTGCCAGGCTTGAAAGGACAGACCAGATACAAATTAAATTAGCACTAAGGTGTGATGTAAAAGGGCTTTGGGCCCAACAAGTGTCAGGAGTCTTTGAAGCATCATCTGAAGCCCCCTCCTGCTGTTCAAAGACCAGTCACTGGCATTTTCTACAAGAAATCTGCCTCCAGAAATAAAAGCTTCTTCCGAGTGGGTGTGACACACACCTAGTCCCGTTGCCTGCTGCACTGCTGCTTGGATTCCACCTGGCGATCTGTTCACTGTCTGCCCTGGCCTGTCTCCCCCTGTCTGGTACAGGTACCTCCACCACACTCACACCTCTCTCCCGAGCTTTCACTCGTCTCCAACACACAGGCACTGTTGGGACGAGTGACTCTGAACTTACAATGGCTATCCCCAAGTCGTTATATATATTTTTTTAAATATTGTGCATTTTGCTATTTTTCTATTTGCCTCATGACTCCTGCATTGACTACAAACTTTCTTTACCCAACCGTAGGACAGACTATGTTAGTCCCACACTCGGGACTCTGACTCTCTATTGGTTACAGACTTTTGGCCTCCCATCCCAATCTAACCACCTCTCGCCGGCTTTGTGCTCGTGTTACCTGATGAAATTGCTGTACAAAATGATCTTGTTGCCATCTGATGCACATTCAGATGTCATAAATCAGCACTACAGAGCTCTCCCTGTCCTCTGCCGTGCCTTGATTGTATTACTGTTGATGATATCTGGAAATGCGCATGTACACCCTGGCCCATCTACTGTTGCTAGCCACAATTCTGACTTGTGCTCTGATATCTGCTTCACTGATTTCTGCTCTCGTAAAAGCCTGGGTTTTCTGCACGTTAACACTAGAAGCTTATTACATAAAATGGATAAATTGAAAGTGTGGGGTTCAGAGCTCCAATCAAGATGTGTTGGTCATTACTGAGACGTGGTTAAGGAAGAGTATTTTGAATACTGATGTTAACCTTTCTGGTTGTAACCTTTTTCGTCAAGACAGATCTTCCAAAGGTGGTGGAGTGGCAATCTTTACCAAGGATCACCTTCAGTGCTCGGTTGTCTCCACCAAGTCTGTCCCCAAACAATTTGATTTGCTGGTTTTAAACATTAAACTTTCAAATAGCTCTTTGTTGACTGTTGCTGGGTGCACCGGCCTGTACCCTACCTGCCCTAAGCTCTCTCCTGGCACCTTACACTACTATATTTCTCAGATTATTACCAATCCCACAAGGTATGACTGCAAACACCCTTAGTGATCACTGTTTTACAGCCTGTGGTCGTAATGGCTGCTCAGTGAAACGACCTGTCTTAATTTGTCATACACGCTTGCTGAAAAACTTTAATGAGCAAGCCTTCCTTCATGAACTGGCCTCTGTAAAATGATGTAGAATCAGCTTGATCCCCTCTGTCGAAGACGCTTGGACCTTCTTTTTTTATATTTTCAGTGGTATTGTGAACAAACACGGCCCCCATAAAGAAAATGAGATTTAAAAACAGGTTCAGCCCCTGGTTGGACCATGATCTTGCAGAGTTACTCTACCTCAAGAATTGCATTTGGCGAAAGGCTCGGCACACACACACTCAGGCTGACTGGCTATTGTTCAGGCAAATGAGAAATAAGTGTACTCAGGCTATCCGGAAAGGCCAAAATGTGTTACTTTAAGGAGCAGTTCTCGCTCTGTGGGTCTAACCCAAGAAGTTCTGGATAACGGTTAAAGACCTGGAGAATAAACCCTCCGCCTCACAGCTGCCCATGTCCCTTAATGTTGATGATGTGGTTGTTACTGACAAGAAGCACATGGCTGAGCTCTTTAATCACCACTTCATTAAGTCAGGATTCCTATTTGACTCAGCCATGCCTCCTTGCCCGTCCAACATTTCCTCCTCTCCCACCCCTTCTAATGCGACTAGCCCCGATGTTTCACCCTGCAGGCAGTCACTGAGTCTGAGGTGCTAAAGGAGCTCCTTAAACTTGACGCCCAAAAAACATCTGGGTCAGATGGTTTAGACCCATTCTTCTTTAAAGTTGCTGCCCCTATCATCGCAAAGCCTATCTCAAACCTTTTAAACTTGTCTCTCTTTTCCCGGTAGGTTCCCATTGCCTGGAAGGCAGCCACAGTTAGTCCTTTATTTAAAAGGGGGAGATCAAGCTGATCCTAACTGTTATAGGCCTATTTTTATTTTGCCCTGTTTATCAAAAGTGTTGGAAAAACTTGTCAGTAATCAACTGACTGACTTTCTTGATGTCTATAGTATTCTCTCGGGTATGAAATCTGGTTTCCGCTCAGGTTATGGATGTGTCACTAAAACCTTAAAGGTCCTCAATGATGTCACCATTGCCCTTGATTCTAAGCAATGTTGTGCTGCTATTAATATTGACTTGGCCAAAGCTTTTGATACAGTAGACCCTTCCATTCTCGTGGGCCGGCTAAGGAGTACCTATCTCAAAGAGTGTATAAAGTCAGAGAGTCTGCTGTCTCAGCCACTGCCTGTCACCAAGGGAGTACCCCAAGGCTCAATCCTAGGCCCCACGCACTTCTCAATTTACATCAACAACATAGCTCAGGCAGTAGGAAGCTCTCTCATCCATTTATATGCAGATGATACAGTCTTGTACTCAGCTGGCCCCTCCCCGGATTTTGTGTTAAATGCTCTACAACAAAACTCGCTTACTGACCAACAAGCTTTCTCTACCCTTAAACTTGTTCTGAACACGTCCAAAACAAAGGTAATGTGGTTTGGTAAGAAGAATGCCCCTCTTCCCACAGGTGTTATTACTACCTCTTAGGGTTTAGAGCTTGAGGTAGTCACCTCATATAAGTACTTGGGAGTATGGCTAGACCGTGCACTGTCCTTCTCTCAGCACATATCAAAGCTGCAGGCTAAAGTTAAATCTAGACTTGGTTTCCTCTATCGTAATCGTTCCTCTTTCACCCCAGCTGCCAAACTAATCTTGATTCAGATGACCATCCTACCCATGCTAGATTACGGAGATGTAATTTATAGATCGGCAGGTAAGGGTGCTCTCAAGCGGCTAGATGTTCTTTACCATTCGGCCATCAGATTTTCCACCAATGCTCCCTATAGGACACATCACTGCACTCTATACTCCTCTGTAAACTGGCCATCTCTGCATTCCCGTTGCAAGACCCACTGGTTGATGCTAATTTATTAAACCCTCTTAGGCCTCACTCCCGCCTATCTGAGATATCTACTGCAGCCCTCATTATCCACATACAACACCCGTTCTGCCAGTCACATTCTGTTAAAGGTCCCCAAAGCACACACATCCCTGGGTCGCTCCTCTTTTCAGTTCGCTGCAGCTAGCGACTGGAACGAGCTGCAACAAACACTCAAACTGGACAGTTTCATCTCAATCTCTTCATTCAAAGACTCAATCATGGACACTCTTACTGACAGTTGTGGCTGCTTTGTATGATGTATTGTTGTCTCTACCTTCTTGACCTTTGTGCTGTTGACTTTGCCCAATAATGTTGCACCATGTTTTTGTACTGCTACCATGTTGTGCTACCATGTTGTTGTTATGTTGTGTTGCTACCATGCTGTGTTGTCATGTGTTGCTGCCTTGCTATGTTGTTGTCTTAGGTCTCTCTTTATGTAGTGTTGTGTTGTCTCTCTTGTTGTGATGTGTGTTTTGTCCTATATTTATATTGTATTTATTTTATTATTTTTTTAAATCCCAGGCCCCCGTCCCCGCAGGAGGCCTTTTGCCTTTTGGTAGGCCGTCATTGTAAATAACAATTTGTCCTTAACTGACTTGCCTAGTTAAATAAAGGTTAAATAAAAATGTAATAAATAAATAAATAAAGAGACATGAGGCTGTAATCACTGCCAAAGGTGCTTCAACAAAGTATAGTATAGAGTCTGAATACTTATGTAAATTTGACATTTCTAAAAACCTGTTATTTCTTTGTCATTATGGGGTATAGTGTGTAGATTGATGAATATTTGTTTCAAATCTATTTTAGAATAAAGGATGTAACGTTAAAAAAAGTCAAGGGGTCTGAATACTTTCCAAATGCACTGTATGTCAATATATTAGATTTCGGTATTAGAATAGCAACTTGTGATAAGTTATTTCACAATGTTTACAGTTTAAACTTCATACTTCATAGTTGGAGGAGTAAGTATTGATGTTGTAATTGTATGAGATGTACATATCTGGTGATATCTCAGCTGAAAGATTCAGTCACCGTTTGGATGGAGGAGCCAAAAAGCTGCATTGAGAAGTGACAAAGTGCCAGCTATTACGACAGTAAGGGAGTTGAGGGAAACGAAGGGTCTCACCGAGCTGGATGAATATCAACCCACTCTGGGTACGTCCCCAATGACACACTATAGCCTTATAGGTCCTGGCCAAAAAATAGTTCACTAAACAGTGAATAATAGGGTGCCATTTGGGACGAGGTTGATATTTATCCAGATTTGTAAAATTTCTCCTGAGACCCTGGGTGGAGCTGATGACAGAATTTCTAGCAGAACGTAAAATTAAAAATGTATCCCTTATTCCCACAAAACTAAAAAATAAATCCATACTTATTGTCATCTATAAAGTAGCCAGAGACACTGGAGACGTATACAGCACTACCTAGGGATGGTGTTGACTGTATTATATCAGCAGTGAAGTAAAGAAAAGGAGGAGGATGTTGAGTTTAGAGTTGAGGGGGTTTAAGGCTTGAGCTGTGTCCCAAATGGCACCCTATTCCCTGTGTGGTGTGTTACTTTTAAACAGAGCCTTATGCGCTCTGGTCAGAAGTAGTGCGCTATATATAGGGAATAGGGTGCAATTTAGGACACACTTGATCTGAGGCGTGAACAAGAGATAGCAGAGCCAGAGTGCAGTTAACTACTGGAGCCAGCCTGGGCGTTGTCCCATTCACCAGGGCTGTGTCCTAAATGGCACCATATTCCCTATGTAGTGCACAACTCACCCTATTCCCTATGTAGTGCACTACTCACCCTATTCCCTATGTAGTGCACTACTCTGTTAAGGGGTTTGAAGACAAGCCTGTACTGAGACTGAGCCAGGCTCTTAGCCCTGACATGAGGCACACAGGGACTGAGCAAGGCTCTAGGCCCTGACATGGGACACCCAGAGACTGAGCCAGGGTCTTAGCCCTGACATGGGACACCCAGAGACTGAGCCAGGCTCTAAGCCCTGACATGGGACACCCAGAGACTGAGCCAGGCTCTAAGCCCTGACATGGGACACCCAGAGACTGAGCCAGGCTCTAAGCCCTGACATGGGACACCCAGAGACTGAGCCAGGCTCTAAGCCCTGACATGGGACACCCAGAGACTGAGCCAGGCTCTAAGCCCTGACATGGGACACCCAGAGACTGAGCCAGGCTCTAAGCCCTGACATGGGACACCCAGAGACTGAGCCAGGCTCTAAGCCCTGACATGGGACACCCAGAGGCCCTAGCCGGTTTGTATGGGCCAATGCTCCTCTCCGCTCCATCATCACCAACCGTGACCGACATCTGCGACCCATTACACCCCCTAATTATCCTCAGGTGAACCTCATGGAAAATGTGACAAAAGACATTGGAATGTAAATACATAACCCAATGGAGCGCCCATTGATGTTCATTATTTTATTCATTAATTCCAAGATGGCGTAGCATTCAGACGTCTTTTGTCCTCGTCCTATCGTGTCCAGTGTATATATATTTTTATATATTTTATTCGCATATCATTATTTATATTTTTTTCTAAAACTCACCCAATGTGGTACGGATCAGTTTTTTTTCAAGTATTATCCACCTCGAATCCGGAATTCCCTAACTGAAGCTAACCAGCTCACTAGCTAACGTTAGTATTTAGCTTACCATCGCTAACGGACATCAGCTAACCTTTAGCTCGAAAAGCTCTCGCCGTTCATATAACGTGACTCACACCAGAGCATACCGGACCTATTTTCTCTCCATATCCCCGGATTCCTACCGCAAGCTCTGGACATTTTCACCTGGATCTTGCAGCTAGCTAGTGACTATTGCTATCCGAGTGACTATTGGCTAACGTTGGTCCCGGAGCAAGCACCAATTAGCCTGAAGCTAGCCTATGCTAAGCCCACCTTCTGGCTGGCTGATGAATCCCATCAGCCACTCCTGGGCTACAACACCTATCCGGACCCGTTTGTACTGCAGGTGCGGAGCCCCACCGGGCCTTCACGGCTGGACTACCAACGTTATCTGCCCGAGGGGTTTATTCAACCGGCCTCCGTCGCGACGTCACCTGAACGCCCATCAGCTAACTGTGGCCTGCTAATCGTTAGCTGTCTAGAGCATATCGGCTGCTAGCTAAACAGGTCCATCGGACAATTTCTTGGGCCACTATTACCTATTTTGCCAATTGGCCTGGTCCCCTTCACCACACGGAACCCCACCAACCCATCACGACTGGTCTACCGACGGAAACGCACGAGGAGGCTATAAACAGACTTCCTCCGTCTTTGTTAGCCAGCCTGCTAGCCTTAACTAGCATGCTACCCCCGGCTAGCTGTCTGAATCGCTGTGTCCCCAACCAGCCTCACTACTAACTGGACCCTTACGATCACTCAGCTAAGCATGTCTCTCCTCAATGTCAATATGCCTTGTCCATTGCTGTTCTGGTTAGTGTTTATTGTCTATTTCACTGTAGAGCCTCTAGCCCTGCTCAATATACCTTATCCAACCCTTCAGTTCCACCACCCACACATGCGACGACATCACCTGGTTTAAATGTTTCTAGAGACAATATCTCTTTCATCACCACTCAATGCCTAGGTTTACCTCCACTGTATTTACGTCCTACCATACCTTTGTCTGTACATAATGCCTTTAATCTATTTTATCGCCCCCTGAAACCTGTTATTTTTACTCTCTGTTCAGGACGTCCTAGACGACCAGTCATTATAGCCTTTAGCCGAAATTGTTGCAACCCCTATTACTAGCCTGTTCAACCTCTCTTTCGTGTCGTCTGAGATTCCCAAAGACTGGAAAGCAGCTGCGGTCATCCCCCTCTTCAAAGGGGGAGACACTCTTGACCCAAACTGCTACAGACCTATATCTATCCTATCCTGCCTTTCTAAGGTCTTTGAAAGCCAAGTTAACAAACAGATTACTGACCATTTCGAATCCCACCGTACCTTCTCCGCTATGCAATCTGGTTTCAGAGCTGGTCATGGCTGCACCTCAGCCACGCTCAAGGTCCTAAACGACATCATAACCGCCATCGATAAGAGACATTGCTGTGCAGCCGTCTTCATTGATCTGGCCAAGGCTTTCGACTCTGTCAATCACCACATCCTTATTGGCAGATTCGACAGCCTTGGTTTCGCAAATGATTGCCTCGCATGGTTCACCAACTACTTCTTCAATTCTTGGGCCGACTCTCTTCTCAGTATACATCAATGATGTCGCTCTTGCTGCTGGTGAGTCTCTGATCCACCTCTACGCAGATGACGCCATTCTGTATACTTCTGGCCCTTCTTTGGACACTGTGTTAACTACCCTCCAGACGAGCTTCAATGCCATACAACACTTTTTCCGTAGCCTCCAACTGCTCTTAAACGCAAATAAAACTAAATGTATGCTCCTTAACCGATCGCTGCCTGCACCTGCCCGCCTGTCCAGCATCACTACTCTGGACGGTTCTGTCTTAGATTATGTGGACAACTACAAATATCTAGGTGTCTGGTTAGACTGTAAACTCTCCTTCCAGACTCACATCAAATCTCCAATCCAAAATTAAATCTAGAATTGGCTTCCTATTTCGCAACAAAGCATCCTTCACTCATGTTGCCAAACATACCCTCGTAAAACTGACTATCCTACCGATCCTTGACTTCGGTGATGTCATTTACAAAATAGCCTCCAATACTCTACTCAACAAATTGGATGCAGTCTATCACAATGCCATCCGTTTTGTCACCAATGCCCCATATACCACCCACCACTGCGACCTGTACGCTCTCGTTGGCTGGCCCTCGCTTTACACTCGTCGCCATACCCACTGGCTCCAGGTCATCTACAAGTCCCTGCTAGGTAAAGCCCCGACTTATCTCAGCTCGCTGGTCACCATAGCAGCATCAACCCGTAGCATGCGCTCCAGCAGGTATATCTCACTGGTCACCCCCAAAGGCAATTCCTCCTTTGGCCGACTTTCCTTCCAGTTCTCTGCTGCCAATGACTGGAACGAACTACAAAAATCTCTGAAACTGGAGACACTTATCTCCCTCACCAGCTTTAAGCACCAGCTGTCAGAGCAGTTCACAGACCCCTGCACCTGTATATAGCCCATCTGTAAATAGCCCAACCAACTACCTCATCCCCTACCGTATTTATTTATTTATTTATCTTGTTCCTTTGCACCCCAGTTTTTCTACATTGCACATTCATCTACTGCACATCTACCATTCCAGTGTTAAAATGCTATATTGTAATTACTTTGCCACCATGGCCTATTTATTGCCTTACGTTCCTTATCTTACCTCATTTGCACTCTTTGTATATAGATTTGTTTTTTTTTCTACTGTGTCGAACTGCTTTGCTTTATCTTGGCCAGGTCGCAGTTGTAAATGAGAACTTGTTCTCAACTTGCCTACCTGGTTAAATAAAGGTGAAATAAATAAAATAAAATAAATTGTATATATGCAGTAGAGGCATTGGAAGCTGTTCTGGCTCGTGTTGGCCCAACACCATATTAAGACACTTTATGTTGGTGTTCCCTTTATTTTGGCAGTTACCTGTACGTCTTTTCAGTTGGCATGTCTCTCTGTTATTAAACATGTTTTAAGTTGTCATTTTAGTCATTTAGTAGACGCTCTTATCCAGAGAGACTGACAGTTAGTGTGTCCATCTTAACACATCTAGGTGGGACACCCACATATCACAGTCATAGTAAATACATTTTTCCTCAATAAAGTTGCTATCAGCAAGGTCAGAGATACGGGAGGGGGTCCAGTGTGAGTGTTAGTTCACAAAATAATTTTGTTTTGGTGGCGCAAGGTGGTGTTCTGTGGGATTATCTACGATACACTTCGAAGAGGTAGGGTTTCAGATGTTTTCAGAAGATGGGCGGGGACTCTGCCGTTCTAGCTTCAGGGGGAGGTTGGTTGCACCATTGGGGTGCCAGAACAGAGAAGAGCTTGGACTGGGCTGAGCTGGAGCTGCCTTCCCTTAGTGGTGGGAGAGCCGAGACCAGAGTTGGCAGAACAGAGTGCTTGGGTTGGGGTGTAGGGTTTTAGCAGAGCCTGAAAGTAGGGAGGGCCAATTCCTCTTGCTGCTCCGTAGGCAGGTACCATGGTCTTGCAGTAGATGCAAGCTTCAACTGGAAGCTAGTGGAGTGTTCTGGGTCAGTTGCAGGGGTTTGAAGGCACAAGCAGGGAGCCCAGCCAACAGCAAGTTGCAGTAGTCCAGACGGGAGATGACAAGCGCCTGGATTAGGGCCTCTTCCTGTGTGAGGTAGGGTCATATTCTACGGATGTTGTAGAGCATGAACAAGTCACTGCTTTGATGTTTTCAGAGAACAACAGCGTGTTGTCCAGTGTCACACCAAGGTTCTTTACGCTCTGGGAAGGGGACAACATGGAGTTGTCAACCATGCTGGAGAGGTTTTGGAGGGGTCAGGCCTTCCCCGGGAGGAAGAGCAGTTCCGACTTGTTGAGGGCAGAGCTGGTAGGCCAACATCCAAGCTGAGATATCTGCTAGGTTCGCAGAGATTACATTGTAGTCATTTAGCAGACGCTCTTATCCAGAGCAACTTACAGTAGTGAGTGCATACATTTTCATACTGGTCCCCCGTGGGAATCAAACCCACAAACACGGCGTGGCAAGCGCCATGCTCTACCAACTGAGCCACATGAGACTACACGTGTCGCCACCTGGGTGTTAGAAGGGGAGAAGGATAAAAGTAGATTAGTGTCATCCACATGGCAATGATAGGAGAGACCATGTGAGGATATGACGGGCCGAGTGACTTGGTGTATAGAGAGAAGAGGAGAGGGTCTAGAACCGAGCCAGTAGACACCAGTAGTGAGAGTACGTGGTGCAGACACAGATCCTCTCCACGTCACCTGGAGCAACCTGCCAGATAGGAAGCAATCCAAGAGTATGCAGAGCCTGAGACGCCCAGCTCTGAGAGGGTGGAGAGGAGGATTTAATGGTTCACAGTGTCAAAGGCAGCGGACAGATCTATCAAGCGCTAGGATGAGAAAAGAAGAAAGAGAGTCAGCTTTGGCAGTGCGGAGAACCTCCGTGACACAGAGAAGAGCAGTCTCGGTTGAGTGACCCGTCTTGAAGCCTGACTGGTTAGAGTCAAGAAAATCGTTCTGAGAGAGATAGTGAGAGAGTCGGTCAGACACAGCACTCTCAATTGTTTTGGAAAGAAAAGAAAGAATGGATAGCAGTCTGTAGTTTTTGACGTCAAAGGAGTCGAGTGTTGGTTTCTTGAGGAGTGGAATGACTCTGGCCATTTTGAAGACAACTTGATTTTGTAAGCGTCACATTTCAGTGTGTGTAGGTGGTTCCCCTCGTGAAGCTTGCAATGTCTGGCGCTGCCGTGTCATGCAAATCATAAGTAGCATATTCCACTCTGATTTTGTGGCCTGTTTGTTCATGGTACACCGACTGCGAAATAATAAGGCAACCACAAAAGCAAACACGTGCATGTGCACACATGGGCACAATAGCAAATTCCACCAAACCTGCAGTACAGCTGTACTGGTCTGTGTCCCAAATGGCACCCTATTCTCTGGTCAGAAGTAATGCACTATATAGGGAATAGGGTGCCATTTGAAAGTATCCCTGGTTATGTTGGAAATGTGCCTTCCCCATTGCAAAAAGCGACTGATTTCCAACCCACTACCAGAATCTTCCCGGCATCCAAAACAAGCCATTCTACTGCCAGAATCTTCCTGGCATCCAAAACAAGCCATTCTACTGCCAGAATCTTCCTGGCATCCAAAACAAGCCATTCTACTGCCAGAATCTTCCTGGCATCCAAAACAAGCCATTCTACTGCCAGAATCTTCCTGGCATCCAAAACAAGCCATTCTACTGCCAGAATCTTCCTGGCATCCAAAACAAGCCATTCTACTGCCAGAATCTTCCTGGCATCCAAAACAAGCCATTCTACTGCCAGAATCTTCCTGGCATCCAAAACAAGCCATTCTACTGCCAGAATCTTCCTGGCATCCAAAACAAGCCATTCTACTGCCAGAATCTTCCTGGCATCCAAAACAAGCCATTCTACTGCCAGAATCTTCCTGGCATCCAAAACAAGCCATTCTACTGCCAGAATCTTCCTGGCATCCAAAACAAGCCATTCTACTGCCAGAATCTTCCTGGCATCCAAAACAAGCCATTCTACTGCCAGAATCTTCCTGGCATCCAAAACAAGCCATTCTACTGCCAGAATCTTTCTGGCATCCAAAACAAGCCATTCTACTGCCAGAATCTTTCTGGCATCCAAAACAAGCCATTCTACTGCCAGAATCTTCCTGGCATCCAAAACAAGCCATTCTACTGCCAGAATCTTCCTGGCATCCAAAACAAGCCATTCTACTGCCAGAATCTTCCTGGCATCCAAAACAAGCCATTCTACTGCCAGAATCTTCCTGGCATCCAAAACAAGCCATTCTACTGCCAGAATCTTCCTGGCATCCAAAACAAGCCATTCTACTGCCAGAATCTTCCTGGCATCCAAAACAAGCCATTCTACTGCCAGAATCTTCCGGCATCCAAAACAAGCCATTCTACTGCCAGAATCTTCCCGGCATCCAAAACAAGCCATTCTACTGCCAGAATCTTCCCGGCATCCAAAACAAGCCATTCTACTGCCAGAATCTTCCCGGCATCCAAAACAAGCCATTCTACTGCCAGAATCTTCCCGGCATCCAAAACAAGCCATTCTACTGCCAGAATCTTCCCGGCATCCAAAACAAGCCATTCTACTGCCAGAATCTTCCTGGCATCCAAAACAAGCCATTCTACTGCCAGAATCTTCCTGGCATCCAAAACAAGCCATTCTACTGCCAGAATCTTCCTGGCATCCAAAACAAGCCATTCTACTGCCAGAATCTTCCTGGCATCCAAAACAAGCCATTCTAAAGGAATGTGCACAACACAACAATTCCAAATGCTGAAGCAATTATGGTGAGTCATCAGAGCCTGCCTGTATACCCAGGCCAGTGATAAAACCTGCTCATGCGTTCAGACAGACAGGGAGGAGAGTGTACAGTACAGTGGTGGGCCTCTGCTACACATACCAGGCACGCCAAACACAACATGTGCACAGAGACTGGTTAAAGACTGAAGTACAGGAGGTGAACAAGTCCTAGTAAGGGCTTCCCATGATTGTGGTGTAGGTCTGATGTGTAAGAGCAGAATCACAACCAGGTAGGGGTCTGATGTGTAAGAGCAGAAACACAACCAGGTAGGTGTCTGATGTGTAAGAGCAGAACCCCAACCAGGTAGGGGTCTGATGTGTAAGAGCAGAAACCCAACCAGGTAGGGGTCTGATGTGTAAGAGCAGAAACCCAACCAGGTAGGGGTCTGATGTGTAAGAGCAGAAACACAACCAGGTAGGGGTCTGATGTGTAAGAGCAGAAGCCCAACCAGGTAGGGGTCTGATGTGTAAGAGCAGAAGCCCAACCAGGTAGGGGTCTGATGTGTAAGAGCAGAAACACAACCAGGTAGGGGTCTGATGTGTAAGAGCAGAAACCCAACCAGGTAGGGGTCTGATGTGTAAGAGCAGAAACACAACCAGGTAGGGGTCTGATGTGTAAGAGCAGAAACACAACCAGGTAGGGGTCTGATGTGTAAGAGCAGATACCCAACCAGGTAGGGGTCTGATGTGTAAGAGCAGAAACCCAACCAGGTAGGGGTCTGATGTGTAAGAGCAGAAACACAACCAGGTAGGGGTCTGATGTGTAAGAGCAGAAACACAACCAGGTAGGGGTCTGATGTGTAAGAGCAGAAGCCCAACCAGGTAGGGGTCTGATGTGTAAGAGCAGAAACACAACCAGGTAGGGGTCTGATGTGTAAGAGCAGAAACACAACCAGGTAGGGGTCTGATGTGTAAGGGCAGAACCCCAGCCAGGTAGGGGTCTGATGTGTAAGAGCAGAAACCCAACCAGGTAGGGGTCTGATGTGTAAGAGCAGAAACACAACCAGGTAGGGGTCTGATGTGTAAGAGCAGAAACACAACCAGGTAGGGGTCTGATGTGTAAGGGCAGAACCCCAGCCAGGTAGGGGTCTGATGTGTAAGAGCAGCCCAACCAGGTACTGTAGGTACCTGCACATTTATATACACTACCGGTCAAAAGTTTTTGAAGTTTGGACACACCTACTCTTGGCATTGTCTCAACCAGCTTTATGAGGTAGTCACCTGGAATGCATTTCAATTAACAGGTGTGCCTTGTTAAAAGTTAATTTGTGGAATTTCTTTCCTTCTTAAAGCGTTTAAGCCAATCAGTTGTGTTGTGACAAGGTAGGGTTGGTATACAGAAGGCAAAACCAGCTCAAATAAGCAAAGAGAAACGACAGTCCATCATTACTTTAAGACATGAAGGTCGGTCAATCCGGAAAACGTTTCTTCAAGTGCAGTATTTCCCTCATTAAAATGCAAATCAATTTATAACATTTTTCACATGTTGGTATTACAGACTCAGACAGGGACAGGTTGAAAATGTCAGTGAAGACACTTGCCAGTTGGTCAGCGCATGCTCGGAGTACACGTCCTGGTAATCCGTCTGGCCCTGCGGGATTGTGAATGTTGACCTGTTTAAAGGTCAGCGAGGCAGAGGTGATGTTGCCTACCCTCACCACCTGGGGTCGGCCCATTAGGAAGTACAGGATCTAATCCTAAACTTGGTGACGAGCTTGGTGGAGACTTTAGTGTTGAACGCTGATCTGTAGGCAATTAATAGCATTCTCACACAGGTATTCTTCTTATCTAGGTGGGTGTGGAATGCAATTGAAATTGCATCATCTATGGATGTGTTGGGGTGGTATGCAAATTGGAGTAGCTCTAGAGACAGCAAAAGCGGTAGAGATACTCTGAATGATCGGCTATGAAAAGCCAACTGACATTTACTCCTGAGGTGCTGACCTGTTGCACCCTCTACAAGCACTATGATTATTATTATTTGGCCCTGCTGGTCATCTATTAACATTTGAACATCTTGGCCATGTTGTGTTATAATCTCCACCTGGCACAGCCAAAAGAGGACTGACCACCCCTCATAGCCTGGTTCCTCTCTAGGTTTCTTCCTAGGTTCCTGCCTTTCTAGGGAGTTTTTCCTAGCCACCGTGCTTCTACACCTGCATTGCTTGCTGTTTGGGGTTTTAGGCTGGGTTTCTGTACAGCACTCTGTGACATCAGCTGATGTAAGAAGGGCTTTATAAATAAATGTGATTGATTGATTGGATGATGGAGTTAATGTGTTCCATTACCAGCCTTTCAAAAATGTTAACATTTATTTAACTAGGCAAGTCAGTTAAGAACAAACTCTTATTTACAATGACTGCCTAGCCGGACAACGCTGGGCCAATTGTGCACCGCCCTATGAGACTCCCAATTACAGCCGGATGTGACACAGCCTGGATTCGAAACAGGGACTGCAGTGATGCCTCTTGAACTGAGATGCAGTGCCTTAGACTGCTGTGCCACTCAGGAGCCCTTCAGGATTACAGATGTGAGTGATTCAAGGCGGTAGTCATTGTGGCATGAAGCCCTCGAGTTTTTGGGAACAGGAACGATGGTGGGCAGTTAAAGATGTGGGGATTCCAGACTGGGACAAGGAGAGGTTGAAAATGACAGTGATCTGCAAATGCTCTGAGAACGCGCCCTGGAATTTAGTCGGCTTTGCGAGTGTTTACCTGATTAAAGACCTTACATCGGCCTCTGAGAGCGAGATCACCCAGTCCTCTGGTTCGATGGTGGCCCTCATGCACAGCACGGTGTGGTTATTGTCGAAGTGTGCATAAAATGCATTGAGTTCGTCTGGAAGAGAGGCATAGTTGGGCAGATCACGGCTGGGTCTTCCTTTGTAAGCCGTAATGGGACTGTAGCCCCTTGCCACCATAAAGGGCAATGGGTTCTATAACCGATTCAAGTATTCTTTTTTTGCCAGATCCTATTCGGGATGTCAAATGTTATGTTCCTTTTGATGGCATAGAAGGCCCTTCTTGCCTTGTCTCTCAGGTCATTCACAGCTTTGTGGAAATTACCTGTGGTGCTTAAGTCACCCTCAGAGTTTAGTAAGGAACACGTGACAACGGAGGGTCCTCTGAGCGAGCTGGTAGAGGCGAGGGGGTGGTTTGGAATTCAGAGCCAGTAGAAGCAGATGTGAGAATCAATTACTTGGGCCATGTTCATGTCTGTTTTAATGAAACACGCAAAGCCAGGGAATCGTCCCACTCTGAAGGATGGGATCTAACAGAACATACTTGTGACACTGTAGAGACAGAATGGGAAGACTGCTTCTGCTGATGCAAATGGGTGTCTTACCTACTTGTCAACTAAATGTGCACGTGCATCCATACGCAAGCTATAAACCACAGAATAAATTTCAACTTGTTTCATTGGTACTGAAATAATTAAACTCTAGTCCATTCTTATTGCCATTCAGTGTGAATCTACATAGACGCAATGCATCTGAACCAGATGGTTGGAATCAGCAGCTCTTCCATGAACATTACAGCTTCTCCCTCAGCCTGTATTCAGCGCTGCACTGACACCTGCTGGCCACCATGTCCTACAATACGCTACCATATTCTACCATGTCCTATCATATCCTATCAGATTCTACCATGTCCTACAATATGCTACCATATTCTACCATGTCCTACCATATCCTATCAGATTCTACCATGTCCTACAATACGCTACCATATTCTACCATGTCCTACCATATCCTATCAGATTCTACCATGTCCTACAATACGCTACCATATTCTACCATGTCCTACAATATGCTACCATATTCTACCATGTCCTATCAGATTCTACCATGTCCTACAATACGCTACCATATTCTACCATGTCCTACCAGATTCTACCATATCCTATCAGATTCTACCATGTCCTACAATACGCTACCATATCCTATCAGATTCTACCATGTCCTACAATATTCTACCATATCCTATCAGATTCTACCATATCCCACCTCCTACAGGACAGTGTGTTTTGTATTTTACCTTCACAGTACAAAACAAACCAAAGGTGATACACATAGTGAAACGTGTGTGTCCATCTTTCATCCCCTGTAAAAAAAAAATATATATAATATAATACAAAAACAGAAAAGGAACTTGCGTGCAAAACCACTCCATGTTCTGGACATTCAAAAGTACACCAATATAAAACAACACTTCAGTGACGTGTTTATTTATACATACCGATAGAAGTCAAAGAAAACAAAAATAAAAACTGGTCGCTTTAAAACTGGGGTTGCATTTAACAGATTATTTATCGTTTTTACCTGGAAAATATTCATAATGATTTATAGTCCAAGGTTTTGTTTTATATATACACACACACACACACACACACACACAGAGTTGCATCATAATGAGAATATCAGTCATAAATACAGGTTTTACAGCACATATATAGGTATGATCACCATATCCAGTCCTCACCACTAGAAGTCCATGTTCTGCTAACATGTTCTTAAAGCAAGGAAGAACCGGAAATAATTTAAAAAAAAAAAAACGTTGCATTACATAATACTACTGCAAGGGCTGGTTGCCCTGACAAAGATTATATCTAGCCCTAGACTAAAAAATATATATATAAACATTCAGGCAACTGGTTTGCTCGTGCAACGGTGTTATTGAAGGTACTTACTACAACCATAGTTTGTTATTATCATGTATACAGTTGGATAAAACAAAGTTATTTTCAGAACTTCATCTTACCTAAAACAATATAAGGACTATGGGGTGGTTTCCTCAACACAGATTAAGGCTAGTCCTGGACAACAACAAACTCAATGGAGAATCTCCATTAAAAAAAAAAAATATATATATATATTTTAGTCGAAGACAAGGTTTAATGTGTGTTGGGGAAACCTCTCCTATAACCTGAATGGAGTGTGACACTAAACTGATTACACACCAAAAAGGTGCCGGAAATGTACAGGTTACAAACATCATTTTACACCCATAATAACAATTATTCTGCTTTTGGAAATACAATGAATGTTAGTGCAGTAATATCACAAACATAATAAGAGTATTTTTTTTTTTTTATTATTAATCCACACTCCAATACTCTGCTTCATTTGAATAGAAATACTACTGCGTTGTCTCAGACAGGAGGTTAGCTGGAGGCCTTGAGCTCAGGAGGGGGGGGGGGATCCCTTTCTCAAACCGCTGCAGGGATCCAGCCAGGGCTAGTGTTTCAGGTCGGGGGTTAAAACAAATTAAGAAGTGAAAGAGGAAAGTTGGGTGCGGTCTCTCTTCTCATTGGGTGGCTTGCCAGATGATGATGCCCAGTATTGTCAGTGCTATGGACAGGACCACGGCCAGGATGCACATCTTCTTACGGGACTTTTGCTGAGGGGGTAGACAGAGCAGAGGGATGGGTGGGTTGGTTGGTGACAGTTGAGGTGCACAAGCAGCATGGAAACAAAACTGCTGCTACCAGACTCTTACTATACTGCTCAGTTAATATGCCTTAACTTCTTGGGGATGGGTGCATGAGGTGACCGTTTTGGAGAGCCTGGCATGCCCAAAGTAAAATGCCTCCCATTCAGGCCCAGAAAATAGGATATGCATATATTTGGTACCATTGGATAGGAAACACTCTGAATTTTCCAAAACTGTTAACCATTTGTGAGTGAGTCTGTGAGTGAAACAGAACGCATATGGCAGGCAAAACCCCGAGGAATTTCTGTCCTGGAAAAAGTGATTGACACATTGCTCATTTGGGAACCCCTCCCTAATGAAAATGACCATATAAGGGCATATGAATAAGACCAGAGAAGAAGAGCAAACAAGGAAGTCCCCCTTTGATGACAACAGTAGGCTGGGCGCGTTCCCGTGAAAGCGCGCAGTGTCTTTTTTACCGTCGTTATCGATCAGTTTATATTCCGGTTGATTTATAATAGTAAATATACGAAAAGGGTTCCTAAGGATACATTTAAAACTATGTTTGATTGTTCTTGGACAAGTTTATAGGTATAAGATGAACGAGTTCGCGTCACGTTTCAATGGACTAGTGGAGGCTGTCGTTTCTGATTATAACGCGCGAACCAAATGGAGGATTTATGGATAAAATACGTTACTTTTTCTAACAAAAGAACCATGGATTGTCTTCGTTGGACACTTAGGATGACCTCAGCAGAAGTTCTTCAACAGGTAATTGATTTGTTTTCGCTGTGAAATGTGTTATGTGTGTGCCATGATGGCTAATCGATACATGGCTATGGGAAAAATATGTGAGGTGCTACTCTCAAACAATCAAATGTGCTGCTTTCGCCGTAAAGCCTTTTTGAAATCTGACAACGCTGTGATATTGCCAAGAAACAGAGCTTTTGATGAGTATGGAACACTTGTATATTGGTGGATGTTTAATAATTAAACTTTTGGATTTTGAATTTGGCACTTTACATTTTACCTGGTAGTGTCGGGAGGAGCCCGCTAGCGCCCCACTGGTCCTTGAGAAGTTAAACACCTCAGAGTCCACGCCCTGACGAATTGAGGCTGTTCTGAGGGCAAAGCGATCAACAGCCAATCTAGCAGTCTGAAAGCTACAGTGAGCCTAAACAGCCTCTATGCTGTCTGTGATGTAAACACACACACACACACACACACACACGGAGAGAAGAGGGTCAGACACCCTGGCTCAGCTTGTCACTACCTTATGGTGGGTCAGCTTTTCTTTAAAAACACTTACACTACCGGTCAAAAGTTTTAGAACACCTACACATTCACGTATAGTGTAGATGCATTTTAATTTCAAACAAGACAATCAGCAGAGTTGTTCCAATAACACACGTGTTGTTGGGTCAGCTTTCTACCTGGAAGCACATGCATCGAGGGAAAGCTAATCATAAGAGAGTTCAAATCCTGTTTTAGAGTGGTGGGTTTTTAATGAAGAAAGTAACAGATTGAGGTTGCGGACTCCAGGACTACAACAGTGATGGGACTTACCAATCATTTCTCCCTGATCATGGATCAGCACTGCTAGGTCCTTGAAGATCTGGTTCACATCCAAGATGTTCGACTGAAATAACACATGACTGAATGAGAAAGGTAATGCTGAACTAACACAACATAAGTCAAGCGAGAAGGAACGCATTCCTGTTTATGCCACGTGATGAACATAGGAATTGGTCTGGACCCCAGGCACTGCCTGAATCCTAAAATCAAGATGGAGCTTAGGTGGTGGATGTGGCAGGGGCCTGGCCAATGGTGCGGCCCCTTGCTGAACATTGTAGAGGCCCTCCCGTTGGCCGCAGGGACAGAGAGCTATTCACTGAGTGTACAAAATATTAGGAACACCTGCTCTTTCCATGGCAGACTGACCAGGTGAATCCAGGTGAAAGCTATGATCCCTTATTGATGTTAATTGTTAAATCCACTTCAATCAGTGTAGATGATGGGGAGGAGACAGGTTAAAGAAGGATTTTTAAGCCTTGAGACAATTGAGACATGGATTGTGTATGTGTTCCATTCAGAGGGTGAATTGGCAAGACAAAATATTTCAGTGCCTTTGAATGGGGTACGGTAGTAGGTGCCAGTCGCACTGGTTTGTGTCAAGAACTGTAATGCTGCTGGGTTTTTCATGCTCAACAGTTTCCTGTGTGTGTATCAAGAATGGTCCACCACCCAAAGGACATCCAGCCAACTTCATACAACTGTGGGAAGCATTGGAGTCAACATGGGCCAGCATCCCTGTGGAACGCTTTCAACACCTTGTAGAGTCCATGTCCCGATGAATTGAGGCTGTTCTGAGGGCAAAATGGGGTGAAACTTCATATGAGGAAGGTGTTCCTAATGTTTTGGAATACATAGAGATACAGAGATGGAGGGAGTGTGTTTACCTCTAGCTGTCTGATGTTAGTCTCTCTCTCCTTGATAAGCTCCAAGTCCTCTTCTGTTATGGCCTCTGTCGTCCGTGTGGTTGTCTGAGCCCAATCACCTTGGCTGTAGAAAAGAAAGGACAGCACGAAAAACACATTTGGCGAGAAGGAGGATATTTAAGAGACCAGTAACCATATCCTGAAGTAGAGGAGTATCAAAGCATCCTCCTTTGAGAGAGAGAGAGAAGCTTGAACGTACTTATCAAAAGACACAAGCTGTTCCTCAGAGGCACCATCTTCAGCCTGACAGACAGGAGCCAGACATTACATAACAAAATATCCACCTGAAAGTTCGAAAATAGAAAACCTGCCAATGGTATGACATTCAGCATTCTATCCATTTTCAAAGCCTTACCAAGAGACGGGAACCAGCTCGGGCTCTGGCCACAGACTCCTCCTTCTGTGCTGCCTGGCGCTGTACGGCCTGGAAGCTGTTGAGGGCAGCGGAGAAATCACTCATCAGTCGGTCCTTCTGGATCTTCTGTTGCCTCTGTGGGTTGAGAAGAAGAAGAAATGGGTCATTCAAAACATATCGTCACGGTCAGTGAGTTGTCACTGTCAAGGAGTGGTGTAGGGTGAAGTTGCCCCTAGACATTGATCTGGGGTCAGTTTTGTATTTCCCCCAGTAATGGTTAAGGTTAGGATTGAGGGGGGAGCTGATGCTAGATCAGTACCTATGGGAAACTTCAACCTGGAGCCATTCAAACACAAAGGTTACCCAATGTCATTGTTGAGGAGTCAGTCAGTCAGAGACACACACACCTGCTCTGAAGGTGCTGAAGATGGAGCCCAGGTCTTTCAGGTGCTTGTTGGTCTCCTTGGCCAGCTGGTTGGTAAAGTGCTGTATCTGCAGCCTGAATGAACCGATGCCCAAAGCCAGTAAGGGAGATACCAGACTCTCAGGGAGTAACATAGAACACACACACATATGGTCTGTTCTGTGTTGGGCGCATTAATACGTTTGTCAGTGTATGTACAAGCAAAACAACGAGAATACTTACAGACTGTCCTGCAGTTCGCTGGTGTCTTGCCTCGTTCCCAGCTGATTCACCATGCTCTTTATCTGGGCAGCTGGGAAGTGGGAAAACATACATCATCTAAACAGTAGGCTACATCTAGCACAGATTATTACAAAGTCTTGACTGCATGAATGAATCTTAATTACTATTTCTGCAGAGAGTTTGCCCACTCTCTGCAGCAATACTTACTGTTCTGTGTGATCTTCTGGATGTTGGAGATGCATGCCTGGATGAGGGTATTGGAGTCCCGTGGCTGGGTGAGATAGTGGTCTGCTTTACCAGAAGACATTGCTGCCTGTGCGGTGTGCTCTTAGGCAGGGTGAAGATTGCTGGGGGCTGGGTGGCAGGTATATTGGGAACGTATGTACACTACCATTCAAACGTTTGGGGTCACGTATAAAATGTCCTTGTTTTCCATGAAAACATACATGAAATGAGTTGCAAAATTAATAGGAAATATAGTCAAGACTAGGGTTGCAAAGGGTCGGAAACTTTTAGGTAAATTTCCATGGGAAGTTAAGCTCTGGAATTTGGGGAATTTTGGCTAAAAGTTAGCTTATAAACAGTGAACCTTTTTTGTGGGATACACACAAGGCAATTCTAGGTCTTGTGGCATATTTTGGTTAAACTATCCCCAATTCAATGGAATTGCAACCCTCTGCATGCACAGTAAATCCTTCCATCACACGTACAGCTGATTCTCAACATCTTGCACACTAATGAGATGCTATTGAGCCCACACTACTACACTGTCTGAGCCAAGGACTACATCCTTTCTGCCACATTTTGATTACAATACTGGGTGGGGTGAATATATTTTATATGACATATTCTTTTTTTGTTAACGAGTAAATAGGTACCTACAGCAAAGTGTGTATAAATCATTTGTAACTTGTTAACAATTTCTGCTAGCTAGTTTTAGCTTGCTTGAGCCTGCTAACTGAGGGGTGTTAATTCACCTGTTTCCATACATGTTAATTTTTTTTAAAAAATGTATCTTACAAAAGGAAATGTTTAATCTAACTGCTTAACTATTTATCTGTACATGGAAGTGTGTGTGTGTGTGTGTGTATATATATATATATATTTTTTTTTTAAACAAATGTTATTCTAATCTTTACAGGAAAATGCCACGGGCATTATCTGATGTGTGGAGACATTTCACTGCAGCTAATGTAGAAGGAAAAGCTGTGTACATTTGCAAATACTGTGCCAAATCACATGTGAAGAATGCAACAAAGATTCAGAATCACTTGGCCAAGTGCATAAAGTTCTCAGCGCTCACAACAAGCAACCTCTGACAAAAGTCCCTCTACTTCTATTGGAGGTGAAAATGATGAATCAGACACTATCGATAACAGCAGCTCATGGTCCTCCTGGAATCAGAAGGTCTTTTTGACTCAATGGAGGAACGTAGTCAGAGAAATGCTGATGAATGTCTTGCTCGAGCTGTGTATGTAACTGGTTCACCTCTGATGCTCGCAGGCAATATGTATTGGAAGATATTTCTGAATGTTCTTCGCCCAGCATACACCCCTCCAGCCAGACACGCTTTATCTACTAATTTGCTGGATGCAGAGTTCAACAGAGTTCAAGTGAAGGTCAAGCAAATCATAGAGAAAGCAGACTGTATTGCAAGCATCTCTGATGGGTGGTCGAATGTTCGTGGGCAAGGAATAATTAACTACATCATCTCCACCCCTCAACCAGTATTCTACAAGAGCACAGACAAAGGACAACAGACACACCGGTCTCTACATTGCAGATGAGCTGAAGGCAGTAAATGACCTTGGACCACAGAAGGTATTTGCACTGGTGACAGACCAAGCAGCCTTCATGTTAGCAGCCTGGTCTAAAGTGGAGGAGTCCTACCCTTACATCACACCCATTGGCTGTGCTGCTCATGCATTGACTCTGCTCCTCAAGGACATCATGGCACTGAAAACAATGGATACACTCCACAAGAGAGCCAAGGAAATGGTTAGGTATGTGAAGGGTCATCAAGTTATAGCAGCAATCTACCTCAAAAAGCAAAGTGAGAAGAATGAGAGCACCACATTGAAGCTGCCCAGCAACACCCGTTGGGGTAGTGTTGTCATTATGTTTGACAGTCTCCTAGAGGGGAAGCAGTCTCTCCAAGAAATGGCCATATTACAGTCTGCCGATATGGACAGCCCCATCAAGAGGATCCTCCTGGATGATGTATTTCGGTAGAGAGTTGTAAGCAGCCTGAAACTCCTGAAACCTATAGCAGTAGCCATTGCACGGATTGAGGGAGTCAATGCCATCCTGTCTGATGTTCAGACTCTGCTTGCAGATGTAAGAGAAGAAATCCGTACTGCCCTGCCCACTTCACTGTATTCCAAGCAGAGGAAACTGCAGTTCTGACATACAAAAAGCATGAAGACTTCAGCCTGATGCCCATACACGCCGCAGCGTACATGTTCAACCCCAAGTACGCTGGCAAGAGCCTCCTGTCTGGTGCAGAGATCAACAAGGCCTATGGTGTCATCACTAGTGTTTCGCCACCTTCGCATGGATGAGGGCAAGGTTCTTGGCAGTCTGGCGAAGTACACTTCCAAGCAAGGGCTTTAGGATGGATGCAATATGGCAGTCGTGCCAACATCTCATCAGCCACCTGGTGGAAGGGACTTTGTGGATCTGAGGCTCTTTCCCCTGTTGCCTCCATCATCCTCCAAATCCCACAAACATCAGCCGCCTCAGAGCGCAACTGGTCCTTGTTTGGGAACACACACCAAAGCACGCAACAGGCTGACCAATACAAGGGTTGAAGAATTGGTGGCCATCCGGGCAAATTTTAGGCTTTTTGAGCCTGACAACGAGCCATCCTCAATAAGGTTGGAAAGTGACAGTGAAGATGAGGCCTCAGAGACTGATGTACAAGAGGTGGACATTGAGGAGGTCGAGGGAGAAGACATGGAAGCCTGAGAGGAAGACAACCAAAGCTTTAGTTTCTAGACTATCATTTTACAGATGTGTGTTGAAAACGTTTTTGGGAGATGCGATGGATCATTGGGATCATTCCAATATTCCCTTTCTTTTGTTGTTCAGTGAAATCATCCCATGTGAAGTGTCAACTCATTTAATAAAAAGTTAAATTCGTAACATTTTTCTTTTTTATTATATTGGAAGGATTTAATAATTTGCAATTATGTCTACTTATGAAAAAAGGTTTATGTTTCTGTCTCCATATGATATGGTAAATATATTCAATGCAAAAAACATCTACATTTAAATTGTATCAATATTAAAATTCCCATATATTCCCGTTAATTCCCATATATTCCCACATAAAGTTTCCATCTCTGAATATTCCCCAAAATGTGCAACCCTAGTGAAGACGTTGACAAGGTTATAAATAATGATTTTTACTTGAAATAATAATTGTGTCCTTCAAACTTTGCTTTCATCAAAGAATCCTCCATTTGCAGCAATTACAGCCTTGCAGACCTTTGGCATTCTAGTTGTCAATTTGTTGAGGTAATCTGAAGAGATTTCACCCCATGCTTCCTGAAGCACCTCCCACAAGTTGGATTGGCTTGATGGGCACTTCTTACGTACCATACAGTCAAGCTGCTCCCACAACAGCTCAATAGGGTTGAGATCCGGTGACTGTTCTGGCCACTCCATTATAGACAGAATACCAGCTGACTGACTCTTCTCTAAATAGTTATTGCATAGTTTAGAGCTGTGCTTTGGGTCATTGTCTTGTTGTAGAAGGAAATTGGCTCCAATTAAGCTCTGTCCACAGGGTATGGCATGGTGTTGCAAAATGGAGTGATAGCCTTCCTTCTTCAAGATCCCTTTTACCCTGTACAAATCTCCCACTTTACCACCACCAAAGCACCCCCAGACCATCACATTGCCTCCACCATGCTTGCCTCCACCATGCTGGACAGATGGCGTCAAGCACTCCTCCAGCATCTTTTCATTTTTTCTGCATCTCACGAATGTTCTTTGTGATCCGAACACCTCAAACTTAGATTTGTCTGTCCATAACACTTTTTTTCCAATCTTCCTCTGTCCAGTGTCTGTGTTCTTTCGCCCATCTTAATCTTTTATTTTTATTGGCCAGTCGGAGATATGGCTTTTTCTTTGCAACTCTGCCTAGAAGGCCAGCATCCCGGAGTCGCCTCTTCACTGTTGATGTTGAGACTGGTGTTTTAAGGGTACTATTTAATGAAGCTGCCAGTTGAGGACCTGTGAGGCGTCTGTTTCTCAAACTAGACACCCTAATGTACTTGTCCTCTTGCTCAGTTGTGCACCGGGGCCTCCCACTCCTGTTTCTATTCTGGTTTGAGCCAGTTTGCGCTGTTCTGTGAACAGAGTAGTACACAGCGTTGTATGAGATCTTCAGTTTCTTGGCAATTTCTCGCATGGAATAGCCTTCATTTCTCAGAACAAGAATAGACTGACGAGTTTCAGAAGAAAGTTCTTTGTTTCTGGCCATTTTGAGCCTGTAATCGAACCCACAAATGCTGATGCTCCAGATACTCAACTAGTCTAAAGGACAGTTTTATTGCTTCTTTAAATCAGCACAACAGTTTTCAGCTGTGCTAACATATTTGCAAAAGGGTTTTCTAATGATCAATTAGCCTTTTTAAAAAATGATAAACTTGGATTAGCTAAAACATGCCATTGGAACACAGGAGTGATGGTTGCTGATAATGGGCCTCTGTACAAAAAAAATCTGCCGTTTCCAGCTACAATAGTCATTCACAACATTAATAAACATCTACACTGATCAATTTGATGTTATTTTAATGGACAAAAAAAAGTGCTTTCTATAAAAAAACAAGGACATTTCTAAGTGACCCCAAACTGTTGAACGGTAGTGTAGGAAGGAGGGTGAAAAACTCTGGGGGGAGGAGAAAGTAGAAACTCGTTTTTTGTTTTGCTGTCAATACATCACTGTGAGTACAGAGATAAATAAATGTTATCAAACAAGTTTGTCCTAAGATAGGCCTAATAAATGTGTCACAAGTTGGAGAGAAGTGCCATCATAGATTCATAATGAAGTGTGAAGTACGATTTGACTTTACAAAAGTATCTGTTCAAAGTAATGACTACACACTTTTGCAATCCGTCTGGGTCAGTTCAACAATAGCTTTTCTTAGTAAGGGTATCTAGGATAACCATTAGTTAATCAACGTTATGTTCACACACCTATTAGACAAGGGGGGTTCAAGAAGAACCAAAGCGGCAGTGAGTGCCGGTGAAGAGCAGATACTCACTCCCAAAATATGATCAGACTGCCACATACCTCCTCAATCTCTGGCTAGCTAACTCAAAGTGGGACACAAGCAAGAGTTAGCCCTAGTTGCTGGGTAGTTCCTTCATAATGTAGCTAGCTAACGTTAGGTAAATCAAATGATTTACAGCTAGCCTTAACGTTAACTAGATTGAACTAATGTAGCAAGCTACCTAACTAACTCAGGTTATCCATAAAACCAGATAGCTAGCTACGTGCTAATAAACATATAATCTATCTAAATGATGAGTTCTCCTAATTTGTATCATTGAAAGGACGACTGTGATTTCCGACAGTCATCCGAGTCTGAAGCTGCTGTAAATATCCGTTAGCTAGCAACGTTAGTTAGCACAGAAACATCAGGTGCTGAAGACCGTGGCAACAAAATGTGCTATTCATTAACGTAGTTTGCTTGAAACGGAAAATAATACCTTCTTACTTGTTTAGCTGGCTGTTGAAAACACAAGCGTTTGCCTCACTTTATAACAACAAAGAACCCTCCCAACACCAAGGATGTGTATAAACCCCTGGATGACTTGACAGCGAGATCTTGGAGATACTGACAAGATAAATGTTTCTCCTCCCTGACAATGGGCGGAGAGACCCGCCTATCCTTTCTTTGGATTGGTGGATACGTCTCATCTATTTTTAAATATTCAATAGCTATTGACGTCAACCGCCTGTATTCAAATGGAGAGCGATGCTGTGTTGCTACGCCTCATGTCATGAATATGCATTAAGCCATCTCGAAACAACGCCCCACGTTGTCATACTTATCAGTTCACTCGTGTAACAATTTTACGCATTACGAAAACTTATATTCGATCAAATAAACCTCACGTATGGAAATAAGCTATTGTTTTGTTTACCAAATGGGGAGACGAAAAAAAAAAAAAAAAAAAGCCATCTGCTCGAAGGAGACAGATTTCCACCGAGTTGAGCCCCTCTCTTTCTCTCTGCTGATGGGGGAACGCTTCGTCAATTAAAGCCACCGCGCAGCCATCTTTTTATTTTGTATTTATTTAACTAGGCAAGCCAGTTGAGAACAAATTCTTATTTACAATGACGGCCTACCCCGGGCCAATTGTGCACCGCCCTATGGGACTCCCAATCACAGCCGGTTGTGATACAGCCTGGAATCGAACCACAGATGCAGTGCCTTAGACCGCTGTGCCACTCGGGAGCCCCAAAATCTTTGTGGTACTCCATTATAAAACATTTTGTAAGCTATAGAAATGCCTTTATTAATGTCTACATTCGTTTTTAACACGTTTATTCTATTACAGACGCCATAATGCATACAAGTTATGTGAGATCAATGTACAAAAAATGTTAATGTAACCTTTATTTAACTAGGCAAGTAATTTTTTAATCCTTCAAATATTTTTGTTGTTGAGAATACTGTTACTGTCCCCACTACAACAAAAACAAATACTTAAATACATGTAATTTTGTCCTTGAAACATTTAATTGAAAACCTGAAGAATTCCATGAATTCCTATGGAGGACTTCTCCTGGGGAGTGCCAATATGGCCGACCGGTGACTTCAAAGCTTCTCAACCGCCAATACATAGATTCAGCAATCCAGTGTTTAATGCCGCATTTAACTGCCAGTCGGAATTAGGAAATTGTACGACTTGCTAACTGGTTGTAGTTATACACGTCCACCCAGTTACCAAGGCAGATATTTCAGAGTTTCCTAGTTCTGACTTAGCACATGAACACTGCATTATATACACCATTGTCCAAAACTGTCATATGATGTCATTGCATACAGGCAAAACAAACCTTGGAGTAAAGCGTATGGTAATGAAGTGGATAGTCAATCGAATCAGTTTATAAAAAGGGCTTAAAAAAGGTATCGTCATTTTGTTAAAAACAATATGTACATAGATAAGTCAAATAAAAGGAGGAAGAGGTCTTTCACAACTGCAGAAGAGGATTACAAGAAGGAATTCAAACTAAAAACACACAAACTCAAGAGTAGGCCTAGTCATGCAAAATAATCTCAAATCCTGTCCACCATGGGATTCATGGAGGTCCCTCTGGCTATGGCAGCCTATATTCCCCCAGTCACTGGGAAACCTTGCGACTATCATGTGGTTTTCTGTTGATTGAAACCGGCCATGCTGAGCCCTCTCACTCAATAGAGACCGGGACGCATTCAGCAGTGTTTAATGTTTTGGAACGTTGAGATAGAAAAATAAATAGAAGAATCATGCCTGTGTGACAGGTAGAAGGAATCACCTCAGCTCTGTGACATGTAGAAGGAATCACCTCAGCTCTGTGACATGTAGAAGGAATCACCTCAGCTCTGTGACATGTAGAAGGAATCACCTCAGCTCTGTGACAGGTAGAAGGAATCACCTCAGCTCTGTGACATGTAGAAGGAATCACCTCAGCTCTGTGACATGTAGAAGGAATCACCTCAGCTCTGTGACATGTAGAAGGAATCACCTCAGCTCTGTGACATGTAGAAGGAATCACCTCAGCTCTGTGACATGTAGAAGGAATCACCTCAGCTCTGTGACATGTAGAAGGAATCACCTCAGCTCTGTGACATGTAGAAGGAATCACCTCAGCTCTGTGACATGTAGAAGGAATCACCTCAGCTCTGTGACATGTAATTTCTATCTGCAGCCGTTCCACAACGTTGTATGCTTGCTAAACTCTATGAGACTGGAAACAACTCATGTCATTTTGGTTGGGACATTCTATATGACATTTCTACCTGGAAACATGATACATATGTTTATTCTAACTTTACAAACACATATGGAAACAGACAGAAGGCAGTGTAACACTGCAGATTACTCAATCACTTACTCATCAATTGAGAAGGGAAAACACACTAATTAAAACCGCAAAGATAATGTCCGTATCCCAAATGGCCCTCTATTCCCTATATAGTGCACTACTTTTGACCAGTGACCTTTGGGCCCTGGCAAAAAAGCTATGTTGCACTAAATAGTGAACAGAGGGCCATTTGGGATACGGACATCATCTTTGCGGTTTAGCAAAGCATAAGAAATGAAAATGGGAAGCTATTCTTAGGTACAGGATGGGCCAGGTGTCCACTTCTTAAAAAATAAATAAATAAAAGATATGTTAATAGATGCACAAAATAAATCATTTTTGTTGATTAATACAAACATAATGTTTGTAAGCAAATGGCAGTTATGGTCAAGGACTGGGGATATATCTTTAGCCTCCAGAATATAATATGAAAGGATAAATAACATGGCAAGAGGATATTGCCTCAACAGTAGACCGGTTCTGGAAGGGTACTCGTGGTTCCAAAGGCTTGTTCCGAGGATTCCAATGGTTGCCAGTGGCACTCGATAAGGGCATCATACAGTTCCTCACTGTGTTCCATAAATTTCCTGTTGGCTTCCATCACATCCAGCTCTGGGTTAGGATCTACAATGGAGGGAAAGGCTGCCACAGTGATTATTTGATCCTTGCTGCTGTCACAGGTGGGATCTGAACCCCAGTCTCTCTAAAACGGGGAAAACAATGCCTTTAACCATTAAATCTAGAGGAAATTCCTCCTTGGGCCTGAGGGAGACAAATGATTCTGAAGTTGCAGGCAGGTCTACCTCATCACAAAAGCATGAGTCCGACTCACCTCCGCTAAATTACATATACTGTTAAATCCTCTGAACATGCAGGATATCAATCTATGTTCATTTATGAACCACCTAAATTCCTCAAGAATCGTTTAGCTCATTGACCACACTAGTCTGGTGAAAAACAATTAGGAAAAAATAAAAACACACAAACCTTCCAGACCATCATCTTCAACAGTTTCATTTTCCTGAAATGTTAAATGAGTTGGTTAATAAAATGACAGTGTATATTGAAAAGTCATAATAACAACATGAAGGAAAACACAAAGCATGAAGGTGTTAATATTGCATGTCTAAGAACAAGTGACATTGAGCTACAGAACATATCACCCGTAAAGGTGACGTTGAGCTACGTAACATATCACCCGTAAAGGTGACGTTGAGCTACGTAACATATCACCCGTAAAGGTGACGTTGAGCTACCTAACATATCACCCGTAAAGGTGACGTTGAGCTACGTAACATATCACCCGTAAAGGTGACGTTGAGCTACGTAACATATCACCCGTAAAGGTGACGTTGAGCTACGTAACATATCACCCGTAAAGGTGACGTTGAGCATACGTAACATATCACCAGTAAAGGTGACGTTGAGCTCACGTAACATATCACCCGTAAAGGTGATGTTGAGCCACGTAACATATCACCCGTAAAGGTGGCGTTGAGCCACGTAACATATCACCCGTAAAGGTGACGTTGAGCTACGTAACATATCACCCGTAAAGGTGATGTTGAGCTACGTAACATATCACCCGTAAAGGTGACGTTGAGCTACGTAACATATCACCAGTAAAGGTGACGTTGAGCTACGTAACATATCACCCGTAAAGGTGATGTTGAGCTACGTAACATATCACCCGTAAAGGTGGCGTTGAGCCACGTAACATATCACCCGTAAAGGTGGCGTTGAGCCACGTAACATATCACCCGTAAAGGTGGCGTTGAGCCACGTAACATATCACCAGTAAAGGTGACGTTGAGCTACGTAACATATCACCCGTAAAGGTGACGTTGAGCTACGTAACATATCACCAGTAAAGGTGATGTTGAGCTACGTAACATATCACCCGTAAAGGTGACGTTGAGCTACGTAACATATCACCAGTAAAGGTGATGTTGAGCTACGTAACATATCACCCGTAAAGGTGACGTTGAGCTACATAACATATCACCCGTAAAGGTGACGTTGAGCTACGTAACATATCACCAGTAAAGGGGAAGCCAGGCAGCAATCTTACCTGTGCAGGATTCTGTGTGTAATCATACTGGTTGTAGCTGTAGCCGCCATAGTTGCCTCCATTCTGATCGTAGCCCCAAGAGCCCCATCCACTACTGTACGGCTGTTGATTGTGCTGATTGTATTGGTTGTGTCTGTAGCCTCCTCCATGTGACCCCCATCCTCTGTTGTCTGATTGGTTATGCCGAGTTCTAAAAAAGAGAGGAAGAAAGAGAGAGCGAGACACAACAGCAAAGATGTGTGACCTGTTGCCACTAGAAACGGGCAACCAGTGAAGAACAAACACCACTGTAAATACAACCAATTTTTTATGGTTATTAATTTTCCCTTTTGTACTTGAACTATTTGCACATAATGACATTTGTAATGTCTTTATTCTTTTGGAACTTTTGCGAGTGTAATGTTTACTGTTCATTTCACTTTTGTTTATTATCTACTTCACTTGCTTTGGCAATGTTAACATATGTTTCCCATGACAATAAAGCCCTTAAATTGAAATTGAATTGAGAGAGAGCACATTATCGGTAACCTGAGGAATCGGACAATGATTAAACCCACATCTTTATGAAACTCTGCTCAGGTCTTCTTGAGAGCTTTGCAAAAGACTGACGAGGGGAATAGTCAAACAATGCGTTGGATATACAGACACAGCTTAACATACACAAGTATGTGGACACCCCTTCAAATTAGAGGATAAAGCTATTTCAGCCACACCCGTTGCTGACAGGTGTATAAAATCTCCATAGACAAACATTGGCAGAAGAATGGCTTTACTGAATAGCTTCTGCCCTGCTAGAGCTGCCCTGGTCAACTGTAAGGGCTGTTATTGTGAAGTGGAAACGTCTAGGAGCAACAATGGCTCAGCCACGAAGTGGTAGGCCACACAACACTCACTCCCGAGTTCCAAACTGCCTCTGGATCAACTTCAGCACAATAACTGTTCGTTGGGAGCTTAATGAAATGGGTTTCCATGGCAGAGCAGCCACACACAAACTTAAGATTAGCATGTGCAAATGCCAAGCGTCGGCTGGAGTGGTGTAAAGCTCGCCACCATTGGACTCTGGAGCAGTGGAAACGTGTTCTCTGGAGTGATGAATCACGCTTCACCATCGGATGCCAGGAGAACACTACCTGCCCCAATGCATAGTGCCAACAGTAAAGTTCTGTAGAGGAGGAATAATTGTCTTGGGCTGTTTTTCATGGTTCGGCCTAGACCCCTTAGTTCCAGTGAAGGGCAATATTAACGCTACAGCTTACAATGACATTATAGACGAATCTGTGCTTCCAACATTGTGGCAACGGTTTGGGGAAGGCCCTTTCCTGTTTCAACATGACAATGCCCCAGTGCACAAAGCAAGGTCCATACTGAAACGGTTTGTCAAGATCGGTGTGGAAGAACTTGATTGGCCTGCCCAGAGCCCTGACCTCCCCGCAGCAATGTTCCAACATCTAGTGGAAACCCTTCCCAGAAGAGTGGAGGCTGTTATAGCAGCAATGTTCCAACATCTAGTGGAAAGCCTTCCCAGAAGAGTGGAGGCTGTTATAGCAGCAAAGGGGGGGACCAACTCCAATATTAATGCTCATGATTTTGGAATGAGATTGTAGAAAAAGCCCATGGAGTGGAAGAATCTTTTAATTCATGGCCACTTGCTCAGCTGGGCCAGGGGCGCTTTAATTAGGTCAGGTGGAAATGTCTGACAGATCTCCACTCATTAAAAGGAGGAAATCGCCATCGCCCGAGCTCGCTGCTTTCTCTTCCATAACTCCCGTCTAATCCAGAAGTTCTGTGCGTCCATGAGTCCACGTAGGTCCACCGAATCTGTTACCTTTCATCTGAACTATCTGTTGCGATCGGGAGAGCGGGCCATCAGTTATTGTTTATAGTTATTACCACGGAGTGCGGCTTGGAGCGCACGCTTCAAACCTATTGTATAATGTAAATGATCGATGTTCACAGCCCTACAGATCAGCACAGGCCAATTATGCCATTGATCTATGGTTAATACGTAATGAAATTACATGTACATATGAAGACAAACTTGAAAGTGTGAAATATGACACATAATTGTTTGCTGAACTCATCAACTCTGATATAAAACTGATGGGGATTATAGATTGAATAACAGATCACTGATTGAACTATTTGTATTATTCTCCTCATGATTATGATAAATAGTTACAAGTTAAAGGACTTAAGGATGATTCCTATTGACTTCTCATTTGAACTGAATTGCTGAATTACCTAATTATGTTAATAATGAATGATTGTTATGATTTGATCTTTGATTATGAATTTGATTGGATAAATATTATTCTGTTTCCTTTGTTGTGCAGCACAGACTACCCAGTAAATATACCACATTATGGTTAAAGGATTTCTTGCCTCAGTCTCATCCATTCCTCTGTCACCTGACCCGTGACCACCTGTTCACCTTCACTGTCAGTCATCCTACCCGTCCAGCTACCCACACAGATTCCAGTAATCTTTCAGAGATGTTTGACGAGAAGGTGTCTTATGGTCATGTAAGGTGGTTTAGAAAACTAATGGGTTATGCTACAACCCTGGTTTTACAAATGAAGAACGCAAGCTCTTACTACGCTACGGCTTCTATAATTTTAACACAGGAAAAACTGAAATATAACCGACTTGTTAGCAGCTAGGCTCAGTCGTAGTGGCTTGCTCCCGAGCCCCACCGCTCCCTGACACTCTTCCAACGCCAGCTTCTGAAGCCTCTGGTCTGGGAACTGGACAAACCCACAACCCCTGGAAACCAGAGAAACATTCAAACAAGCAAGTAAGTAAATAACTAGAAAGCTTCATCTGTGAAGACTTTTTTGGTACATGTAGTGGAAGAGGTTTAGACATTTAAACTGTTAGTGTAGAACAGGGGTGGGCAACTCCAGTACTCGAGGGCCTGATTGGTGTCACACTGTTTCTCCATCCCTAGCAAACACAGCTGATTAATCAGAAATTGCATTCTAAACTGATGATCATGATTAGGTGATTATTGGAATCCGGTGTGTTGGCTGGGGCAAAACTGACACCAATCAGCCCCCCCAAGGACTGGAATTTCTCAACCCTGGTGTAGAAGTAGTGACTGTATTATAATTAGTAGTAGGATAGCCTTTAGTGTACTAGCAACAGTAGAAGTCGTGGAAATAGCCTGTTGTTGTCTCTACCTTCTTGCCCCTTTGTGCTGTTTGTCTGTGCACAATAATGTTCGTACCCCGTACTGTCGTCATGTTATGTTGCTACCACGCTGTCATCATGTTGTGTTGCTACCATGCTGTCGTCATGCTGTGTTGTCATGTGTTGCGGCCATGCTATGTTGTCGTCTTAGGTCTCTATGTAGTGTTGTCTCTCTTGTCGTGATGTGTTTTGTCCTATATTTTTATTTAATTCATTTTTTATCCTAGCCCCCCGTCGCCGCAGGAGGCCTTTTGGTAGGTCATCACTGTAAATAAGAATTTGTTCATAACAGACTCGACTAGTTAAATAAATGTTAAATAAAAATAAATCACATAAACCTGGATGTATGGAAACCCAGCATAGTTATTAGAGTATCCTGCTGGACTCACTTGGAGTTCCCCGTGCCATCCAGAACCACCTTCCCCCCACGACAGGATGGGTAGCGGTTGTAGAAGAACTCATACAGCATCCCATCATCCACTTCAGGTGTGAGATCTCCAACAAACAGAGAGTAGAGTGGACTGCAGCAGAGAGAGGCAGAGAGAGGCAGAGAGAGGCAGAGAGAGAGAGAGAGAGAGAGAGAGAGAGAGAGAGAGAGAGAGAGAGAGAGAGAGAGAGAGAGAGAGAAAAGGAAGTTTTGCCTTAATTTCCAATGCTTCTATACGGCATCTCATGACATACAGTTTGACTTACAATCAAGCTGGTTGATATACCCGCTTTCGCCTTGCTTCCCAAAGGTGGCCCGGTTTAACTTGAATCTTCTAGGCTGTGGAGTATAAAAAGGCTTCCTTTAAAATGATCATTTACAATATGATGACAATATGCATTAACCTATACAAAAGCTAAATGTGGCTAACTGCATACAGATCTTCTGTTTGGCTCAAGTCACCAAAAGGCAGCATTTATAAACTGTTACAATTTCAGGTCTGCATCCCATTGGGCTCTGGTCAAAAGTAGTGAACTATATAGGGGATAGGGTGCCATAGGGCTCTGGTCAAAAGTAGTGAACTATATAGGGGATAGGGTGCCATTTGGGATGCTTACTAGAATCCATAATATCCAAGTAGCGTTGTTAAATGGTATATTTACTGGTGTGGCTCCTGGTAGTGCTTTTCCATTGACTTTACGAAGACACCGCTCAGCTGTGGCTTCGTCCGTCAGCTCCACGAAGCAGTAGCCTGCTGCACCCCTACTGATGAGCAACACAGAGAAGGCATATCGGTCCAATGTTGCATTCAAAGGATGGCTACTTTTAACAGTGTATAGTGTGTAGCTATAGCCTGGGTACCAGTCGGTTTGTGCCATCATGCCACTCCTTGTAGGGACATCAAACATTCAGCCTGCTGCACAGACCCGATGGACGCTCTAGTCTAGGGTGCCTGGTTAAATTATGCTGAGGAGCATTTTTAAACTCTTAAAGTAGGAAGAATTAGATGTAATTGTTGTAAAAATGTAAGTGTGTTACACTTACTATCATATATTTAATTACTTTGACATATTTAAATTATGTTATAGTAAGCTAATTTCCCATATGACGGACAGAATGTGTAACCACATCACACAGACTAACGCTTTCACTACACAAGAATTACAGGAAATACAAATCCTTTTTTACCTCAGATCGGTGACGTCAGCATAAAAGTTCATAGTTATCACGATCTCACAAAATCGATTGGTACTAAAAAACAATGATATTGATCTGTTTATTTTTATCCGTTTTTTTTTCATACTCAATCCAGTCTGTAGTGGAACTTAAGCCTTGTTGATATTACCCATAAGCACTCAGTTACACACAAAATGTCATTACCATCACAATAAAATAAAAACGGGAATGGTACCCACTTAAAGGAATGGGTCATTGTTTACAAGTTACTAGCAATCCCATAAACCCATTGTCAAAAAAAACACATCTTTTCATCTACTTCTGTAGTTTGGTAACTTCCTGTTCTTTGACAGACTGAGGAAGACAGAGTTTTGAAAAAATTCTAAGTATGCCTCGCTAGTCTCGCAACAGAGCCTTCAATCGCAACGAAGCCTTCAATCGCAACGGAGCCTTCAATCGCAACGGAGCCTTCAATCGCAACGGAGCCTTCAATCGCAACGGAGCCTTCAATCGCAACGGAGCCTTCAATCGCAACGGAGCCTTCAATCGCAACGGAGCCTTCAATCGCAACGAAGTACTTATGGGTAAGTTTAAGTGGTGCTTTAGAATTTTGGGGGGGAGGGGGGTGGGGCTGCTCCCAGTCTCTGGTCTCACATGAATTAATAGATTTTAGAGTTAAGCTATCGTTTAAAAGAAAGCCAACCATTGCCTCTATTTAGAAACCGATGTGAGGTGGTGATTCGTTTAAATTATACAGCTTAAAAAAAATAAATGCGTTTCCTTTTCTGTATTGGCCATCTACCAAAAATAATATTCTCAGATATAGAACTTCATAAATGGCTATTACAGGTTGTCATCTACAAACAGATAGATGTAGTATACCCAAGTTCATTACATTTAGGTCATTTAGCAGAAGCTCTTATCCAGAGCATCTTACAGCCGACATACAAATCAGGGTTATACAATCAGGGTAGATTACAGTAGTGCCTTGCTCAAGGGCACAGACAGAGTTTTAACCTAGTCGGCTCTGGGATTTGAACCAGAGACCTTTCCGGTTACTGGCCCAATGCTCTTAACCGCTAGCAGAGAGCAAACAGTACATGTTGCTGCTGTTATTGTCCCAGTTCCATTGATTTCAAAGACAATATCGTTGTGAGTGACTCATTTGCACGCGCTATTGATTACGGTAGAACAAGCTAATCAATTCCAATATTGGCGTGACCTCTTCATCAATACTGGTGGGTGTGCTGTTTAGAAGGTACTAATTTAGGCAAATACATGTAATCTGAACACAAGTGTGACGTGTGTAAGGAGGAACTTATGTACTGGTCTTCAAAATATCACAATTTATTTCAGCATACTGATAATAAATTTGTCCATCTAAACCGGTGTTTTGACACTCCGCCACAAATCAAAAAAGCCATGACATCAGGAAGCAGCTAAAAGGCTCCTTTTCAATGTATGTTTAGCAATATAAAACGTTAACGTTACTTTAAACATTTTTTTCAACAGGATTCTACCTTACCAGGTAAAAATTACTGAAATGAGCCAAAAACGTGCTATCGATGATATCGACTATATCAGTGAAATTGTGAAAATATGTTTGTCCTGGCTACGCCTTGTCATGTCAACAGATTGGTGTGGCTATTTATTGTAGCTAACGTTAATAGCGCTACACTTTCGGGTCAAACGCCATAACGTTGGCGAAAATACTCACCCAGTCATCTTGTTGCGTATAATCCGTACACTCACCACCAACTCTCCCATGGTGCCGAAGGCTCGGGTTATGAACTTCTCGTCCATGTAGGGCTCCAACTACCAAAATCAAACACAGCAAGACGTTATCATAACATGCTAACGTAGATAAGTTAGCTACCACACGTCACCTGCAAATATTATGAAGGCTGTGTTTAGCTATTAATTAGGTGTCAAAATGTTAGCTTAGTACTAATACACCAAGTCAGTTAGCTAGCCACTTAACATTATTTATATAGCCACTTAACATTATTTATATAGCCACTTAACATTATTTATATAGCCACTTAACGTTATGTATATAGCCACTTAACATTATTTATATAGCCACTAACATTATTTATATAGCCACTTAACATTATTTATATAGCCACTTAACATTATTTATATAGCCACTTAACGTTATGTATATAGCCACTTAACATTATTTATATAGCCACTAACATTATTTATATAGCCACTTAACATTATTTATATAGCCACTAACATTATTTATATAGCCACTTAACGTTATGTATATAGCCACTAACGTTATGTATATAGCCACTAACGTTATGTATATAGCCACTAACGTTATGTATATAGCCACTAACGTTATGTATAGAGCCACTAACATTATTTATATAGCCACTTAACATTATTTATATAGCCACTAACATTATTTATATAGCCACTAACGTTATGTATATAGCCACTAACGTTATGTATAGAGCCACTAACGTTATGTATATAGCCACTAACGTTATGTATATAGCCACTAACGTTATGTATAGAGCCACTAACGTTATTTATATAGCCACTTAACGTTATGTATATAGCCACTAACGTTATGTATATAGCCACTAACGTTATGTATATAGCCACTAACGTTATGTATAGAGCCACTAACGTTATGTATATAGCCACTAACGTTATGTATATAGCCACTAACGTTATGTATAGAGCCACTAACGTTATGTATATAGCCACTAACGTTATGTATAGAGCCACTAACGTTATTTATATAGCCACTAACGTTATTTATATAGCCACTAACGTTATGTATATAACCACTAACGTTATGTATATAGCCACTAACGTTATGTATATAGCCACTAACGTTATGTATATAGCCACTAACGTTATGTATATAACCACTAACGTTATGTATATAGACACGTTATGTATATAGCCACTAACGTTATGTATATAGCCACTAACGTTGTTTATATAGCCACTAACGTTATGTATATAGCCACTAACGTTATGTATATAGCCACTAACGTTATGTATATAGACACGTTATGTATATAGCCACTAACGTTATGTATATAGACACGTTATGTATATAGCCACTAACGTAATTTATATAGCCACTAACGTTATGTATATAACCACTAACGTTATGTATATAGACACGTTATGTATATAGCCACTAACGTTATGTATATAGCCACTAACGTTGTTTATATAGCCACTAACGTTATGTATAGAGCCACTAACGTTATGTATAGAGCCACTAACGTTATGTATAGAGCCACTAACGTTATGTATATAGCCACTAACGTTATTTATATAGCCACTAACGTTATGTATATAGCCACTAACGTTATGTATATAGCCACTAACGTTATGTATATAGCCACTAACGTTATGTATATAGCCACTAACGTTATGTATATAGCCACTAACGTTATGTATATAGCCACTAACGTTATGTATATAGCCACTAACGTTATTTATATAGCCACTAACGTTATGTATATAGCCACTAACGTTATGTATATAGCCACTAACGTTATGTATATAGCCACTAACGTTATGTATATAGCCACTAACGTTATGTATATAGCCACTAACGTTATGTATATAGCCACTAACGTTATGTATAGAGCCACTAACGTTATTTATATAGCCACTAACGTTATGTATATAGCCACTAACGTTATGTATATAGCCACTAACGTTATGTATATAGCCACTAACGTTATGTATATAGCCACTAACGTTATGTATATAGCCACTAACGTTATGTATATAGCCACTAACGTTATGTATAGAGCCACTAACGTTATGTATAGAGCCACTAACGTTATGTATATAGCCACTAACGTTATGTATATAGCCACTAACGTTATGTATAGAGCCACTAACGTTATTTATATAGCCACTAACGTTATGTATATAGCCACTAACGTTATGTATATATAGCCACTAACGTTATGTATATAGCCACTAACGTTATGTATAGAGCCACTAACGTTATGTATATAGCCACTAACGTTATTTATATAGCCACTAACGTTATGTATATAGCCACTAACGTTATTTATATAGCCACTAACGTTATGTATATAGCCACTAACGTTATGTATATAGCCACTAACGTTATGTATATAGCCACTAACGTTATGTATAGAGCCACTAACGTTATGTATATAGCCACTAACGTTATTTATATAGCCACTAACGTTATGTATATAGCCACTAACGTTATGTATATAGCCACTAACGTTATGTATATAGCCACTAACGTTATGTATATAGCCACTAACGTTATGTATATAGCCACTAACGTTATTTATATAGCCACTAACGTTATGTATATAGCCACTAACGTTATTTATATAGCCACTAACGTTATGTATATAGCCACTAACGTTATGTATATAGCCACTAACGTTATGTATATAGCCACTAACGTTATTTATATAGCCACTAACGTTATGTATAGAGCCACTAACGTTATGTATAGAGCCACTAACGTTATTTATATAGCCACTAACGTTATGTATATAGCCACTAACGTTATTTATATAGCCACTAACGTTATGTATATAGCCACTAACGTTATGTATATAGCCACTAACGTTATTTATATAGCCACTAACGTTATGTATATAGCCACTAACGTTATGTATATAGCCACTAACGTTATGTATATAGCCACTAACGTTATGTATAGAGCCACTAACGTTATTTATATAGCCACTAACGTTAGCTAGCTAACCAACTAACGTTAGTATGTTGGCAAACAAGCGGAATTGTTAGAAAATATCGACTGAAATGTTTCGATACTCACGTTTCCCATCCATAGTGTGCTCATGTTTAGGACCTGAAATTGAAAACGATCTCTTGACATACACTTAAAAGCTGTGAACCCTTGAAATGAAACACAACCCCGTGTCGGAACAAGCGACAGAGAAATTACGTCAAGACTTCTCTTCTAGCCTGGTCCCAGATCGGTTTGTGCCACTCCTTGTCATGCACCCCCACCCCAAAAAAATATATACAAAACATTGTTAGTTTATTTATAAATCCATCCATAAATCTCTTACGTGGAATCAAACAAGTGGGGAATAATGTGTCAGTTGACAAGTTTAATTAGAATTTACAGCAAGGTTATTTATTACCTAGGGCATTGGGGAAAGGTTAGCCCTTTGATCACGATTCAATTACATTTACACATAAGGATCATTCGGCAGTCTTCTGTAGGGTGGGGTTGTGTTAAGAACCGCGGTCTGAACATTAACATGCATCGCTTGCAATATGTTTTTGGAAGCATAAGGACCTTATCTTATATATCAGCGAGAAATAATTGTAAAAAAAAAAAAAAAAACGAAAAAGGTTGAATTGATACTTTTACAGGATTGGGGTTCTTACTGGCCATATGGCCATGCTACAGGTCACAGATGGAAGACCGAGTGGACTACCTGTGCTAATTAACTATCTGCGTCTCTGAACACCTGTCCGTAAACGGCAGACGCCACAAACTTGTCACTGAAAATTACTGTTTGCTGCAACTGTGTTAAAACCGGTTAAAAACCAAATCTACAGTACGTGTGTATTTTGCATTTGTTTAAATTATTTTGATGTGATATGAAAGTCGAGGGATTTAGGTTTCTAGTACCGTACCGCAATTGAGAATCGATTCAGGTTTAGAGGGAGTATTTTGGCTGTTTTGGCATCCAGAGGCAATTCGCCCTTTTTTCATGTAGTCCAATATTGGGCTAGGGATAGGTAGGATGGCCTATTCGAGTATATGGCCATTCATGATGAAATAGCACATGAATTGCCCTCTCAATGAGATTGCGAGTTAGATGTTACATCGTTTACTATAGTGTTTACTTATTTCCATCTGATTGGCTATAAGTATAATCATTTGACGTCAAGTTTTACAATCAAATTACTGTATCAAGCTACTGATCCTGTCATAACCCTGAACCACTCAGTAACATGTCCTTGCCAGTGGCAGTACTTGGATATTTTTATTCAATAGTCGCTTCTATGATCTTTTAGCGCCCCTACTGGGAACATGGCCTTTCTGGTAAACCAATCAAGATTGAAACTTGTTCTCTTAGTAAAACAGCCCACCACTTACACTTAGAAAACGTTAAAAAGTCTACAACTAACCTGTCCGTTGATTTACTGGGTCTTCATAGCTATCCTGGGTTCCAGTCTCTTTGTGCTATCATGCCAACTCCATGTCATTCATTGATTTGTCATGACAAGGAATGGCATGATGACCAGGCTACATCACAGCCCAGTTACATGTATTATGGTCATATTGGAATGTTCAGGGTTTTGAATACCAACAAAGGAATTGTGACAGAGGGGGAAAAAATTGGTTTGAAAAAAAAAAAAAGAAAATCATCCACTATTAATGCATTCACAAAAACAGCCTCATTCCAAAATACATCTAATATTCTGAGCACAGTGTAGGCTGCTGAGGGGGAGGTAGGCTCATCATAATTGCTTGGAACGGAGCGAATGGAATGGCATGGAAACCATGTGTTTTGTACCATTACACTCATTACAACAAGCCCGTCCTCCCTAAAAAGGTGCTACCAACCTCCAGTGTCTGAGAAATATTCATAACATAAGCCAAAGATTGCCAATCCCCATATAAGCAAAAAAAAAAATCACCAGGCAAATCATACGCCTTTAAATTCTGTTGTTGACTCACAAAATATCAGTAACACTTTCCTAAATTCTCATCCAGATAAAAAATAAATAATCACTGCTTGATCATTACATTTAGTATAGACTCTGCAAATAAGTGCTCAGCATACAATCTCATTGTAAAATATACAGTATATATAATTACAAGGATATGTTCATGAAAACACATAACGGTAGCACAGTAGACAAGCTTGAGTTGGTCCTCCCTCCTTTGTAGTTACCACTGCCCAGCTAGAATAAATATTAGTTCTAGCATTTTAACTAATACATTCTAATTTAGCTTTAAAAATGTTGTAGTAAAATCACTGGCAGATTACAATAATACATTCTGAAATGGAACAATGGAATTGCAATGATGTTGTAAAATATTTACGTGGTGACCTCTCCTTCTCTATTTAGAATAAGTGCTCAACACTGCAGAAGCAAGATGAAAATCAGCAGAACAGGAAAGTAGGCACACACACAAGGCATTGCAACATAAACTGTCTACAAAACAAATCTATTGAATAGAGAAAAATCTGGAAAAACCCTGAAAACCATTAAGACGAGAAATCCTATTCACGATAACAAGGAATGATTATGTCCACTCCCTGAATCATGGAGGAGGAGGAGGGGTAAGCTTGTCAGGCAGGTCTAAAGTGTGGCTTTAAATTCAATTACATTTTAATTACATTCGGTATCTGCAGCATAACAATCCCAAAATACTGTGAGAGGTAAACTAGAAAACACTGACAAGTCAAGGTTATGACAGAACTATGGTATTGTGACTACCCTACAACCAACAATGAATGAACAACATCTCGCACCGCTCAGATCACATACTATGTGCAACTTACTTTGAAATGTTCACCCAAAATGCAAAAAAAGAAGATAAGCTAAGCAAGAAATCCTTACTTAAAAATAGAATCAAATATTTTGGCATGATTTATGTTCATAGTAGGAATACATTTCCCCCCCGGTCACCACATCATTCTTCTCTAGGAGAACTAGCTAGTTTAGTTGTGTGTGTGTGAGAGATTATATATATATATATAATGTTCTTTAAACTAGTAGTTTAGTAAGGCTTATTACATTCAAGCGAACAACCAAAACATGTTATCTTTCTAAACAATGTACCCCCAGTCATTCTGCATGTTAAAGTACCAACCGTTTCTCTGTAGTTTCCTATAGTTTAAAAATATATCATTGCATTTTAATTACAGTAAACAGAAAAGTTAAACCAAAGAAACCATTCATTAATGTATAACAAGAATATTGAATATCGTCTTGTTTTTAAAGTTGCTTTCATGAAAAATTAAGAATTACACTGCAATTCACTAAAGTGCCATCAAATGTTTTCTGAGGCCTCAGTGGTTAAACCAACACTGAGGTTGACCAACTGTACACCAACCTTGTCCAACACAGAGAAATGAAACATAATAAAAAGATCTGTATACACCATGATCTAAGGAATGTGGGATAGGAAGGAAGTGAAGGAGGACAGAGTCTGATAGGAGCCTGTAGAGTTCAGAGCGGCTTCAGTAGGTTATGCTGCCTGATAAACAGGAGTTCTGGGTCAGTATAGAAACCCATATAGAAACTATAGGGATTACGTCCCAAATGGAACCCTATTCCAGTGCACTATATAGGGAATAGGGTGCCATTTGGGACGCACCCTAGGAGGACAGTGTGGAGAGCAGGTCAGTACAGTGTCCGAGCCTCAAGCAGCCGGGAGGAAGAAGAGTTGGATGAAGAGGTATAGGAGGAGTCCACTGGGCCGAGCTGCTTTCCACACACACACGTTCAGTCCATCTTCTCTTTCTGCACCAGTTTGGGGGCGTCCACGAAGTCACGGCCGTTGAAGACTATGACGGCAGCGGTGACGGCTGCAGCAGTGCCCCAGAACAACACGTAGGCCAGGGTCTCAGTCCACGTGTCACCTGGGAAAGAGAGGGGGGACACCACTCGTCAGAGAACAACAAATATCAAGGATACAAAATATGGACAGAGAGAGGGAAACTTGTCAGAGACCATAAATATATATTTTTTTGTGACAAGAGATCACAACAAATTGTTAAGGACACAAAACCGAACAAGCATGCTAGCATGCCCTTGTGTCCTGAGGTTAACAGGGCTAGAGTTAAAAGTTGAGTCTAAAATGTTCCTTTAGGGAAGTTGTTGTCAGATGGGGTTTTCTTACCAGCCATGAGGAGGCAGATGATACACATGGAGAACACTACCACCATGATGATCGGCAGCTGCAAGACAATGACACCAAAAATACATTACTCAGTTTGGGGGGCAGAACTCAGTATTAACAAAACAACAACATAGAGGAGAGGACCAGAGCTGTAGTAATGTAAAGTGAATCACAAAACATGACGATCAGTCTGGACATCCTGACTGGAGCCAGGACATCCCAAAAAACGCCTCTCCCCACTTCTGACCATGATACATCCCCATTACTACTGTGAGATGGAGAGAGGCAACTGACCGTGAGGAACTTCCAGTCCTTCTGGATGCGGAGTGGAGTGGGTCCGTCCGTTTCATCAACAGCATAGTTTCCAAGGAACAAATCAATGGAATCCTGGAGACAAGAAAACACACATTCCGTGTATTGCTTAAAAAGGACTGACAACAAAGCGAAATAACTCCCATGTCTCTCTAAAAAAACACATGGATGAAGAATTGTGTTCAGTTTTTGTAAAATTATGATTTTGGAGGAAAACAATATTGATCTGTAGCAGCAAATTGATCCAACTACACAGCAGATATCTGACAGTAATACATGATTATGACTACCTTATGCAGTTCAAAATGTGTAATTTTTCTAGGTCTTTAAATTGAAAACCAGACGTACTTGTCTGAAGCCGTCAGAGAAGTTATTCATATAGTAGCGCACGGCAGAGTTCACGCCGTCCATCACCAGACCCATCTGGGTCCTCTTCCCTGTCCTGATGAAGGACAGGAAATTACACACACACACTGTCAACACATTCAACTCTCCCGACAAGGACAAGTGATACAGTCACCAAGACGACAGGTGAAGGAGAAATAACTGCCATCAACATCTCATGGCCACATAGACATTGTTTACCAACCAGCTAGTATCTAGACAGTTTGCATAGAAATGTAAGAAAAGGTGACCTCAAATTGAAGCCACACAATTGACCTCCAACTAAACAAGCATAGTCTCTGGAGACATGCAGGCCTGTATAGGGTGCCTTCGTAATGTATTCATACTCTGACTTATTCCACATTTTGTTGTGTTACAGCCTGAATTCTGAAAGGATTAAATATTATTTATATCTCACCCATCTACACACAATAGCCCATAATGACAAAGTGAAAACATGTTTGTAGAAATGTATGCAAATGTATTGAAAATGAAATACAGAAATATCTCATTTACATAAGCATTCACACCCCTGATTTAATACTTTGTAGAATCAACTTTGGCAGCAATTACAGCTGAGTGTTTCTGGGTAAATCTCTTAAGAGCTTTCCACACCTGGATTGTGCAACATTTCCTCATTATTCTTTCCAAAATTCTTCCAGCTCTGTTAAATTGGTTGTTGATCATTGCTAGACAACCATTTTCAGGTCTTGCCATAGATTTTCAAGTAGATTTAAGTCAAAACTGTAACTCAGCCACTCAGGAACATTCACTGTCTTCTTGATAAGCAACTCCAGTGTAGATTTGGCATTGTGTTTTAGGTTATTGTCCAGCTGAAAGGTGAAATCATCTCCCAGTGTCTGATGGAAAGCAGACAACCAGGTTTTGCCTGTGCTTAGCTCCATTCCATTTATTTTTATCCTGAAAAATTCCCCAGTCCTTAACGATTACAAGCATACCCATAACAGGATGCAGCCACCAATATGATTGAAAATATGGAGAGTGGTACTCAGTAATGTGTTTTATTATGTTTGGGGCAAATTTAATACTTTGTTTTCAGAACATACAGTTAATTTCTTTGCCATATTCTTTGCAATATTACTTTAGTGCCTAGTTGCAAACAGGATGCATGTTTTGGAATATATTTTTACTGTACAGGCTTCCTTTTCACTCTGTCAATTAGGTTATTATTGTGGAATAACTACAATGTTGATCCATCCTCAGTTCTCCTATCACAGCCATTAAACTTTGTAACTGTTTAAATTCACCATTGGCCTCACGGTGAAATCCCTGAGCAGTTTCCTTCCTCTCCGGCAACTGAGTTAGGAAGGACTCCTGTATCTTTGTAGTGACTGGGTGTATTGATACAAGTGTAATTAATAACTTCACCATTTTCAAAGGGATATTCAATGTCTGCTTTTTTTTTTTTTTTTTTACCCATCTACCAATAGGTGCCGTTCTTCGCGAGGCATTGGAAAACATCCCTGGTCTTTGTGGTTGAATCTGTGCTTGAAATTCACTGCTCGACCGAGGAACCTTACAGATAATTGTATGTGTGGGGTACAGAGATGAGGTAGTCATTCAAAAATAATGTTAAACACTATTATTGCACACAGAGTGAGTCCATGCAACTTATTATGTGACTTGTTAAGCAAATGTTTACTCCTGAACTTATTTAGTCTTGTCATAACAAAAGGGGTTGAATACCAGCTTTTCTTTATTGTAATTAATTTGTATAAAATGTCAAAAAACATCATTCCACTTTGACATTATGGGGTATTGTGTGTAGGCTAGTAACACAAAATCTCAATTTAATTCATTTGAAATTCAGGCTGTAACAACAAAATGTTGAAAAAGTCAAAGGGGTGTAGGAAATATCTCAAGGCGCTGTATATTTCAGAGGTCAGCAGTACACTCTCACGCATTCCTATACCTGGTGAAGTCAGTCTTCAGGGCTCCTGTACCAGCGTACTGTTTGGCGCATGCGTTGGCATTGTCAGCCCAAGCTATCACAGAAAACAGACAGACATTGTTAGTGAGCAGAGCAGTGTGACAGACTAGACAGATCAACCTCATGACACTTAAAAGCTGCGTTCACACACACACTACACTTAGCCCCGGGCTGACAGACTCCTTAGCCCCGGGCTGACAGCCTCCTTAGCCCCGGGCTAAGTTTAACCCAGGGTTAGTGGTAGCCCCGGGCTAAGTTTAACCCAGGGTTAGTGGTAGCCCCGGGCTAAGTTTAACCCAGGGTTAGTGGTAGCCCCTGGCTAAGTTTAACCCAGGGTTAGTGGTAGCCCCTGGCTAAGTTTAACCCAGGTTAGTGGTAGCCCCGGGCTAAGTTTAACCCAGGTTAGTGGTAGCCCCGGGCTAAGTTTAACCCAGGGTTAGTGGTAACCCAGGGTTAGTGGTAGCCCCGGGCTAAGTTTAACCCAGGTTAGTGGTAGCACCGGGCTAAGTTTAACCCAGGTTAGTGGTAGCCCCGGGCTAAGTTTAACCCAGGTTAGTGGTAGCACCGGGCTAAGTTTAGCCCAGGTTAGTGGTAGCCCCGGGCTAAGTTTAACCCAGGTTAGTGGTAGCCCTGGCTTAAAATGATGCAGTGTGAAAAGGCCTAAAATAGCTGCCACTGATGGGCTATAGAGGGGCGGGGCCCACTTACCATTCTTGTAGATCTTCTCAAAATCAGCCTGTTCCTCAATCCGCTGGGCCACATGCAGGACACCCATCCTCTGTGGACAACCACCAAAACAAGCATACATAAGTCCATTTAGCAGGGGATAGGGTAGGGAACTAGGGTCAGGGCTCAGTCATTCAGCTTGTTCTCTAAAATAAAAGAAAACTGTCAATAATAAGTTATCCAACTGTGGGAAACAGTAGGTAGTTGTCTTTGCTCAACCCTTGATTCAACTCTCTGCCTCCCACCTATAACTTTAAGTTGCTTCTCTTCTTTAACCTCCCACAGTGTGTGAAACAAGGGGGTTTGAGGTACTCTGCCTGGTCGCTGAGTATCTGTCAAGTGATAATGAGTTAGAATACTACTGCAGAGAGGTGGGCAGGTTTTACATTTTCTTCAAGTGATAATGAGTGCAACCCTCCTAGCTCCTACCTGTAGCTGGGACTGTATAAGTTAGAGGGATCCTTTACTGCCGACTCTGAGTTTAAGTGTAACACCCACACACCAGTAGCTGGGACTGTATTGAGGCAGAATGGGGTACTCTTGTCTGCTCCATCAGCGTGTACTGTCTAGCAAAAATAAGTGTGTACCATCCACGCACCAGTAGCTGGGACTGTATGGCATGGCGGGCCAGCTCTGGAGGACTTCCTACCTGTAGCTGGGACTGTATGGAGCGGCGGGCCAACATGCTCTGGATGACGTTGGTGCGGTCCAGACAGTCCATGCAGTTACTGCGGAACGTCCCCTTCTGCTGGGACAACACCTTCCCCTCCGTGTCTACCATGAAGTAGCTGCAGAGAGACAACAGAGGAGTCAGGAGACAAGGTTAGGAGAATACATATTTACAGAGCCAGTAACAGCACTGTAATGTTGGGACACATACCCCTCCACTGCAGGGAGACAGGGTTTATCATCGAGAATGCACTGACCAACTGGCAAGTGTCTTCACTGACATTTTCAACCTGTCCGAGTTTGTAATACCAACATATTTCAAGCAGACCACCATAGTCCCTGTGCCCAAGAACACTAAGGTAACCTGCCTAAATGACTACCGACCCGTAGCACTCACATCTGTAGCCATGAAGTGCTTTGAAAGGCTGGTCAAGGCTCACAACACCTAAACCCACACCAATTAGCATACCGCCCCAACAGATCCACAGATGATGCAGTCTCTATTGCACTTGACACTGCCCTTTCCCACCTGGACAAAAGGAACACCTATGTGAGAATGCTATTCATGGACTACAGCTCAGCGTTAAACACTAAGGACACTGGGACTAAACACCTCCCTCTGCAACTGGATCCTGGACTTCCTGACGGGCCGCCCCCAGGTGGTAAGGGTAGGTAACAACATATCTTCCACGCTGATCCTCAGCCCAGGGGCCCCTCAAGGGTGCGTGCTCAGTCCCCTCCTGTACTCCCTGTTCACTCATGACTGCACGGCCAGGCACGACTCCAACACCATCATTAAGTTTGCTGAAGACACAACAGTGGAGACCTGGCCGTGAGGTGACAGGACAACAACCTCTCCCACAACGTGATCAAGACAAAGATGATGATTGTGGACTACAGAAAAAAGAAGACCGAGCACGCACCCATTTTCATTGACGGAGCTGCAGTGAAGCAGGTTGAGAGCTTCAAGTTTCTTGGTGTCCACATCACCAACAAACTAACATGGTCCAAGCACACCAAGACAGTCGTGAAGAGGGCACGACAAAACCTATTCCCCCTCAGGAGACTGAAAAGGATTTGGCATGGGTCCTCAGATCCTCAAAGGTTCTACAGCTGCACCACCGAGAGCATCCTGACTGGTTGCATCACTGCCTGGTATGGCAACTGCTCCGCCTCCGACCACAAGGCACTACAAAGGGTAGCGTGTACGGCCCAGTACATCACTGGGGCCAAGCTTCCTGCCATCCAGCACCTCAGTACCAGGCGATGTCTGAGGAAGGCCCTAAAAATTGTCAAAGACTCCAGCCACCCCAGTCATAGACTGTTCCCTCTCCTACTGCATGGCAAGCGGTACCAGAGCGCCAAGTCTAGGTCCAAGAGGCTTCTCTACAGCTTCTACCCCCAAGCCATAAGACTCCTGAACATCTAATCAAATGGCTACCCAGACTATTTGCATTGCCCCCCCTTCACACCGCTGCTACTCTGTTATTATCGATGCATAGTCACATAAATAATTCTACATGTACATATTACCTCAATACCGGTACCCCCTGTATATAGTCTCGCTATTGTTATTTTACTGCTGCTCTTTAATTATTTGTTACTTTTATTTATTTTGGGGGTATTTTTCTTAAAACTGCATTGTTGGTTAGGGGCTTGTCAGTCAGCATTTCACTGTAAGGTCTACACCTGTTGTATTCAGCACATGTGACAAATACAACTTGATATGGCACCCTATTCCCTATCTATATCTATTAGGGTGCCATTGGGCCCTGGTCAAAAGTAGTGCACTATATATAGGGAATAGGGTGCCATAGGGCCCTGGTCAAAAGTAGTGCACTATATAGGAGATAGGGTTCCATAGGGCTCAGGTCAAAAGTAATGCACTATATAGGGAATAGGGTGCCATTTGGGATGCAAACCTAAACACATTTGCCCAGAGGTTTTTCAGACGTCAGTGACTGACTACTGAAATGTACTCACTGGTATTTTACCCTGAAGACAGACCAGAGATAAAAGGGTAGAAAGGAAGCAAACTACCCTCTCCTCTATGTTCATATGCCCATCCTCTTGCTAAGTGTTAGATTCTGGGTTCAACTTGGAACATTGTTATACTCAGAAGTATAGTATCTGAGGGGTGAAAGAGACCGTTTTTTTTCTACATCAGAGGGTAATGGTTATCTGTAGGAGCCAGATGGCTTTGGATGTGTTGGGTGGACGGGAGGAAGACACAGGATTGCTATAGGGGAAGCGGATGGCCATCTGTGGATTAGGCGAATGAGGGGGTTGAGGTCAGGTCAGATCCTCCTGAAGGGAGAAATTCTGGTTTATTACCCTCTTCCTGTCGAACCATAAGATGTAAGGATTAGAGAGGAGGAGTAATGCAGCTGTATCGACCCTCTGGGAAGAATTAAACTTGGTGAAGCTTCTCTAGTGTCCGTTGAGTTATTTACTCTGAGAATTAGAACCTAACATAAGGAACTTAACTTGAGTCTTGAATGGTTGTGGGTGTAGACTAGCAGCTATTCAAAAATGAGTCAATATGGAGTTATACCTGTATTCATCTTGTGTCTCAGCCACATTGTCCACCAGGATATTCAGACGATCCCATCTCATCCCGCTGCACTCCTTGTGGAAGTCGAACGCTACGTACCTGCAGCCAATAGAAACAGCATGGCTGTGTGAGTGGATGCGCTAGATCCATCTAAAACACAGGCCTGGGCAATTCCAGTCCTCGGGGGGGCTTAAAAAACAAAATATTATTTCACCTTTATTTAACCAGGTAGGCCAGTTGAGAACAAGTTCTCATTTACAACTGCGACCTGGCCAAGATAAAGCAAAGCAATGCGACAAAAACAGAGTTACACATGGGATAAACAAACGTACAGTCAATAACACAATAGAAAAGTCTATATACAGCGTGTGTAAATGTAGTAAGATTAGGGAGGTAAGGCAATAAATAGGCCACAGCGGCGAAATAATTACAATTTAGCATTAACACTGGAGTGATAGATGTGCAGATGATGATGTGCAAGTAGAGATACTGGGGTGCAACGGAGCAAAACAAATAACAATACAGGGTGTCACACTTTTCCCCATCCCTAGCAAACACAGCTGATTTAAACTAAATGCATTCTAAACTGAAGATCATGATGAGGTGATTATTGGAGTCAGGTGTGTTAGCTGGGGCAAAACTGACACCAATCAGGTCCCCTCGAGGACTGGAATTGCCCAGGCCTGATCTAAAAGGTATAAATCACTGAAATGATAAGCCAGATGGGTGTTCAGGAGAGCGTGGTTAAGTTCTCACTTGATCATGCCGTTCTCCATGCCTGTCACCATCTTGGCAAAGGCTTGCTCCAGTGGCTTCTCTGAACCCTTCTGGTTGACCTAGAAGAAGAACACCATCTCATATCCATCTCTCGAATGCTTCTCTCTCACAATGCCATGATGTTTTAGCCACTGTGAGGATTAAATGATGAGGAGCCTACCAGGTTCAGAATGGTCTGCTTTCCATAGATGAGGACCTGGGAGTCAAAATGCCTCTGGAGGCCATCCATCTAGGAAGACAGTTGGGAGAATTGTATGTATTTATTTATTTAACTAGGAAATTGGTGATTTGGTAGACAAAAGATCCACAGAGTGAGTTTACCTGACCTTTGACCCTTGTACTGACAATGGAATAGAAAGACAGAAACAGACAGATGTAAAAGCCCTTACGTGATTGGTGTTCTTGCTGATCAGTGGTTTGGGCTTGTATTTCAGGTTGGGCCTCTGGGACCAGAAGAAGGGCATGGAGCCTCGTGTCTGTGGAGGGAAACAGACATTTTCAGAAAATACACTAAAAAAGGCGTGCGCCTAAATCAATAACTACCACCACCCTGTCCACCACCACGTCCACCACCACCACCACCACCCTGTCCACCACCACCACCACCCTGTCCACCACCACCACCACCCTGTCCACCACCACCACCACCCTGTCCACCACCACCACCACGTCCACCACCCTGTCCACCACCACCACCACGTCCACCACTACCACCACCACCACCCTGTCCACCACCACCACGTCCACCACCACCACCACCACCACCACCACCACCACCCTGTCCACCACCACCACCCTGTCCACCACCACCACCCTGTCCACCACCCTGTCCACCACCCTGTCCACCACCACCACCACCCTGTCCACCACCACCACCACCCTGTCCACCACCACCACCCTGTCCACCACCACCACCACCACCCTGTCCACCACCACCACCACCCTGTCCACCACCACCACCACCACCACCACCCTGTCCACCACCACCACCACCACCACCACCACCCTGTCCACCACCACCACCCTGTCCACCACCACCACCACCACCCTGTCCACCACCACCACCTCGTCCACCACCTCGTCCACCACCGTCTCCTACTTTTCAAACTCACCTGTACGAATGAAGCCCTCCCTCCACCGTACAGGACTATTTGCTCAGTCTCCACAAAGTTAGCAGCGTGGCCCTCAGAATCGATACCTGAAGAAAAACGATGAATGATAATGAGAGAATGACGACGCATGTCCACAGGGCCATTAATGATTCAACATGCCAGTAATGCTACTCAGTAAGGTCCTATGCCCACATCCCAAATGGCACCCTATTCCCTATATAGTTCACTACATAGGGAGCCTATATAGTTCACTACATAGGGAATAGGGTGCCATTTGGGATGCAAGCCTGTGTCTTACCTCTGACGTAGTACCTGACCCCAGCCCTGAAGCAGCTCCTCCTGGATATGAGGATCCATTCAAAGATCTTCCCGTTGATACGGCACGGCTTCATCACGACGACTGGATCAGGGACGTCAAGGACCTCACATAATACACTGCTACAGCATCAGGCCAAGTTGTACCTAAGACTGTGTCCCAAAATGGCACCCTAGTCCCCTACTTTAGACTAGGACACATAGAGCTCTGGTCAAAAGTAGCGCACTATATAAAAAGGACAGGGTGCCATTTGAGACGTACACTAAGTGGAGGATGTTGTTGTACTTGTACTCTTAAGTAGAGGATGTTATGATTTCTCCCCTGGCAATGGCTTTCTAAAGTGTCCCTAAGGGAATTATTTAAGTTGCATTGAGTTGAAATTGGTTATTGGAACACTCAGAAACCCATTCAAACTCTATGTAGTGATGTGGGCCCACTGATTATTACTACTACACAGATCAGTAGGAGCAAAACAAGACCACGAAAAGGATACATCCATGGACAACAGGGATCGCAAACTTGTGGAGCTGAAAAGGAATAAAATATTACATTTAAACTGGATACATTAGAACAAGAAAGAAGACTGTGGTCATCTATAGTTACTTTTCAAACATAGTTCATTTTTGAGAAGTAAGGTTCATGTTATATAGTCCGTATTGTAATAGGCTTACCTCCGGGAACATTAGAGTAAGAAACAAAGAACGAAGACTGTGGACATGTGTAATGAGATGTAAGGCAAGGGGGTGTTGTGATGTCATCTTCATGTCAACTCACCTCCGGCTGTGCAAGGAACTCTCTCAGAAGGCTTCCATTCCACACAAACCTCTGATCTGCCTAGAAACAGGAGAAACAACCAATGAATCAAAATCTCAATCTTTAGTGCCTTCGGATAGTATTCACAACCCTTTTGTTGTGTTACAAAGTGGGATTCAAATTTTAAATTTCATTTTGTCGACGATGTACAAAACAAACTAGGTTAAAAAAAAAAATAATAAAAAAAAAAATAACATTGTGTAATTAATGGGGGAAAAAAAAACTATTCTCTTGATTAGAAAAGTATTGAGTCAATACACGTTAGAATCACCTTTGGCAGCGATTACAGCTGAGAGTCATTCTGGGTAAGTCTCTAAGAGCTTTCCAACACCTGGATTGTGCAACATTTCCCCATTGTTCTTTAAAAAAGCTCTGTCAAGTTGATTGTTGATCATTGCTAGACAGACAGCCATTCAAGTCTTGCCGTAGATATTCAAGTTGATTTAGGTCAAAACTGTAACTAGGCCACTCAGGAACATTCAATGTCGTCTTGGTAAGTAACTGGTGTATAAATTGGCATTGTGTTTTAGGTTACTGTCCTGCTGGAAGTTGAAATTGTCTCCCAGCGTCTGATGGAAAGCAGACAACCAGGGTTTCCTCTAGGATTTTGGCTGTGCTTAGTTCTATTCCGTTTCTTTTATCCTAAAAATAAACTCACTCGTCCTTGCCGATAAAAAGCATACCCATAACATGATGCAGCTGTGTTGGATTTGCCCCAAACATAACGCTTTGTATTCAGGGCATACAGTTCATTTCTTTGCCACATGTTCTGCAGTATTACTTTAGTGCCTTGTTGCAAGCAGTATGCATGTTTTGGAATATTTTTTATTTTGTGCAGCTTTCTTTCATTGTAAATAAGAATTCGTTCTTAACTGAAATATATACAAAAATCAGCCTGCAGTAAATTATCTCCCATCAGTTTGTGCAGTGGCACCCTGTTCCCTATACAGAGCACTACTTTGGACCAGGGCCAATGGAATGACAGTATGGACAGACAGTTTTGAAATGGAACAGGCGTTACTATGTGACACACGTTCTTCTCACCATTAAAACCAGTCAGACAAGGTTTCAGTAGAGGAGAAAGTGAATATATACACTGTACACCACGGTACTACACACATTCTGCACTCCAGAGTAATGCCTCGGCTGAGACAGTGGACGAAAAAGGTCAATCTGTTCGTATGTGTGTGTGTGTATGTTTACGTGAGTAAATGCATCTGTGTGCGTGCGTATGTGTGTGTGTTTACGAGGGCGAGGTGACTAGTGTGGTTTACATGAATGGCAGGAGTCCAAACACCACAGTGACACTCCTCCAATATAGATGAGGGATATCCTCATCATCAACTAATGGGATGATACTCTCTGAGCTCAGGTCTGTGGTTGACTAGCTCGGTGTGCAATAGGAGAATACTCTGGCCCTGTCCAAAAACAACTGTTATGCTCCTAAAATATTCACTTCATGTAGATTTGAAAGAATCGGTTAGTTATAAGCAATATGGTAGTGGTTCCACCTTGCCCTCTGATAGAGGTAGAGCGTTTGCCATACTGCTCATATCCAATCTTCCCAGGTCTACACAAGAGCCTAGAGGGTTAGGTAGGTTCTAGGATTGGTCTTCACTACAGAGAAACAATAGTCATCTCTCCCCTCCCAACTTCCACCCCCCCCTTCCTCCAAACGCCACCCACCCTCTCTCCTACCCTCTTCCAACCCCCCTCTCTCCTACCCTCTTCCAACCGCCCCCTCTCACCCTCTCCAGCAGGCTCATCTCCTGGAAGTCGTGGCTGACGTTGGCCAGTCTCTGGAGGGTGTGGGTCAAGTCATAGTCGGTGCAGAAGTAGAATCCATCCGTTGTCAGCACGTTGTTAATCATGGACAGGAATGTCTTGTTGTCTTGCGTCTGAGGAGAGGGTTGGGGAGAAAATTGATTTTAGCTGGCTGGGCAGCAATCATGACAGTGCAGTTTGTAGTAGGACAGAAAATCTTACTAGGTGACCAATTAACATTTTTATTTTATTTTAACTAGGCAAGTCAGTTAAGAACAAACTCATTTACAATGGACGGCCTACCACGGCCAAACCTGGACGACGCTGGGCCAATTGCGCACCCCCCTATGGGACTCCCAATCACGTCCGGTTGCGATACAGCCTGGAATCGAACCAGGGTCTGTAGTGACGCCTCTAGCGCCGAGATGCAGTGCCTTAGACCGCTGCGCCACTTCTTGGGAGCTCAAAATTAAATAAATCTGAATCAGATTGACAGCAACAGATGTTCTGAAGTCGTATTACAGGTTCAAGTGACTCCAGTGGTTAAATAATCTCTTACGTGTTACAATAGCCCTCCGTGTCGATGAGTTTCATTCTAAACCTTTAGAAACTTCACATCCCTCCCAGAGTTCACTGCACATTGAGGTCGGGGTGCACAAACTCCAGTGATCTCTGCGTCCCAAATGGCAGCATCCCCTTAGGGTGCATTTGTAGTGTCATCCCCTTAGGGTGCATTTGTAGTGTCATCCCCTTAGGGTGCATTTGTAGTGTCATCCCCTTAGGGTGCATTTGTAGTGTCATCCCCTTAGGGTGCATTTGTAGTGTCATCCCCTTAGGGTGCATTTGTAGTGTCATCCCCTTAGGGTGCATTTGTAGTGTCATACCCAAGAAGACTCGAGGCTGTAATCGCTGTCAAAAGGTGCCTCAACAAAGTACTGAGTAAAAGGTCTGAAAGTAAATGATGCATCTGTTGTTGTTTTTTTTTCATAAATAAAACTGTTGCTTTGTCATTCTGGGGTATTGTGTGTACATTGAGGGGGCGATTTAATCCATTTAAGAATGAGGCTGTAATGTAAAATGTGAAAAATGTCAAGGGGTCTGAATACTTTCCGAATGCCCTGCATCTACCTCCATCACCCCAGTATCCCTGTTCCCCTATACATATCTACCTCCATCACCCCAGTATCCCTGTTCCCCTATACATATCTACCTCCATCACCCCAGTATCCCTGTTCCCCTATACATATCTACCTCCATCACCCCAGTATCCCTGTTCCCTATACATATCTACCTCCATCACCCCAGTATCCCTGTTCCCTATACATATCTACCTCCATCACCCCAGTATCCCTGTTCCCTATACATATCTACCTCCATCACCCCAGTATCCCTGTTCCCTATACATATCTACCTCCATCACCCCAGTATCCCTGTTACCCCTATACATATCTACCTCCATCACCCCAGTATCCCTGTTCCCCTATACATATCTACCTCCATCACCCCAGTATCCCTGTTCCCCTATACATATCTACCTCCATCACCCCAGTATCCCTGCACATGTAAATATGGTTTTTTAAATGTCCTGTATATAGTATGCTTGCTTACTTTGTCAGGTTCATATATATATTATTCTTATTTCTCAGGTTATTTTTTTTTCTAGTAATACATTGTTATTAATTATTGCATTGTTGAGGTTTTGAGTTTGCGAGAAAGACTTTTCACTGTACTTGTGCATGTGACATGACAACTTTTCCAATGTGTTCTGAAGACAAGGAGAGAGGACGCAAGGAATCAAGGAAAAAACAAAATGAGATTGACCGTTTACCTCCTTGCCCCCTACGAGGCTGCAGCTGCTTCCCTGCATTATGGCAGCACTTCATTTCCCTGTTTGAGCCAATGAATGTAGCGTCTCTCTCTCCCCCCTCAGGATGCCAAACACATTAAATTCAAGCCGTGTCCCAAATGGTTCCCTATTCCCTTTTTAAAGTGCACTACATTTGGGCTCTGGTTACTGTTTTTAAAATTGTTATTTAACTAGGCAAGTCAGTTCAGAAAAAATATCTTATTTTCAATGACTGCCTAGGAACAGTGGGTTAACTGCCTTGTTCAGGAGCAGAACGATTTCTATCCTTTTCAGCACGGGGATTCGATCTTGCAACCTTTCGGTTACTAGTCCCAACGCTCTAACCACTAGGCTACCTGCCGCCCGTATAGGAAATAGGGTGGCATTTGAATAGACACACGGTTTCTAACATCTCCTAAGGGAATTTCTACTCCACCCATGACTGAAACATGATAGGTATTAAACACTTGAAGCATTTAGACCCCAAGAAAATGGCACTGATAATTCTAATAAGAAAATGTACAAGTCTTTCTTTTTACATATCAAGTAAAGAGTGTGACAACTTCCGTTTCCCATAATAAAGGCAATTCACTGTGACCTTTAGTCATCCGTGCTGTAAGCCAGCGTTGTTCTGACTGTGTGCATCTCAGAAAACTCTGGGGTCAGTTACAATGACTTTGCCTGAGTCCCAAATGGCACCCCATTCCCTTTATAGTGCACTACTTATGCACATTTCCCAGTTACAGTTAAGCCCTTGGTATCAAACATTGACTAGAGGATTTGTTTTTAAATCATTTTAACAATTCGTATTATTTCCAGTTTAGCTAGGCTATGTGAACAGTGACATGATCAGACTGAACGCCTGAAGGAATTGAAATCAAATTAGAATTTCTTTGAATTGTTGGGGATAATATATCGAATTGGGATTTGTTTTGTTTGTTTTGTCACCTGGTTCTCAGTGAGGTGAAGTACAGTCCTTTTGTAAGAGATGACATCAAAATCCACTGCCTTCCACACAGCGTGACCCAGGAGGCTGCCCACATTCCTCTTCTTGGTAATGACAATCAGATACATCCCTATGAAAGAGGAACCCACAGTTAACACATCAGCACAACATAAAAAAAACGGTAACATGTGTAAGTTACAGGGATACATCCTGAGGGACAAGATAAGGGTTATGTCCAAATAATCTCTCCTTTCTCCACAAATGTGCACTTGTTCAACTCCCTACACTGATCTTTAAGTCCCTCGGGCTCCACAACATACCTGTACTGTTGGTATTTGATGCTCCCTGACTGTCTAGCGTTCATGTCTGTGATTATATTTGATGCTCCCTGACTGTCTAGCGTTCATGTCTGTGATTATATTTGATGCTCCCTGACTGTCCAGCGTTCATGTCTGTGATTATATTTGATGCTCCCTGACTGTCTAGCGTTCATGTCTGTGATTATATTTGATGCTCCCTGACTGTCTAGCGCTCATGTCTGTGATTATATTTGATGCTCCCTGACTGTCCAGCGTTCATGTCTGTGATTATATTTTATGCTCCCTGACTGTCCAGCGTTCATGTCTGTGATTATATTTGATGCTCCCCGACTGTCTAGCGTTCATGTCTGTGATTATATTTGATGCTCCCTGACTGTCTAGCGTTCATGTCTGTGATTATATTTGATGCTCCCTGACTGTCCAGCGTTCATGTCTGTGATTATATTTGATGCTCCCCGACTGTCTAGCTTTCATGTCTGTGATTATATTTGATGCTCCCTGACTGTCCAGCGTTCATGTCTGTGATTATATTTGATGCTCCCTGACTGTCTAGCGTTCATGTCTGTGATTATATTTGATGCTCCCTGACTGTCTAGCATTCATGTCGGTGATTATTAGCAAGAGAGATAAAGTCAATAAACTGAATGAATGTAGGTTCGTTATCATTTATTTTTTACTCAAACCTCCCGCAGGCCGTATGTTTGACAGCCCGGCTCTAGCCCGTGCATAAACCAATCCCAAAGCTTTTAGAGTGTTGGGACGCACCGAGTGGTAAGCCTACATCCTGTGACAAGGACCAGTCCAGTGTTGTGTCGGGCTGTGGACCTACCTGCCACCAAGCGGACGGTCCCCATGATGCCACAGATGGGCCTGGTGTTGGCTGACGGAGGAACATCCTTCTTCCCTAAACAAACAAGATACAGGTCAAACACTCTAGAATCACAATGGTTAACACACAGCCAGTTCCTGCACTGACCACGCACAGCCAGCTCCTGCATTGACCACGTACAGCCAGCTCCTGTATTGACCACGCACAGCCAGCTCCTGTATTGACCACACACAGCCAGCTCCTGTATTGACCACACACAGCCAGCTCCTGTATTGACCACACACAGCCAGCTCCTGTATTGACCACACACAGCCAGCTCCTGTATTGACCACACACAGCCAGCTCCTGTATTGACCACGCACAGCCAGCTCCTGTATTGACCACGCACATCCAGCTCCTGTATTGACCACGCACATCCAGCTCCTGTATTGACCACGCACATCCAGCTCCTGTATTGACCACGCACATCCAGCTCCTGTATTGACCACGCACATCCAGCTCCTGTATTGACCACACACATCAATCTCCTGCACCGATCCACATGGAGTAGGCCAGGCAAAATCTCGAAGTGATCTTCAGTTGTAGACCTAGATATTTTTCCTGCACTACACAGAGTGGTGGGCAGAAACTTTGCCAGCATTTTAGTCAGTTGTAGGTTTTAAAGCCACATCAATTATTCACAACTAACACACTTCAGTTACTCCATCAGGAAGCTATAAAGCCTCTCTGGGAACCTACCCTGAATTCATCCAATAACAAATGCTTGTTTTTGTTTCCCGTTGTGAAACGTTTCGCTACGGTGTGCACGGAGTCTTACCAGTCAGGGTCATCTCATTGGACACCCTGTCGATGGCCAGGACTGCGTCAGCCCCATCATCACAGGCTTCAATGTAGAACTTCTCTGGGCTAGTGTGCCTGTGGGGCGGAGGTGGGGCGGGGGTGGACAAATAATGGAGAGGTTCAGGTATGTCGTGGAGTCGGGTGAAGTTTCCCTTAGATTCTGATCTTGGGTCAACCCGGAGCTTGTCACAGAGAACGTCCAGCGACATGAAAAGCAATAAAAGGAACAGAATGTACAGAAAGGCAATCTGCCACCTGAGATGCAGCACATTACAGCGATGACACAATGATCCTGAGGTTTATTACAGGCAGACAATAAAAATGTAGATAATGACAACTGTGCCGCTGTGGACTTGAGCAATGCACTTAACCACCCACAACGTAAGATACTGAACTGATAGGCTACGGTATAGAAACACATGTTGTACAGCAGACCCTCATCTAGAGAGCTACTGGGCCTGCAGGCTTTTCATCCAGTCAGTTTATCAAGGTCCTGTTGAGCAGCTGATTATATTTTATTTTTTTTACAACGTGGTGTGTTCGAGCAGGGCTGGAGCAAAAGCCTGCACCGCCCCAATATCTCTCCTGGCCTCTGCAGGAGGAGGGCTGGCCACCCTTCAACACTACAATTACCACCAAATACTTTTTATGACTTTATAAAATAAATTCACCTTACTCTATGAACCAGGGATTAAATGGCTAAGGTGGGCGAGTTAGCTAACTTAGATGGTGATCTATTTGTAAGTTTGAAATAGTCAGTGTTCAAGCCAGGGATATATTGACCGCATAGGAGTTAGGCTACTTGTCAATTAGGCTACTTGTCAATTAGGCTACTTGTCAATTAGGCTATTCTGTTGTTGTTGCCAGTATAGAATAGAGGAGAATCCTAGCCAATTATGAGCGCTTGAGAGACAGTTTTACAACTGGAGTATTTATCATCAGTTTCATCAACTGCACACCTGTATCAACTGTGTGTCGGCCAATCAAATCACATTTTATTGGTTGCATACACATATTTAAATCAGATGTTATTAAGGTCGTAGCGAAATGCGGTTATGGCCTACACGAGAGCCGGCGGAAAGTTATTTTAGGACATGAGATGAATACATGCTAATAACTGAATATGTGCACACGCAGCTAGGCTCACTTTGATCAACAACAAAAAAACACATCTTGTGACTGACTGCATGTTTAAAAAGAACCGCTCGAGCCTGTCAATGCAGGCCTACAATAATTATACTCCAATGGGCTCTGCAGAGATCGGGAGGTAAGTGCGTAACACATCGCATCCTTAGAACACTGATACAATTCTGATGGGAATAGCTTGAATTGATAGTTATTTTTTGGTCCATTGGGACAACTTAATCTATTATCTGCTTGTCCGGCAATCATTTTGACTTGCCCCGGGCAAGCGTTAATATGGAGCCCTAGAGTGCCATAATACACTACTCTGGCCTAGCAGCATCAGGTGAAGACAAACGGCTGCTAGACTAAATCCTTATTGTTAGACGCCTATTTAATCGTCACAACATGTCAACACATTCTCATGCCACAGGAAAGTCAGGGGACAACAGGACATACTGCTGGCAAAACCGTTAAATTCTTATTTACAATGACGTCTTACACCGGCCAAACCCGGACGACGCTGGGCCAATTGTGTGCCGCCCTATCACGTAATGATCATGCTGTTTAATCAGCTTCTTGATATGCCACAGCGGTCAGGTGGATGGATTATCTTGGCAAAGGAGAATCGCTCACTAATAGGGATGTAAACAAATTCGCAACCAACATTGAGAAAAAATATTTTGGTGCGTACATTTCTGTGAGTATTATTTCAGCTCATGAAACAACTTTACATGTTGTTTAGATTTTTGTTCAGTATAGAAGCCCTCCAAACAGACTTGATCTAGCTGATGTTGCAGCCTCTCCCTCTCTTTTTAAATAACTTCTTGTTTATTTTGCTTAACAAGCACTTCTGTCTAATGAAAAGCGTCATAAAAGCTGCATTACTATAATATATTGCCTGCTTGCAGGACTTGATGTGAAGTTGTGACTAAATTCAACAACCCAAAATAGGTTAGACCCTGTTCATGGCTCACGGGGTATTGTATTGGCACATAGGCTTGCTTATTCTCAACGATCTACCGGCGCCATCTCTGATTCATCAGCAGTACTTTATGAGCACCATTGTTTTGTTAACACAACAACTACTGACTTGGCCCCTTCTACTTGGTTTGAGAACATGACAACTCAGTCAGGTTATTCACAGATGCCCAATAGTTTGTGCAAAGTGTGTCACACTCAGCTACAGCGGAGACGGGCGCATGAAATTGAGCTTTACAGGACAAAATGTCAAGAAAGAAAATGCAGAACTTGGGGCTGATAAAACCATAGGTCTGTTTGCCTGCCCTGTAGTCTATGTACTGTACATCATACAAGGACAGGTCTCTGGTCCAACTGTTGTCGTCCTCTGCTGATCCATAGGACTTGGCGGCAAACAAGCCAACCAGACAATTAAAAAGGTTTTTGGAACTAGACGAGCTAATTAGCTACCGACTAAACTGAAGTTGTCAATGCAACATTGTGATTTCTTCCTTAGCTAGCTAGACAAATATATTGTTATCTAGGGTTTAAGAGTAACTCGTGAAAAACCAGATGTTTTGTACTTAGTTATAGTGGAACATGTCAATACTGGTCTTCATTATGACCGTTCGTTGCAAAAGTGATATATTTTAGTCTTTTAATAGTAAATGTAGCTCTTTCTACCACTAGTGATTCAACTCTACCATTAAAATCGTGATATAAAGGCACATTCGTCATTTCAAGGGAGGGGTTCAGTATGGAATAAACTTGGCAAAGGTCTTGGTAAGTGGAGTGTGCCAATATATTTTTGCATGACGGTTCCTTGACTAGACTACTGATGTTACAGAAAATGTAAAAAGGCATTAAGGTACATTACCAATGTTTTGCTTACCGGTTCATACGAAGAACAAAAACATTTAGGTTGAGGATGATACGTTTATAATCATAGCTATATCAAATGGCAATGGTGGTGATGTCAACACGTATATTTTTCCCAAACCGCTCTGACTGATTGGTGGCGCTGTCCTCTAAAACAGTTGGCTCATAGTTTAACGGTTGCCAATTCTCATCCTACACCGGGCCGCAGCCTGGTCTCATAGACTAGACGTAACATAGGAAATGTAAATCCAGGCCAGTCGAATTAGTATGATGTGTTACATAAGATAGAATGTTACTTAAGGCAAAACCGAAAGGAGGGTGGTTGGTCAGGGTGGATTGGTAGGCGTATAACGCGAACACCTAAGCAATCCAAGGTTGCGTGTTCAAATCTCATCACGGACAACTTTAGTAACTTTGCAAAGGATTACTTTTTAGCTACTTCGCAACTACTTGGGATGTTGGCTAATCCTTCCCCCTAACCTTTTAACCTAACTTCTAACCTTAACCCAGCTAACGTTAGCCAGCTAGCTGTTAGCAGCAACAAATTGAAATTCGTAAACATATCATACATTTTTGTCATTTAGCAGACGCTCTTATTCAGAGCAACATAAAAAATGAGCAATTAGGGCTAAGTGCCTTGCTCAAGGGCACATTGAAAGATTTTTCACCTAGTCAGCTCGGGATTTGAACCAGTGAACCCTTCGGTTACTGGTCCAACATTCTTAACAGCTAGGCTTCCTGCCGCCCCTAACACATCATAGAAATTGTCATTTGAAACGTTCAGAAATGAATACATACCATTCAAAATGTAAACTAAATGATTTACGTACAGAATATGAAATGCTCTGAGAACAGGTTGGGGGCAGGTGTGTGTGTGTATATATATATTTAACCGTTATTTATAATATTCATCCTGTGCCCACACTTCTAATTCTGAAAAGTGAAAGCATACCTGTGAGAAGGGTCGCCCTGATAGTAGTTGTAGGTTTACAGTACCCAAGACCAATCGGAGTTAATTTGACCATTGAAAAAAAGTGCTACTGGGTAAATACTGCACTGCGGGTTGGATTGAGCACCTAATCTTCATTTTCAAGGTGATTACACGTTTCTTCCCAACAGAATAACGCAATAAAATGTGAGTCCCTTTCAAACGATTTGCTTTGCGCCCTAAAGTGTTGGGATAAGGTATAACTACGTTTAACCACCCCCCAAATGGAATATTTAAGAGTAACTCTCCCACTCACAACTTCTCACTTGAATGCATTTAACATTTTGAAGGGATTGGGACAGGGATGCAAGTGGGGTTGAGAGTTACCCTTCAGCAAGCTAAGCGAGTTCTACTAGACTGCAATGCCAAACTAGCTGCTGACTTAGCTAACATTCAGCCAGCTAGCTAATGACAACCCGACTTTTGACAATCATGACACATGTCCATTGTACATCTCCGCGGTTGAAAACGTCGACTCGATATTGCTTACACTTGATTGGTGTGGTTTTAAATGCATTTAAAAAAATTAAAAAAAAGTGAAGCACACTACTTACAAATTGAATCTCTCGTAGGCTGTTCCCATCTTCACTTCTTATAGCGATCTGAGCTGCTGCTTCTTCTGAGACATACTGGCGGTCCGGGAGACAAAGGTTTAACAAGTTTGCCGCCACCTACTGTGCTGGAGTGTGTGGTCACTCGTGGTTTTACAACATGAGCTCCACGTTTTCTAAATCCTACTTCTTTGAGGTTTTAACGGCGGTTGGCATCCAATAAATGTTGCATTACCGCCACCTACTAGACTGGAGTATAACTCAAATCAAATCACATTTTATTTGTCGTCCCATGCGCCGAATACAACCTTACGGGGAAATGCTTACTTACAAGCCCTTAACCAACAATGTAGTTTTTAGAAATAAAAGTATTAAGAAAGTATTTACTAAAATAAACTGAAGTAAAAAAAGAAATACAACAGGTGTAGACCCAGTACAGGAGGGGACTGAGCACGCACCCCTGAGGGGCCTCTGTGTTAAGGATCAGCGTGGCAGATGTGTTGTTACCTACCCTTTTCTAACTCCATTATACTTTGCTTGAAAAAAAAAAACTAAATAAATTAAACAAAATACCATACCATCTAACTCTACACTCACAAAAAAACTTTTTAAATACCATACTCCACAATTTCAATCTATTTAGTCCTACTTCAGACCAACAGTCTGAAAAGATGGGACACCACTACTTAACACACCCTGTAACTCTTCTGACATCAAGTCACACCCAAATACCTCTCTGCAGCTGCCACCACAACCTCTATTTTCTGCGACTTACGTTCCATCACTGCAGTATTTATTTTTCTATTTAACTAGGAAAGTCAGTTAATAACAAATTCTTATTTACAATGACGGCCTAGGAACAGTGGGTTAACTGCCTTGTTCAGGGGCAGAACAACAGATTTCTACGTTGTCGGCTCAGGGATTCAATCTAGCAACCTTCCGGTTACTGGCCCAAGGCTCTAACCACTAGGCCACCTCGGGCCCAGTACAGTTGATAACCATTGCTATAAATGCCAAAAATCCAATCTTACTGAAACATACAGTGGGGAAAAAAAGTATTTAGTCAGCCACCAATTGTGCAAGTTCTCTCACTTAAAAAGATGAGAGAGGCCTGTAATTTTCATCATAGGTACACTTCAACTATGACAGACAAAATGAGGGAAAAAAATCCAGAAAATCACATTGTAGGATTTTTAATGAATTTATTTGCAAATTATGGTGGAAAACTTTTGTTATTGACCAAATACTTATTTATCTCAATACTTTGTCATTGCCAACAAAGGGTATATAACAGAGGTCAAACGTTTTCTGTAAGTCTTCACAAGGTTTTCACACACTGTTGCTGGTATTTTGGCCCATTCCTCCATGCAGATCTCCTCTAGAGCAGTGATGTTTTGGGGCTGTCGCTGGGCAACACGGACTTTCAACTCCCTCCAAAGATTTTCTATGGGGTTGAGATCTGGAGACTGGCTAGGCCACTCCAGGACCTTGAAATGCTTCTTACGAAGCCACTCCTTCGTTGCCCGGGCGGTGTGTTTGGGATCATTGTCATGCTGAAAGACCCAGCCACATTTCATCTTCAATGCCCTTGCTGATGGAAGGAGGTTTTCACTCAAAATCTCACGATACATGGCCCCATTCATTCTTTCCTTTACACGGATCAGTCGTCCTGGTCCCTTTGCAGAAAAACAGCCCCAAAGCATGATGTTTCCACCCCCATGCTTCACAGTAGGTATGGTGTTCTTTGGATGCAACTCAGCATTCTTTGTCCTCCAAACACGACGAGTTGAGTGTTTACCAAAAAGTTTCATCTGACCATATGACATTCTCCCAATCCTCATCTGGATCATCCAAATGCTCTCTAGCAAACTTCAGACGGGCCTGAACATGTACTGGCTTAAGCAGGGGGACACGACTGGCACTGCAGGATTTGAGTCCCTGGCGGCGTAGTGTGTTACTGATGGTAGGCTTTGTTACTTTGGTCCCAGCTCTCTGCAGGTCATTCACTAGGTCCCCCCGTGTGGTTCTGGGATTTTTGCTCACCGTTCTTGTGATCATTTTGACCCCACGGGGTGAGATCTTGCGTGGAGCCCCAGATCGAGGAAGATTATCAGTGGTCTTGTATGTCTTCCATTTCCTAATAATTGCTCCCACAGTTGATTTCTTCAAACCAAGCTGCTTACCTATTGCAGATTCAGTCTTCCCAACCTGGTGCAGGTCTACAATTTTGTTTCTGGTGTCCTTTGACAGCTCTTTGGTCTTGGCCATAGTGGAGTTTGGAGTGTGACTGTATGAGGTTGTGGACAGGTGTCTTTTTATACTGATAACAAGTTCAAACAGGTGCCATTAATACAGGTAATGAGTGGAGGACAGAGGAGCCTCTTAAAGAAGAAGTTACAGGTCTGTGAGAGCCAGAAATCTTGCTTGTTTGTATGTGACCAAATACTTATTTTCCACCATAATTTGCAAATAAATTCATTAAAAATCCTACAATGTGATTTTCTGGATTTTCTTCCCTCATTTTGTCTGTCATAGTTGAAGTGTACCTATGATGAAAATTACAGGCCTCTCTCATCTTTTTAAGTGAGAGAACTTGCACAATTGGTGGCTGACTAAATACTTTTTTTCCCCCACTGTATATCACGTGTTGGTTTATCCCTCTATAACTGGTACAGATCTACTAGTTACACCACTCCTCTCAGGATCCCTCACCCTTGACCCAGCTTCCTCTACTTTCTTCACTGCCTCAGCATATGACATCTTCTGCACTACTCTAACCCTGGAAACCTCAACATGCCTCTCTCTCACGGGATATTTCTGATTCCCAGCGCCATGGGTACCCCGACAATTAACACATACCACTACTTTCCCCAATGCTAAATATTCCTTTGTCTCATGTCCTTCTGCACACTTCTCACACCTAGGAACCACCCTCCTACACACTGCTGCCACATGCCCATAAGCTGGACACATGTAACAACTTAATGTATTCGGCACAAAAGCTTGTACAGGATAACTTATATATCCTAACATCATTTTGCAGGGGCAAAGACTCAACATCAAAACTCAAAAGAACGGACAATAACTCTTCTGTTCCACCGCTCACGTCACCCTGTCTGTGTCGCACCAAACGATGAGCATCACAAACACCGGGAATCTTCCCCTTCAGTTGGTCATCTTTCACATTTACAGCTACCCCAATTATCACTCTTTAATGGCACCCTTTCCTTGAGAGCAAAACAATTCACATCTCTTGCCCCCATTTGATTAACACGGAGCGCCTGCTTACCCTCACCTATTCCACGGCACCCAACTCTGTTTTCACCCTGAAACCACAAATGGATCAGCCAAAAGGCAGGGGTCTACTTTTTCCAAAAACTTCACTCCTACTGTCAACAGAAACATCTTTATCCTGACCCTCGGTGCAAGAACTTCACCACACCTACCACCTCCGATACTTCGCCCTCATTCACTTCCATTTCTCCTCCTGTCTTCAACTCACGCTGCGTACACTTTCTACCATTCTTCTTTAACAAACCAGAGAGAAAAAGAGAGGCAGAGGAGGTCTGAGAGAGAGAGAGAGGGAGGAAGATGGGTGAGCTTGAGTCGGTTAAAAATCCCCGCCATTTTTAACCAACTCAAGCTCACCCTCTTCCTCCCTCTCTCTCTCTCTCTCTCTCTCAGACCTCCTCTGCCTCTCTTTTTCTCTCCATTCATCCTCTGAATTCCAAGTATACATCTCCTTATTCAAATGCTGCACTTTTCCTGACATACATCTTGTCTTGTCAAGGGACGCCATTTTAACCGGCTGTCACAATCTCAGTCCAATCAGCACGAACCCCTCGGGACGTAGCGGTCAACAGTGCATGCCACTTATAAAGCAGCTGCTTCGTCTTGATGTTCTTCTTTATCAATAGCTACCGCAAGGCACAGATCTGGGGAAAGGTAACAAAAAATGGATGCAGCATTGAAGGTCCCCAAGAACACAGTGGCCTCCATCATTCTTAAATGGAAGAAGTTTGGAACCAGATAGACTCTTCCTAGAGCCAGCCGCCCGGACAAACTGAGCAATCGGGGTAGAAGGGCCTTGGTCAGGGAGGTGACCAAGAACCCAATGGTCACTCTGACAGAGCTCCAGAGTTCCTCTGTGGAGATTGGAGAACCATCCAGAAGGACAACCATCTTTGCAGCACTTGCTGTAAATGAGGATTGAGGGAAAGACGAACGGAGGAAAGTACAGAGAGATCCTTGATGAAAACCTGCTCCAGAGCGCTCAGGACCTCAGACTGGGGTGAAGGTTCACCTTCCAACTGGACAACAACCCAAAGCACAAAGCCAAGACAACACAGGAGTGGCTTCGGTACAAGTCTCTGAATGTCCTTGAGTGGCCCAGCCAGAGCCCAGACTTGAACCCAATCGATCATCTCTGGAGAGACATGAAAATAGCTGTGAGGCTATGTTGTTGCTAATTTGTTAGCTTCTCCCTTTTCAAGAATAACTTTCAATAAGAAGTTACGTTTCAAATGAGCATTATCTGGTGAGTGGAACTGTGTTTTTATTGCAGCGCCTGCTGTTAGACATCCTTTTGAAAATAAACAGTTTGTGTGAAACATTGTTGGAACCTAAAAGCCTTTTAGCAAAATGAAATCTCATTAAAATCTGTTTATATACACGTTAGTTAGCTAATTAATTTACTAGCTATCAAACAGTAGGCGTATATTAATTTTATATATGTAATATAAGTAGACATGCACTCATAATTGACTGAAGCGCATATAAAGCACTCACAAGAGAGATGTACTGCTTGGATTCTTTACCTATGATAGAAATAAGCTGAAACATTTTTATGTAATTCATTTCATTATTCTTTTGACCAAATTTCATATTCACAAATGTAAATTTACAAACAAAACACCACATTTTCTTACCTTACAAAAATAAATTGAATTGTATTTTAAGACAATTAAATACTTTACTAACAAAAAAAGCTGTTAGAATAATAAATGTGTGTATGTCCCTTAAGGTCCTTGTGTAATGTGATATTGTACCCTCCTAGCCCAATTGTCCTTTGTATATTATTTATATATACTTGTGTTCCCACTTGTACTTCCTGTATTGATTTGTTATTAATAATAAAAAATTAAAATAGCATCACAAGTTACCGGAGGCTGAAAACACAATCACCGCGGGATGAACGAGTGACGAATTTCCGGTCAAGGGTGGTCCGTTTAAAAATCATTATTTAAAAAAAAAAAAAAAAAAAATCATGTTACACGTTTTTTTTTTTTTTAAATGGATTTAATTTTTACCTTTTTTATTAACAACAAATCAATACAGGAAGTACATGTGGGAACACAAGTGTGTGTATATATAAATAATATACAAAGGACAACCTCGCCCTGCAAGCGTATACTCGTCAGACGTATGATACGTCATCAGAAGTGTGCACTTAATGAGGGCTGAGGGGATAGGGTGCGTCTTTTAAGTGTTTGGACCGTAGACTAGTGGCCATAATGAGTATTTTGTCGGAGGTGTAGAAATCTCTAATTGTCTTTATTTTCCCGTTTCTTTCTGTCACCTTGTAAACATTTACCCAAAAACAAACCTGGAAATATAGACAATACAATATTGTGTTTATAAACATCATAATGGGATATGTATGCATGAAAATATGAAAACAGGCATTATATATGCTAGCCATAAAGTTGTGAGGACCCAGGTGTATAAATTGAGCGCACCCTCGTTCCTGAGGCCTCTCTCCAGTCACGGCGCTTGCGGGAGCGGGTGAAGATGAGGATGGCAAGGTGAAGAACGGCATTAAAAAAAAAAAAAATTATGTCAGGAAAAGTACAACCCAGATGGGCTGGCAATACGTATTGTAAAGACATCGAGTGAGGTTGCCCAAGTCGCAAGGAGTTTGCAAGGTAAGTTGAGCAACTACTTGGCTACCTAACAGCATGTGCTCATGCACTGCACCACGTGCCGACTTGCCATTATATATTTTTGAGCTTGCATAAATCCTACCAAGGCAATGCAGTGTATAGATGCGCATTACTGCATTTATAGTGCTGGTACACATTCCACGAAGTTGGAATTATATTATTATAAACCCCCCCACTTCTTTTCCAGACTGATGCATCAGGCAACATTGAAATGCATATAGCAAGCCGTCAAGGATCGGGCATGAAGTGTAATCAAGGTGAGATTGTTTAACACTGAAATAATGGAAATGTTCCCGGAGAATGGAGACTGCAGTGTTTATGATGATTTACTAGACTAGAGTCTCTGATTTACAGTGATGTTCTTTCACAGTGCACTGACACACTGCCCTCTAATGTTTAAGTAACGTTACCTATTCCTTTCATTTATAGTAAACGAAACTAATGTAACACGTTGGGCTCTCTATTTCAGGAAAATGGAGGGCAGTTCCAAGCAGTGGTGAGTTCCTGTGAGATCTGGAGGGAGACAAATAATGCAGTCTTGTGGAGTTCCATTAGGTCAGTGGTTTCCCAACCAGGGGTACTAGGCCCGTCCACAGGGTGTACTTTAGGTCTAATGAGACCATAGACTTACTGGTCAAATGCACATGAGGGGTTACACTGGGTAGAGCAGAATTCAGTTGGAACAGTAACTAGGAGTTTGACCCTCTGCATTCTAGGTGGTCACTAGTACGACTACCGTTCTATTGGTTAAACGTGATGATTCTGAGAATGGTTTCGCAATCTATACTGATATTTGTGATGTCATGTTTCTCTTGGCTATCTGATTTAAACCCTGTTCACACTATACACATTAAGTTGGACTGTTACGTTGTTATACGAAAGATAATGTAAACTCTATCCATCTCAAACACAGCATGCTCCAATCAAGGCTTGCGTCCAGCGTTCTGCCCTGTGTGAAGAAGAGATTGCATACTCTTGTAAGTATTCAGCTAATTGATGGGAGAAGAGAATACAAAGAAGTCATGGAAGTTGGCTCAATCCGTGTGCATTAATGATGATTTCCTAGACTAGAGTCTCTGAATACAACATGAAGTTAACTTCACAGTGCACTGAAAATGCATACTTGGGTGTCAAAACTATTAGGAAGTTCAAGTTCCTATTGAGTTTTAATGATTTTCATCACTTTTCAGACTGAGAATGATGGATACATTCTGTCGCAAGACTCTACCCATCGATGGCCAAAATGATACTTGGTAAGCATAAAAGTCGTCTTCCAATATTCATGACTGTATGCTCCAGAGTACCACTGGCTATGAAGCGATAATGCCATTAGTATCTTCAGTGTCTATGATGATTGCGATTTCGGTTCCTGAATTAAACTGATGCTTTCTCGCAGCGCACTGAGACAATGACATGAGAAATGTCACGAGTAAATGAATTGAGTTGTCTTGAAGATATATTCTGTATCTCATATTGTGACCATCACATTCAAGATGTCAATTGGTTTGTCTTTCAAGGTAATGGGCAAGGTGGCGTCCCATTGGGGTGCATCTAAAACTGCCTCCGTTGATGGGGACTTCTGACATCTCTGGACGGGAAATGGTAACCCTTAGTTGCATTCTAGGTGGTCATTAGTACGACTAACGATCAACCGTTCTATTGGTTAAACGTGATGATTCTGAGAATGGTTTCGCAAACTATACTGATATTTGTGATGTCATGTTTCTCTTGGCTATCTGATTTAAACCCTGTTCACACTAGACATTAAAGTTATCTTGTTACGTTATACATATTGTCATGTGTTAACTCTATCCATCTCTACCACAGCGTGCTCAGTCTCCCAGAGACTTGTCTCCAGCATCCTGGCCTGCGGGAAGCAGGTAAGGCTGGATCCCAGTGAAATGACCTCGTCAACTCCTGTTAGTATCGAACTATTCGATGGGAGAAGAGAAATACAAATAAGTCATGGAAGTTGGCTCCATCAGTGTGTGCATTAATGATGATTTCCTAGACTAGAGTCTCTGAATACAACATGAAGTTAACTTCACAGTGCACTGAAAATGCATACTTGGGTGTCAAAACTATTTAGGAAGTGACAGTTCCTATTGAGGTCTAATGCTTTTTCATTACTTTGCAGACTGAGAATGATGGATACATTCTGTTACAAGACTCCCAACTACTTGATGTCAAATTGTACTTGGTAAGCATGAAGTCATCTTCCAATATTTATGACTGTACGCATCAGAGTACCACTGGCTGTGAAGCAGCAATGTCGTTAGTATCGTCAGTGTCTATGATGATTGCGATTTCGGTTCCTGAATTAGACTGATGCTTTCTCGCAGCGCACTGAGACACTTGCATGAGATGTGAAGAGTTAGCGAGTCAAGGTCATTTTATGTTATTCCTGTACTCATATTGAGAACATTGCTAATTATAAATGGTTGGTTTTGGTCTCTTTCAGGGTAATGGACAAGATGGTGTGCATCTAAAACTGCATCTGTTGATGGTGAGTTCTGACATCTCTGGACGGCGATGAGTTCCCGACCACTTCATTAGCCAGCTGGTTACTTGTGTTAAACTAGATTCGTACATTGTGGCATTATGTCAAGATGAACTGAAATAGCAGTTTTTAAACTAGTCGATCGATGTCGATTTAAAAAAAAATATATATATTCTCTGCCCTCGATACTCACTACTCAATCCGTACTGTGCTATGGAGCTGGCCAATATTCTAGATAGTTTAGTGCAGAAAACATGCTAATTAACTACATTGATCATAATCCGTTGCAGTTTTTTGTCTGGTCTGTTACTTTCTTACGTAATATACCGAAGAATACGTGACCGGGGGTTCTGTTACATAGTGAGCCATTGCTTTGATGTATTTTCTGCAGTCATAAGTATGCCTTGACTTTAAAACGACTACTAAAATATGACTTGTCAGACCGCATGGACAACAGCTCTGTAGAGTTGAGATTACTGTGACTTTACATAATGGTCATCAAATAAACCATGTAATATACTACAGCTCAAATGATATGTTAGTAAGCGGTCATGATGCGTCACTCCCATTATTTGGGACTTTGATTTTATTCTGTTAAAACATTAACCCATGACGTGTATTTTGTTTAATGATTTTAAAAACACGTCCTCAAGAAACACCAACTGCTCAGCACTAATGGATGACGTTTCCATCAATAGTTGACTCCTAGCTCGGTTGCGTTCTAGGTGGTCATCAGTACGACTAACGATCAACCGTTCTATTGGTTAAACGTGATGATTCTGAGAATGGTTTCGCAAACTATACTGATATTTGTGATGTCATGTTTCTCTTGGCTATCTGATTAAACCCTGTTCACACTATACACATTAAGTTGGACTGTTACGTTGTTATACGAAAGATAATGTGAAATCTCTATCCATCTCAAACACAGCATGCTCCAATCGAGGCTTGCGTCCAGCGTTCTGCCCTGTGTGAAGAAGAGATTGCATACTCTTGTAAGTATTCAGCTAATTGATGGGAGAAGAGAATACAAAGAAGTCATGGAAGTTGGCTCAATCCGTGTGCATTAATGATGATTTCCTAGACTAGAGTCTCTGAATACAACATGAAGGTAACTTCACAGTGCACTGAAAATGCATACTTGGGTGTCCTACCATGCGTGAATTCAAAGTTCCTATTGATTCTAATTATTTTCATTACTTTCTAGACAAGGTGGGATTGAAGATGCATTCTGTTGCAAGGCTCCAACCACCTTGATATTTGGTGAGCATTAAAGTAATCGCCTTTTGAGTTTTAGTGACTCCTTTCCTCGGAGTACAATTAGCTGTGAAGCAATAATTCCCTTAACTGTAGATGAATGTATTTATCGAAGTACATATTTTTTTGCTTGTCAGTGATGTTTACCACAGTAACGTATTTGAGTTTAACGACCATGAGAATACTTTACATGCACTACCATCTGAGACATAAAGCAACCTCGTTGAATCATCTGAACCCCGGGTTGTGGCAATTGTCTTGACTTGGATGCGTTTCTTACCTTCCCAGGTCCTGCTGCCTGATGGTAATCTACTTGGCCTTCTTGCTGACGTTGTGGCAAAGCAAGTTCTGCTGGGTGAGTGAAGGCCGATGGTATTAATTGATGAAAATACCAGTTTTTTTTGACTGATCAAGGAGCACATAATCACGAGGTGATTTTTAATAGGGCTGTTAAACAATTAATAATCATTATTTACTTAAGATTTTTCTTTAAAAGCAGTGTATTGAGTTACAATCAAAGGTAGAGTATTCCTTTGTGGGACAAAGACAAAATAATCGCTCAGAAACCAATTGCTACGCATGTTTAACGACTCAAATACCAGTGGGTTGCTAGCGGGATCATCCCGACACTACCAGCGAAAACCTGTAGCGCCAGATTTAAAATCCGAAAATTGAATTATTAAACATCCAGCTATATACAAGTGTTCCATACTCATCAAAAGCTCTGTTTCTAGGCAATATCACAGCGTTGTCAGATTTCAAAAAGGCTTTATGGCGAAAGCAGCACATTCATTTGTTTGAGGGTAGCACCTCACATATTTTCCAATAGCCATGTATCGATTAGCAATCATGGCACACACAACACATTTCACAGCGAAAACAAAGTAATTACCTGTTGAACTTCTGCTGAGGTCATCCTAAGTGTCCAACGAAGACAATCCATGGTTCTTTTGTTAGAAAAAGTAACGTATTTTATCCATAAATCCTCCATTTGGTTCATGCGTTATAATCAGAAACGACAGCCTCCATTACTCCTTTGAAACTCGGCGCCGACTCGTTAAAATTATACCTATAAACTTGTCCAAAAACAATCAAACATAGTTTTAAATGTATCCTTAGGAACCCTTTACGTATATGTACTATTATAAATCAGCCGGAATATAAACTGAACGCTAAAAGCGATAAATAAGGCACAGCGCGCCTTCCCTTCTCATGCACGCGCACTCTGAAGAGTTTTCATAACGTGGTCTCTCATTGCCATGCTGTTTATCAATGGCCGAAATTCCTCCAAGATGGAGTAAAACACCGTCTCGTGGTTGATGACATAAGGAAGCGACGTGCACTGAGTTCACATGCCTATATATGGTCATTTTGGATAGGGAGGGGCTCAAAAATGAGCAATGTGTCAAAATGACTTTTTTCAGGACAGAGATTCCTCAGGGTTTTGCCTGCCAAATGTGTTCTGATTGACCCACAGACAAATGGCTAACAGTTTTGGAAAATTCAGAGTGTTTCCTATCCAATGGTACTAAATACATGCATATCCCATTTTCTGGGCCTAAATGGGAGGCATTTTACTTTGGGCACGCCAGGCTCTCCAAAAGTCACCTCTGCTGCTGGAGCCGGTGAGGTTAAGTAGGCCTACTCTATTAAATGTTCCACTTTCTGGGCGTGTGCATGTACTGTTAAAGTTTCAGGCATTCTCAAGGAGCTTTCTCCCAATTTCTAATTGGAGGGTAGATTACGGGGGGAGGAACTGGCGCTATGCATACAGGGCTTTAAACCTGTCAAACAATGTTATGAATTCCACAACAGACCAGCCAGGCCAAAATATCAGATCACAATATTTTTCAAATTTATTTGGGTTTAATAATAGTTCTAAAGGTTTTTTGGTGCATGACCCTTGGGTGGAAACACTGGGGTTAATGGAGCTTTGTCCATTCGGATATGATTCATACTGTTCAATGAAACTTCAACCTAAAAGTTGGACACTAGTGGGCACTTTAAATGTAGTGTTAGACATGATGATTAATTTGTTAAAAAAAATCCAGAGGGGTTATTGTTACAGGGTAGGAACCAAAGTGTACATCAGTTTTCCAGTGGACCTTAAATGAAACATTATCTTACTCTGGCGTGGTGCTGAACATATTAATGGGTCACCTATTCCTCTGATGTTCGATAATGTTGCACAAACATGCTAATCTAGGCCAGGACTAGTACCAGGCTGGATTAGCTAGCTATGTTTACTTGGACTAAACCAGCTAACCAGGGATTGGGATTAGCGGCTAACAATATTTAATTTAGCCACAACTTAAGAGAAGACCAACAAGCTGTTTGCAAACGGATACAAACTAATAGTTCCCTTCAGCCCAATTACACTAAGTGTGGGAATGTGTCTGATGATCAGCTATTGTGAAAGATTAAACCAGTAACTACATCTGAATACCATAACAGCCTAAACCTGCCCTGCTTTACATAACCCAAAATATTGTCTCCACCCCCAATAGAATCCATTACACATTTGGTTTCCCAATCCGTTTGGGCAAATGTGTTTTAATGCAGCTACCAAAAATTATTGCCGAACGTTGCCTTTGTTTTTCAATGCGTGAGAAATAATCTGTTGAGTTGGCGTCACTCGGTAGCCCAGACAGGCTGTGTTAACGTTAGATTAATGTGCTCAAAACCAGATATGAAACAACATGCCTGAGCTACTGCTGCATCTAATTTGGCTATAAATCACAACTCTCATGGTCCAATTAACTTCACTCTTTTTATGACATGTTCTCACTGTAGCACGCAGTGTGAACAGCTGCCAACGTGGCTGGTGAATTAGATGTTCTTAACTGAACACCAAATACTTGCAGACTTTGTTTTTTTGGGTCCTTTCTGGGTAGCTTTTGGGTGTCTATTTAGCAGTCTGATGGCTTGGCGGTAGAAGCTGTTCAGAGCGTTGTCATGACTGCGATTTCAGTTTCTAATTTATTTCTGTGGCGTTGACATGAAGTGTTGATTAGGCATATCTAGTAGTCTTAACTCAAAAGATTACATTTGTCATTGATAACCTCTAAATGATTTGCAATGGAAAGCCAGGACTTGGTTACTTTTCAGGCCACTTTTTTTTTAAATGAGATGCTGCTTATTTTTCTATATGCTCTGTATAACGGGACTAATTGCAATTTTACTTGCAGGTTCGCATGTTGAGGCATTCCCCTGCTGAGACTACAGATGACACCAGGATCACTTGAGGACCTTGACAGGTCAGTCAGTACAAGAGACAGTTAGTTCCCTCATTCTGTCTAGAAGCTATGCCGTGGCTTTTGTGATAATACTAGAGTCCCTGATTTACTATGAAGCTCTTTCACAGTGCATCGACACATTGCAATTTGTCAAATTGTTCATATGCTACATGATTGTAATGTTGTGAACATGTTTCTTAGGACATGAGGATGATGGCAATGCTTCAGTCGTGCAACGACCTGCTCGCCAGGAGGCATTTCATTGAGGACTGTGTATCCGGGGCTGTATTTTGTGCCAATGACAAATTAACTTTGATTTGATCCTCCCAAAGTCGCTAAGTAACGTCGCTGGTGGTTTCCGCTTGGCGTTGTCCCTGGACTCCCTCCTACAAAAAAAATGTGCTTTGGATAATGAATTTTAAAACTGTCAATTGCCACTAATAAAGTAATTTGTGATTGCAGCATTTGAATAAAGAATGAATGGTCATCCTTGTACTATTTTTGTGGGGACATGGTTGTGGGTTGCGCTTACAAATTATGAATTGATAAGTATTTTACCAACAAGAAGGGGATTTGAGGGTTGATGGGTACAAAGGCCTGCATATAAAGATTTTCCCATTTGTCCATTCCTCCCTTTCCCTACATAAGTGGGAGATGCAGTTAAATGTCTGCGTCGACGTTACAGAACTTGTTTTGGAGTGCTTTCTTAGGGTTCGCTGCTTGAATCTCATGATTACTGCTGGCGGGCAGCAATGCTGTGATTCATTTTTCTATTCTCTTTTAAGGTGGCCAACACCTACATTCTAACCAGTGGCTACAGTGCCTATTAGACGGTGAGAATGAATGGTGCTAGTCGGAACAATTGAGGCCTGTTTGCCTCAATTGTTCCTCGACTAGCACCATTCATAGGTGTTGGCCACATTAAAAGAGAATAGAAAATGAATCACAGCATTGCTGCCGGACTGTCAAGCGTCATCTCGGTGAAAACCCCACATACAAATCAATATCTAGACTTGTTGCTTTCAGGTCCACGTGGAAGGGGTGGTCTCGAAGGTGCACTGATGAATATGCAACCAGTGATTATATTTTTATAAATGAAAGGTTGCCTTTTAAGTGGTTGTGTCCACATCTGAACACGTTTGAGCGTTTCGCATAAAGACAATGTAGCTTATGGGGGGGCGGGGCGGGGCGGTGCCCTTGATAACAATTTTGGCCCCTCTCCATGTGGAGTAGGAAATACTTTTGCTATAGATTTTTTACACCCGTTATTAGACAGCCCCGCTGAACACTAAACCCACACATTTACTAGAGGGACATGGTCTTTTGCCTGCTAATGCAGTGAAGAAAACGATATGACATCTAATGTAACTGGCCCCTCGAACAGTACAGCTGGCCCCAGCTAACCCCCTGAAATGGTCTAGAACCGCCACTGCTTATACTGAATGTTTATTAGGTTCCTACCAACTTCAAGGACTAGTCCTTACTATTAGATTGCTTTTCACACACGGTAAACTAAACCTTAATTTAAGCAGAGGATAGAATGGGCTCGGATGTAACTATACTGCAACCAACCTAGTGGTTAGAGCGTTGGACCGAAAGGTTGCAAGTTCAAATCCCCGAGCTGACAAGATAAGTTCTGCCCCCTGAACAAGGCAGTTAACCCCACTGTTCCTAGGCCGTCATTGAAAATAAGAATTTGTTCTTAATTGACTTGCCTAGTTTAAATAAAGGTAAAAAATAATATCATCTCGGGAGTACGCAAACCGGTTTCAGGTACGTGCTGTATAACTAGCCAGCGGCATTTACCAGCTAGGTATGCACTTCACCACGGTGCGACTTGCTCCTTTTGTTGGTTTATTTGACGTGAAAAGGTTCGCTAGCTACTCAGTCAGTCGTACGGACCGCCTGTAAAACTATCCCGGTCGATGTTTTTTTTTTGTCGGATAAATCCACATCGTTTAAGATCAACATTGTTGATTTGTCAAGTTTAGTTCTCTGGCGAGGACCGTCGCCGTGGCGGGGCTCGGCTAGCCGTCCACAGACACCGAGGTGAGCTTCTCCAACTCACCACTTGGATTTGTTTTAGTGACAACTCAACAACTTCATTTAACAAGACTAGTTGTCAAACTTTTGCTAGGAATTTTTAATGCGCGATAAAAAAAAAAAAAATGATCTAGCTCTTATACCTGGCTATTGTCAAGGGTGGTGGGGAGAAAGTAGTACATTAAAAGTAGCTAGCAACTGCTGGTTAGCGGTGAATTTGTGAAGTAGCAAGCTAATTATCTTAGGAAGAGCGATAACTTGGTTACAAAATGTCTCGACTCATATTGTCATGTTTCCCCTCCACAGACCAAGAAGTGGAAAAGACTACACGCAGTTACATTTGAACATCAATATGTTCTGCTTTTCGTTAGACTGAGGAACTCCAGAGGAAAAAAAAAAACATTCATTGTCAAAGAGTTGGAAGATTTGCTTGTTGCTTTCCTCGACTAAACAATAGTCTTTACTCTGCAATGTTAACTGGCCATGTACTTTAGAAAAAACTATAACATATTATACACAAATGGCTTAAGTATATTTATGTATAGACTAGGCCTACTAAACTAGCCATTAGCTACATGTCTATAATTCTCCTGGGTATTAGGGATTATATTCTAAACCATTTGTATCAGTCCAAAACAAAAGGTCCTATTTTGGTATGGGTTTGATGTTAGCATGAAGCCCTCATTGTTATAAGAGCAAAATAATGTGAAAGTCTTGGGGAAGACATAGCTAACCAGTACCCTCATTGATTTTTTCCATTGGGCGTTGGTGTGCTTGTAGGGACAGTGGTTGGTTTCGATTTAACACCAACAGGTGTGTCATGTGGTACACACTTTCCCTCGTCATTCCCAGTGATCTCACGGCAAGGAGTGTTAATTTGACTCATATAATGTACTATAGCTAGGCTATAGTCGAACAAAACCTCCCAACAAAATCCTAAAACGGAAAGAAATAATATTTAAAGTTTAACCCATTATTGCAGTCTCTAAATCCTTTAGTCTAAAATCCAGATAGAATTAAGGGCGCAAAACTAAGGGAGCTTGACATGACCGCTGTAGTAGGAAGAGTTTGGGGGTGGGTGCGTCCAGTTATCTCCTACCGGCCCTGGGGCAGCAGAGCAGGACCTGACAAAACCATGAGGGACAAGCCAGAGACGGACGAGCAGCAGACGAGAGGCAGCTGGGGCTTGGGGAGGTTAAGAACCTGGGTTTGGGGAGCCGGACAGAAAAGACAAACAAGTGAACAAACAACATTGATCGACGAGTACTGGGAAGCAAGTGAGGAGAAAATCCAGTCCAGGGAAATTGAAAAGCTGGATGCAGGAAAGCAGGAGGCTGAGGGAAACGCAGGACATGGTGACTCCAGATGGTGGAATAAGGTTCTGCCATCCTCACACTTATTCTGGCTGAGAACAGCTGAACCTGGTGGGCTAAGTCGGAGGAAATGCGTCGGTGGAGGATGGGACTCTGACAACGATGGGGAGTATTCTGACTATGGAACCCCTCCACCGTCTCCTACACCTAGATCCTCATCAGCCTTCCGGTTCTTTGCACTTGCCTGGAATGGGGAGATAGTTCCGGAACATTTTGAGATCTGCTTCAACCTCCTTCGCCACCTGTTTGACCTGCTCGTGGTGGGTTTCCTGTGGATTGTGTCCCCCCCTACCAAGTTGGTCCTGGAGGTTCTAGGGGTCCAAGGAGGACTGAAGTTGTGGCTCCATGGAATGGCCATGTTTTCTGTCTCCACTGTTGGAATGGCGGGACTGCTTTGGTTGGTCCAGGAGTATCTTCTACAGTTTGCTCTGTTGTATGGCATCGTGCAAGCACTGGTCATCTCTGTCAGCATCCAGCAGAGTGTGATCCTAGGAGAGGGGGATGAGGAAGAGGATGAAAAGGATGAAAAGGAGGATGAAAAGGAGGCGGAGGACGTGGAAGTGAGAGACGATGAGGAAGTTACGGAGATGTACCTGACTACAAAGGAATACATCAAAGGAAAGATGATCCTTGAATGAAAGTTTGTTTTGGTAAGTTCTGTCAGTCTCTTCTCCCTCTCTCTCTGTTGGATCTTCTGGTCTCTCTCACTGTCCTGATGTGCACAGTTGTCCGACTGTACTACAGCCTAAATGTACCTAGCATGTACAAGGACTCCACTCCTAACCTCATGCTTGTATTTGTCTGTATTCTGTTGTTCACCACTCATTATGTACCTGGTGTATTTCTGTCTGTAATGAAGCCCTTTTGTGGGGAAAAACTCATTCTGATTGGCTGGCCACGCCCCTTCCCAGTCATGTGAAATCCATAGATTAGGCCTTCATACATTTATTTCAATTGACTGGTTTCCTTATATGAGCTGTAATTCAGCAAAATCTTTGAAATTGTTGCATTTATATTTTTGTTCACTATAGAACAGTGCCGTAGTTTCATGAGGTTATATTATTGTGGTTGCCATGGTTATTCAACTGTACAGACCATGCAGACTGTTCTTGTCTAGGTTGACTATGTTCCCACTGCCACAATCTCTGCTTGGAGCTATTTTAATGTACAGCCAATCACAAACTGCTCTGCTTGGAGCTATTTTAATCTACAGCCAATCACAAACTGCTCTGCTTGGAGCTATTTTAATCTACAGCCAATCACAAACTGCTCTGCTTGGAGCTATTTTAATCTACAGCCAATCACAAACTGCTCTGCTTGGAGCTATTTTAATCTACAGCCAATCACAAACTGCTCTGCTTGGAGCTATTTTAATCTACAGCCAACCACAAACTGCTCTGCTTGGAGCTATTTTAATCTACAGCCAATCACAAACTGCTCTGCTTGGAGCTATTTTAATCTACAGCCAATCACAAACTGCTCTGCTTTGAGCTATTTTAATCTTGAAACCAGAGAAAAGGAACTGACATTCTCCAAGTGGTGTGAAACGAAGCTTGAACTAATGACATATCAAAGGCTTTTTTGGAATGCATATCATTACAGTTGACAGAGAGAGAGCAGTGATGTAGGAAGAAAGGATGGGATTTTATTTGTCTGAAGGGGTGCTGCAATAACAGCCACAAGCAGCAACAGCAGGCCAAAATAACAGCCGCAAGCAGCAACAGGCCCACTGTTTTTGTCCTGCTGTTGTCATTCTAATGACTTTCCCATGTGATTCTTGTCATGGTTAACTTGAGGCTATTTAAAGCATTTGAACCACAAACTGGTTACTGATCATTAGCTTTTTTTTTCACAGGCAATCAATCTGACATGGAGGAAAATTGGAGGGAAGAGGGATGTTCCGAAAGCCTGACATACGGGGATTGAGGGAAGTTGTTTCGAGAGCCTACCAAAGACACATGAAGAGAGCTGAGCCCAGCTGACACTGCAATGAGGAACGCCAGAGGCTGGAGGACTTTTGGCTTACATTTCACCTCACTACTGTGATATTCAGTGGCGCTGAAGCAAAGCACGTCCACTACAATCTTGGTCGTCTAGGGCCCAGTGATACCACTGTTGTCGTCTAGGGCCCAGTGATACCACTGTTGTCGTCTAGGGCCCAGGGATACCACTGTTGTCGTCTAGGGCCCAGGGATACCACTGTTGTCGTCTAGGGCCCAGGGATACCACTGTTGTCGTCTAGGGCCCAGTGATACCACTGTCGTCGTCTAGGGCCCAGTGATACCACTGTCGTCGTCTAGGGCCCAGTGATACCACTGTCGTCGTCTAGGGCCCAGTTCTATTGTTACAGAATCCTGTTTCCCTCTAGTTAGACTCTTCTTTGATATCCAATTTGTTTTGTTCAGATGAACTTTTGAATATCTACTTGACAGATACCAGCACCTTTTTCCCCCCCCAGGTTTCTTTCAAAGCTTATTACAAGCAGATTGTGTTGCTGTTAGTTTTGGGACATGAGATTTATTTACCTTGTATTTTATTTCCTGTGCCATAATATTTCCTGTGTAGTAGTATGCCTTAGTATATTATCCCGGTCTTTCTCCATCATAAGCATAGTGTTAATTGCATTGTAAAGTAAACTACAAATTGAACATGTATTTATCTGTCTTGTCACACGTATGTTCCTGTTTGAAAGGTACGCTACAGTCTTAGAAACACAACCATTTAAAAAAAAATATATATCTCTATATCTTACAATTGTCCAGTAGCAAGTTTTTCACAATCACATACAAACCAACAGTGATGCTCAGGAACACTAAATTCTACCTGCAAGATTGTAGTCTCAGCATGTCACAATCTACAGTATGCATGTGTAAGAAGAGGGTTCTCACCAGTGGAGGCTGGTGGGAGTAGCTGTAGGAGGACGGGCTCATTGGAATGGAATAAATGGAACGTATCAAAGATATAGAAACCGCGTTTGACTCCGTTCCACAATTCCATTTCAGCCATTACAATGAGCACGTCCTCCTAGAGCTCCGCCCAGCAGCCTCCACTGGTTCTCACCCACAGTGCCCCTGTATTATAAAAGCTCTGAAGAACATTTCTAGTTTCTACAATGGCGTTTTCCAGATATTTTTGTATTGAAGCAAAACATAACAGCTATCACAATTTCACAGTGATGCAGAAAGTTACATGATAGACTCATTGTGTACTGATAATGGGACCTTTAAAGAGGTGATTCCTCTCTGCCTTTTATCTATCGTGTGTTTTAATGTCACGTTTTGACTTGTTACTCCACGTGTTGTTTATATAGAAAGATGTCTTGTATTGAGAATGTGCAATGCCCCCAAGACAAGTGCTGGATCACTGTCAAAATGATAAGGCAGCAACACATGAGAACCCACCAGGGCTACGATTCAGTTGATCAAACCTTGCAGATAGAAATGCGACGAATAGAGCCGGCTTGACTCCTTGTTCTACGTTTCAGAGAGGCATGTTTGTTCTACATGTATTTCTATCATAACGTTCTACAACGACTCATTCCGAATGCATCCCATGTCAACGTTGTGTTTTGTAAGGGAACGGATGTGTAATGTATACAACGTGTTGAGAAAATAAACTTTGGACCTGATATTGTCTTTCTAGATGTCTATACCCATTGCTGTACTTTACACTGACTCAGCCTGAAATATTTCCACTGGGTAAATAAATAAAGATGTGCCATTTTTTTTTTTTTAAAGGTTGCATTGCTGAATCTCAGAATTTATTTCATTGGCCATGCCACGTGTGCATGCGCAGACCAGCTGGCTGGTGTGTTTACGGACATATTCAATCAATCCTTATCCCAGTCTGCTGTTCCCAAGAAGGCCACCATTGTTCCTGTTCCCAAGAAAGCTAAGGTAACTGAGCTAAATGACTATCGCCCCGTAGCACTCACATCCGTCATCATGAAGTGCTTTGAGAGACTAGTCAAGGATCATATCACCTCCATCCTACCAGACACCCTAGACCCACTCCAATTTGCTTACCGTCCCAAAAGGTCCACAGATGACGCAATCGCAATCACACTGCCCTAACCCATCTGGACAAGAGGAATATGTAAGAATGCTGTTCATCGACTACAGCTCAGCATTTAACACCATAGTACCCTCCAAACTCGTCATTAAGCTCGAGACCCTAGGTCTCGACCCCGCCCTGTGCAACTGGGTCCTGGACTTCCTGACGGGCCGGCCCCAGGTGGTGAGAGCAGGAAACAACATCTCTACCCCGCTGATCCTCAACACTGGGGCCCCACAAGGGTGCGTTCTCAGCCCTCTCCTGTACTCCCTGTTCTCCCATGACTGTGTGGACAAGCACGCCTCCAACTCAATCATCAAGTTTGCAGACGACACTACAGTGGTAGGCTTGATTACCAACAACGACGAGACGGCCTACAGGGAGGAGGTGAGGGCCCTCGGAGTGTGGTGTCAGAAAAACCTCTCACTCAATGTCAACAAAACAAAGGAGATGATCGTGGACTTCAGGAAACAGCAGAGGGAGCATCCCCCTATCCACATCGACGGGACAGTAGTGGAGAAGGTGGGAAGTTTAAGTTCCTCGGCGTACACATCACGGACAAACTGAAATGGTCCACCCACACAGACAGCATGGTGAAGAAGGCGCAACAGCGCCTCTTCAACCTCAGGAGGCTAAAGAAATTTGTCTTGTCACCTAAAACACTCACAAACTTTTACAGATGCACAATCGAGAGCATCCTGGCAGGCTGTATCACCGCCTGGTACGGCAACTGCTCCGCCCACAACCGTAAGGCTCTCCAGAGGGTAGTGAGGTCTGCACAACGCATCACCGGGAGTAAACTACCTGCCCTCCAGGACACCTACACCACCCGATGTCACAGGAAGGCCAAAAGGATCATCAAGGACAACAACCACCCGAGCCACTGCCTGTTCACCCCGCTATCATCCAGAAGGCGAGGTCAGTACAGGTGCATCAAAGCTGGGACCGAGAGACTGAAAAACAGCTTCTATCTCAAGGCCATCATACTGTTAAACAGCTATCACTAACATTGAGTGGCTGCTGCCAACATACTGACCCAAATCTCTAGCCACTTTAAACAATGCCACTTTATACAATGTTTACATATCCTACATTACTCATCTCATATGTATATGCTGTACTCTATACCATCTACTGCATCTTGCCTATGTCGTTCGGCCATCGACTCAAATCTCTAGCCACTTTAATAATTAAAAATTGGATGTAATAAATGTATCACTAGCCACTTTAAATGATGCCATTTATATAATGTTTACATATCCTACATTACTCATCTCATATGTATATGCTGTACTCTATACCATCTACTGCATCTTGCCTATTCCGTTCGGCCATCGCTCATCCATATATTTATGTGTACATACTCGTATTCATTCCTTTACTCTTGTGTGTATAAGGTAATTGTTGTGAAATTGTTCGATTACTTGTTAGATACTACTGCATGGTAGGAACTAGAAGCACAAGCATTTCGCTACACTCGCATTAACATCTGCTAACCATGTGTATGTGACAAATAACATTTGATTGGATATTTGGGATACACTGTAGGGAATACGGTGCTATTTGGGATACACTATAGGGAATAGGGTGCTATTAGGGATAAACTATAGGGAATACTGTGCTATTTGGGATACACTATAGGGAATACGGTGCTATTTGGGATACACTATAGGGAATAGGGTGCTATTAGGGATACACTATAGGGAATACTGTGCTATTTGGGATACACTATAGGGAATACGGTGCTATTTGGGATGCATCCAAGGGCATTTGTCAGGTATTGGGAGAGCTGGGCCAATAGGATTCATACTTTTAGCAGCAGGACAGAGAAACAGCAGAATAACCTCACTGATGCCATCAGAGCAGGTTCCTGAATGTGACCTGATTATTTTGCTTATTTTTACTACTGTCTCCATGGCCACCAACCACTAATCCAGTGTTGACCTACTTTGTGAACTACAGTGAGATGAAGTAACTAAGGTACAGTATTGGAAACCTGAACTATCTTGTAGGTGGGGTTGATGGGAGATGAAGTCCAGGGGGTTTATTCATTAGTGCGCACTGTAGCAACACATTTTGCTATGAAAATTAGCATTTCTTATTGAACATGTTCTGGTAGTCTCTCCCCCTTTCGGGCCTGTTTGCTCCCGTTTGGTTCCTAGTGAATATACCCCTGGCCTGAAATATCTCAGTACTGTAGGTGGGGTTGTTGGGAGATGGTCCAGAACTAATAGAATAATAAACCAATGTTCACATTTCCATGCAGCCTTGAAGAATCTATAACATGCACATACATCTCATGTTCATCTCATGTAAGACACTTGGACAAAGTGATTTCATCACAGTTCAAACTTTTTTTTTTTAATTCACATTAAATCTGCTCTCATATGATTTCTTTTATGTACAGAAAGGTGCTTCACCAATACAGGAACATTGTACGTGTGTATCTGTTAATAGAAAATGGTGGCTGTGGTGGGATAGTGTGTAATGCTCTATACCTAGAGGTTATGTTGTCACAGATCAAGCACAGTAGTAAGTAGTATCGTGTTTGGAACAACGGAGGATGAAGCTCTACACAGTGAAATGTGGTCAGTTGACACACTCATGAACACAGCCTGAGCGAGCGATTCATCATGCACCTTCTCCCTATTCATTAAAATACTATCTCTCCCACGCCTTTACCTGAACTGTCTGATCTGGACTACAGTATACAGGGTTCTCCACTAACTTATCATTTGAGGGCATGTTTTGTTCTTGATTGCAGAAAATGGCAGTTACAGGTGTTCAAAAAAACAAAGGTACTCGGCCGCACCACTTTGTTAAAAAAATCCTGGGGAGAACCTTGGACTGTATACCATGTGTTGTCCGACTTAATGTATGTTCAGTGTAGTACGGAATGTACGCAGCAGCACCAAATAAATTGCATTTATCTCATTGAAAAAAAATAACTTTCTTCTGCTGAACACAGCAGATAAAGCTCAATAGGTATGATGCAAAGACTATAATTTCCAAAGGCAACTTTCTGTCCATAACCAATCAGCATGCAGCTTTAGTTAGTGCCAATTTGCCCTAGTGCATTCCTTCTCAGAGAGGGATAATTAGTTAAATGACCAAAAATGATGTGTGATTTGTGAGCTTTTTCTGATTCTTATAAGTTGACATCTCTCATCTCAACCTCATAAATACAAAATAAAATTGTAGCCTTTCAACATCTTCTCTGAACAATTATTAGAAAGAATGTTTGACATCTCAGAATTTAAGGCAATTTGCCACCAATTCTATTCTTATTTGAAGTGCTGAGACTTATGTACTCAACACTCCTGAGGATTGTCTCTAAAGGATGGACAGAGTATTCTGCATCAACACATTTTCACTGCACTCAACTAATAGGTGACACGTAATGACTACAGCAATTCCACATGAAAATAAGAAAAACAAGACCAGCATATCTCAACTTCTCCTTAAAACAGTGTCCCATAAAAACATATACAAAAATAAAAACAGTGTCCTAAATACTCCCCTAAACATCTTTAATGTTTACCGATACACTACTGTTTATGTAAAACAATGTGTCCATAAAACAAGAAGTGTTTGCTGTTTAAGTATTAATGGAGGTTTTAAAAGCATTACTTTGAAACAGAGATAAAAGACATAGGCTTGCGTCCCAAATGGCAGGCTATTCCCTATAAAGTGCACTACTTTTGACCAGGGCCTTAGACAGTGGTTTGCAAAAGTACTCATCCCCCTTGGCATTTTACCTATTTTGTTGCCTTACAACCTGGAATTAAAATGGATTTTGGGGGGGGGTTTGTATCATTTGACTTACACAACATGCATACAACTTGAGCGTGCATAACTATTCACCCCGAAGTCAATACTTTGTAGAGCCATCTTTTGCAGCAATTACAGCTGCAAGTCTCTTGGGGTATGTCTCTATAAGCTTGGCATATCTAGCCACTGAGATTTTTGCCCATTCTTCAAGGCAAAACTGCTCCAGCTCCTTCATGTTGGATGGGTTCCGCTGGTGTACAGCAATCTTTAAGTCATACCACAGATTCTGAATTGGATTGAGGTCTGGGCTTTGACTAGGCCATTCCAAGACATTTAAATGTTTCCCCTTAAACCCCTCAAGTGTTGCTTTAGCAGTATGCTTAGGGTCATTGGCCTGCTGGAAGGTGAACCTCCATCCCAGTCTCAAATCTCTGGAAGACAAACAGGTTTCCCTCAAGAATTTCCCTGTATTTAGTGCCACCCATCATTCCTTCAATTCTGATCAGTTTCACAGTACCTGCCGATGAAAAACAACCCCACAGCATGATGCTGCCACCACCATGCTTCACTGTGGGGATGGTGTTCTCGGGGTGATGAGAAGTGTTGGGTTTGCGCCAGACATAGCGTTTATCTTGATGGCCAAAAAGCAAAATTTTTGTCTCATCTAACCAGAGTACCTTCTTCCATATGTTTGGGGAGTCTCCCACATGCCTTTTGGCGAACACCGAACGTGTTTGCTTATTTTTTTCTTTAAGCAATGGCTTTTTTCTGGCCACTCTTCCGTAAAGCCCAACTCTGTGGAGTGTACGGCTTAAAGTGGTCCTATGGACAGATACTCCAATCTCCGCTGTGGAGCTTTGCAGCTCCTTCAGGGTTCTCTTTGGTCTCTTTGTTGCCTCTCTGATTAATGCCCTCCTTGCCTGGTCTGTGAGATTTGGTGGGTGGCCCTCTCATGGCAGGTTTGTTGTGGTGCCATATTCTTTCAATTTTTTAATAATGGATTTAATGGTGCTCCGTGGGATGTTCAAAGTTTCGGATAAAAAACTATGTATAACCCAACCCTGATATGTACCTCTCCACAACTTTGTCCCTGACCTGTTTGGAGAGCTCCTTGGTCTTCATGGTGCCGCTTGCTTAGTGATGTTGCAGACTCTGGGGCCTTTCAGAACAGGTGTATATATACCGAGATCATTTGACAGATCATGTGACACTTAGATTGCACACATGTGAACTTTATTTAACTAATTATGTGATTTCTGAAGGTAATTGGTTGCACCAGATCTTATTTAGGGGCTTCAGAGCAAAGTGGGTGAATACATATGCACGCACCACTTTTCAGTTTTTATTTTGTATCATTTTTTTCATTTCACTTCATCAATTTGGACTTTTTTGTGTTTGTCCATTACATGAAATCCAAATAAAAATCTATTTAAATGACAGGTTGTAATGCAACAAAATAGGAAAAATGCCAAGGGTGGTGAATACTTTTGACCAGGGCCTTATATAGGGAATAGTGTCATATGGGACCGAGACCTAGTGGTAGTCTGGGTACTAGACTATTTATGCACTCTACAATGCACATCATCATCTTTCCAAATCCTTGTTTGGCAAGAAGGAACAGACTGTCTGGCACCCAGGCTAAGATACTGCCACATAAATTAATAAAATCAAGTATTATGACAAATTAATAAATAAAGAAAATTATTATTTATAAAAAAAATAAGGAAAATGATTGTACCCCTTTTTTTTATCAAACAGGCAGAAATATAAGCTCTCTCCCTCATTTCTCTCGGCCTCGTCCTTTTCCTCTCAGTACTGCAGTGACTGAACTAAATGAGAGCGTGTGTGTAGCAGTATAATGTGTCATTGTCATCGACTGAAGAACCCCTATGCTCCATTACTCCCTCAGAACCATTCCTAATCATTAGTGGGCATGTGACCCCCCAGAGCTTGGAGGCACTGTACTCCCCCCACCGCCGCCTCTGTGTCCATGCCTGCCGTCTTTCCCATGTCCTAGAATGCAGTGTGCACTTCCACAGCCCTCGTCGCCGTCATCTCCCTCGCTTTCAGAGGAGGACTCCCCAAACTGTTTGGGCTTCTCATAGACGCAGCAACCTGTGGGGGTGTCAATAATACTCAGTCATCAGCCATCAATAATATCTAGAACTGCAGCATGCACAGGCCTGTGTGTAGATAACCTCCAGGTATCTATCGCAGACAGCCAGCTGGGACAATGACAGAACAGATGACTGCATCTAAACAGTCAGAAACAGGCGGGAAATGGACACTCACACTTGGAGGACCTTCTTCCCAGATGCTCGTTGTCCACTGTGTCGCTGGACCACTCCACCTTCTTGTCAGTCTTTCTCTTCCTCAGCTTGATGGTCAGGCTACGTCCCTCCTGAGAGACACGCAGAGAGGAGCCTGTGTTTGAGTTTCACCTTCATACACATAACAGGCATTGGGTGTTTCTCTTGTCAACAGGGTCATGTAGCCCGTCGACATCCCATTTGCGTGTACTACTGGCAATGTACTAAAACTTGACAGCTAGGCTAGATCAAGTGAAGCAAGATCAAATCATTTCGCCATGGTTATATGTGTTAGCTAACGGTTATAATGGCTGTGGTGCTAACGGTAACTAGCTAACTGTAGTTAGTTAAAAAAATAACGAACTATCTAACGTTAGCTCCAATCTTTGGTGCTGGCCACGTGTCTCATATCAGCCTAGTTGTTATCTTTCTTGATCAAATCATTGGTTCATTCTAGCCGTTTCTATAGCTGGATTACCTGCTGGGGCGGTGGCGGTGTGTCGACTTGAACCGTCTCCGTTAACGTCTCGCTAGAAGTACCTGGCGCCTCCGCCATCCTGATATTAACTCGTCGGTTTTTGGAACTCGCACCAGCTGTCAACGAGCGAAATGTCAACTGACGTTATTTTATGAACAACAATCACTCGGTTTCTTCAATCCGACACGTTTAATCGAATGAAACGTGATCAACCCGGTAAACTGGATGTTGGATGTTCGACGAGAAGATTTCTTTTGGGGGTGGGGAGGGAGGGATTCCCAGACGGACCACTTCCGGTTGCTCTCCGCACAAACGAGTCCGGTGGGAAACATAGAGCTTGTTGTTATGGTTGTGACACGAAATATATAGCTAGTCAAATCTGTTTTTAGGTTATCAGTTCTACACAATTCATAAAGTGTTTGATAAAGTTTCAAACAAATTATAATTAAGATATAGTGAACAAATGAGTTGATTCTCCGTTGGGTCGTAGTTGAAAGGTCGCAGCTAGTTAAACATGTCGGCGCCCACGAGTACATCATCTTGAAGGTAGAGCCCATATTATTTATCATTCATCGGAATAATGTCGTCAACAGCGCTCAATCACCATATATTAGAGTATGACTATAAAACAGCGACGTAGCAAAGTGACAGAAGCCTCTGAAGAGGTGCATTTATTTTACCCCAATATATCACCTAGCTACAAATATCATTCATGCACTGATCCGGGCAGCGTAATTAGCAAACAGAAAGCAAATGCCTAGACCCACGGCATGTTTGATGTATATGATTTGAAAATGTCATAAAAAAAATTCCAATGAATGGGATCATAGACTCTATGGGAAATCAGTGGCTGCCTTATGTGCTTTACTTTAATTGTCTCTTGATTTGTTTTGCAGGAGATGTGGAGGTCTGCTTGTGGCCTCTCTGTGAGGGCAGCAGAGAGGGCAATACACAGAACATGTTCACGTAGGCTCTATTCTCACAATGCGGCAAAACCTCCTCCTCAATCAACTCCCGCTCTCCGGACCCAGGCTGAGAAAGAGAGGCGGAGGAGAGATAAGGAGAATGCCATCCTGAGCAGTCAACACAGTGTAGGTGACCTCACTCCTAGTTAGTGGACTCGTACACATAACAAACTAAGACATAGACTTGTTTTTCTTTACATGAAAGTTAAATCCATGCCATTTTCAGAATGTTGAAGATCAAGGAATGAAATGGAGTGAGAAAGCGAGGATAGCGTACAGTGTTTCAACGCCTCCTGGGGAGAAGAAAGGTAATGCATGTCCGGTAGACTTTAGTGATGGAGGAAAAAAATAGATAGTTACATATCGGGATATTATTTTTGAAGATATATATTGTATCGTTTTGCCAACTAGCGCAATAATATTTTTGCGCTAGTTGGCAATAGTCCAGTATTTTTCCTTCATAGCTTGTTCTCCATCTTCTTTTTAAACAAGGAGCCAATGTGTTTTCAGAACTTTTATTTCCATGACTGATCGCAACTCGTTCTCATGTCTCTGTCTTGTCCCTCTGCAGCAGACATATAGTGAGTAATATACTTGGAACATCAAATCGCAATAAAAATCACAGTATCGAATTGCAATACATATAGAATCAGGAGAATCGCAATACATATCGTTTCGGCACCAAAGTATTGTGATAATATTGTCTCGGCACCAATGCATTGTGATAACATCATATCGGCACCAACGTATCGTGATAATATCGTATCGGCACCAACGTATCGTGATAATATCGTATCGGCACCAACGTATCGTGATAATATCGTATCGGCACCAACGTATCGTGATAATATTGTATCGGCACCAACGTATCGGCACCAACGTATCGTGATAACATCATATCGGCACCAACGTATCGGCACCAACGTATCGTGATAATATCGTATCGGCACCAACGTATCGTGATAATATTGTATCGGCACCAACGTATCGGCCCCAACGTATCGCGATAATATCGTATCGGCCCCAACGTATCGCGATAATATCGTATCGGCCCCAACGTATCGTGATAATATCGTATCGGCCCCAACATATCGTGATAATATCGTATCGGCCCCAACGTATCGTGATAATATCGTATCGGCCCCAGCGATGTCGTGATAATATCGTGTCGGCACCAGCGTGTCATTGATAATATCATATCGGCACCAGCGTGTCATTGATAATATCGTGCTCGGCACCAGCGTGTCATTGATAATATCGTGTCGGCGCACCAACGTATCGTGATACTATCGTATCGGCACCAACGTATCGTGATAATATTGTATCGGCACCAACGTATCGGCACCAACATATCGTGATAACATCATATCGGCACCAACGTATCGTGATAATATTGTATCGGCACCAACGTATCGGCACCAACGTATCGTGATAATATCGTATCGGCACCAACGTATCGTGATAATATTGTATCGGCACCAACGTATCGGCACCAACGTATCGTGATAATATCGTATCGGCCCCAACGTATCGCGATAATATCGTATCGGCCCCAACCTATCGTGATAATATCGTATCGGCCCCAACGTATCGCGATAATATCGTATCGGCCCCAACGTATCGTGATAATATCGTATCGGCCCCAACGTATCGTGATAATATCGTATCGGCACCAACGTATCGTGATAATATCGTATCGGCACCAACGTATCGTGATAATATCATATCGGCACCAACGTATCGTGATAATATTGTATCGGCCCCAACGTAGCGTGATAATATTGTATTGTGAGGTCCCTGGCGATTCCTAGTCCTGTCATGAATGCAGAGATCAGGCTGGTTTCACTGGGATACCACAGCAAGTAGTCGTTAAATTCCTCTCTTCTTATTCACCCTGACCATCCTTTGTTTAGACACCACCGTGCCCTTCCCTTCGTCCTACAGTCCTGAGTATGTGGAGACCAGTTGGTACCGGTGGTGGGAGAAAGAAGGCTTCTTCACCCCAGAGATCAATGTAAGATAATAGAGCATTATAATAAGCCGTACTTTAAATTGCCTGATGATGCTCTCATGTCAGGCACATCCAGATAACCCAGATTTAATAACAATGTATGTGATAGTCCTCTAATAGTTAGATTTAGTTTAATGCCCAATTTTTTTTTTTGTATCAACGTTTAGGACAGACTGCCACATGCTGTGAATCACTCCTTCTCCATGTGTATCCCTCCGCCTAATGTGACTGGCACGCTGCACCTCGGCCATGCACTCACAGTGGCCATAGAGGATGCATTGGCCCGCTGGTAACTATTTCTCACCGACAATAATGGAACCAGTTGGATAGAGATGTTTATTTTTTGGCTGAAATGAAATGGCACCACATCAAATTCCTATCCGTCGAATGAGAACACTCTCAGAGCTGAAATGCGTTTCTTTTTGAATGGCTAATGTATTTGCCATGTTCTAGGAGATCTGATGGAAGGTATTGTTGTACTGATTTAATGTGTGGTTGTATCAGGAGGAGGATGCAGGGCTACAAGGTTGTCTGGGTACCAGGCTGTGACCATGCAGGCATCGCTACACAGGTATCTCTCCCTGACCTGGCTGTCCATATTATCTTTCACATTCACTTCTCTTTCAAGCATACACATCTGTGTCCATCCTTCTGGTCTTCATCTCAGACGGTGGTGGAGAGGAGGTTGTTTAGGGAACGAGGGAAGCGAAGACAGGACCTCGGCAGGGAGGAGTTTCTGAAGGAGGTGTGGGCGTGGAAGAAAGAGTGAGTATGAGGTCCCTTTCTGTCTTCTCTTCTCTGCCTGCTGTTCTGTCGGACACTGTTTCCACTGTCCTTACTGGAATCCTACAACTATCCATATTCTTAATGAGATAAAGCAAGATGATTCCATTTTCATATTTGGTTCTGTCTGTGTGTTCTAGTACGAGTTCTGTCTGTGTTCCAGTTAGGGTTCTGTCTCTGTTTTCCAGTAAGGGTTCTGTCTGTGTTCTAATAAGGGTTCTGTCTCATTTCTAATAAGGGTTCTGTCTGTGTTCTAGTACAGGTTCTGTCGGTGTTCCAGTAAGGGTTCTGTCTGTGTTCCAATAAGGGTTCTGTCTGTGTTCCAGTAAGGGTTCTGTCTGTGTTCCAGTAAGGGTTCTGTCTGTGTTCCAGTAAGGGTTCTGTCTGTCTGTGTTCCAGTAAGGGTTCTGTCTGTCTGTGTGTTCCAGTAAGGGTTCTGTCTGTCTGTGTGTTCCAGTAAGGGTTCTGTCTGTGTGTTCTAGTACGGGTTCTGTCTGTGTGTTCTAGTACGGGTTCTGTCTGTGTTCCAGTAAGGGTTCTGTCTGTGTTCCAGTAAGGGTTCTGCCTGTCTGTGTGTTCCAGTACGGGTTCTGTCTGTCTGTGTGTTCCAGGAAGGGAGAGGAGATCTATCACCAGCTGAGGGAACTTGGTGCGTCTCTGGACTGGAGCAGAGCCTGCTTCACCATGGATCCAGTAAGACAGTACTATTGCACTACATCATCACAGACTCGCTGGCCTTGTGGTTAGAATGTCCGCCCTGAGATTGGATGGTTTGGAGTTCGATCCCCAGCCAAGTCTTACCAGAGACTGTAAAAATGTGACCCTATGAGTCTCTGCTCAGCACTCAGCATTAAGGACATAGATTGGAGATACGGCCCTGCGATACGCTAGTGTCCTGTCCAGGGGGTGTACTGTACATCAAGGTGCTTCACGCTACAGAAACAGGAGATAGACTAGTGTCCTGTCCAGGGGGTGTACATCACGCTACAGAAACAGGAGATAGACTAGTGTCCTGTCCAGGGGGTGTACATCACGCTACAGAAACAGGAGATAGACTAGTGTCCTGTCCAGGGGGTGTACATCACGCTACAAAAACAGGAGATAGACTAGTGTCCTGTCCAGGGGGTGTACATCACGCTACAGAAACAGGAGATAGACTAGTGTCCTGTCCAGGGGGTGTACATCACGCTACAGAAACAGGAGATAGACTAGTGTCCTGTCCAGGGGGTGTACATCACGCTACAGAAACAGGAGATAGACTAGTGTCCTGTCCAGGGGGTGTACATCACGCTACAGAAACAGGAGATAGACTAGTGTCCTGTCCAGGGGGTGTACATCACGCTACAGAAACTTAAGTCTTGTCTGCTTAAATACCACACTGTTATTGTACTATTAGTAACATGATGTCATTATCATATACAGTAGTATGTTATGTTATTGTACTATTAGTAACATGATGTCATTATCATATACAGTAGTATGTTATGTTATTGTCCGTTCTAGTATCATCTGCTCAGCTCTTTCCTCTGTGTGCACGTGTGTGTGTGTGTGCACGTGTGTACCTTTGTGTGTGGTTATTTTCAGGGCTTCAGCAGTGCTGTGACCGAGGCCTTTGTAAGGCTGTGTGACTCTGGTCTGATCTATCGCTCTGAGGGGCTGGTCAACTGGAGCTGTGCTCTGGAGTCGGCCATCTCTGATATAGAGGTTAGTCTGTCATCTCTGATATAGAGGTTAGTCTGTCATCTCTGATATAGAGGTTAGTCTGTCATCTCTGATATAGAGGTTAGTCTGTCATCTCTGATATAGAGGTTAGTCTGCCATCTCTGATATAGAGGTTAGTCTGCCATCTCTGATATAGAGGTTAGTCTGCCATCTCTGATATAGAGGTTAGTCTGCCATCTCTGATATAGAGGTTAGTCTGTCATCTCTGATATAGAGGTTAGTCTGCCATCTCTGATATAGAGGTTAGTCTGTCATCTCTGATATAGAGGTTAGTCTATCATCTCTGATATAGAGGTCTTACCTATTAGATGAGACCCTCTACTCTCATAGTGTTAGAATGTCACTTTAGATCATGCTATGTACTACAGAGCATGATGTACAGCTTCAGTTTGTAAAATGTATTGTCTGCAGTTAAATAAGATTTTATTTCCAAATTGTAAAGTTGAGATGCTGAATGTTGGTGTTTTATTTGAGAGGTGTATTGATGCTGCCTGCAGGTTGACTCCAAGCAGCTGTCTGGCAGAACCCTGTTGTCTGTTCCTGGCTACCAGAACAGGGTGGAGTTTGGGACTATGGTCACCTTTAGCTACCCTATAGACGGCCAAGGTGAGTGGTTTGGTCTGAGTCCCAAATGGCACCCTATTTAGGGCTCTGGACAAAAGTAGTGCACTATGTAGGGAATAGGGTGCCATTTGGGACGTAATCTTAGTATCTGGGTCGTGATCCTCCTTTATGTCTGCTGTTCTCTGGGATTTCTCCCATCTTTCCTGTTGTTTATACTCTCTCTTTCTCTTTATTAGATGGAGAGGTGGCAGTGTCGACCACTCGTCCTGAGACCATGTTGGGAGATGTTGCCATCGCTGTGCATCCTGAGGACCCTCGATATCAGGCTAGTATACTTAAGATTAAGTCCTGAGGACCCTCGATATCAGGCTAGAATACTTCAGATTAAGTCCTGAGGACCCTCGATATCAGGCTAGAATACTTCAGATTAAGTCCTGAGGACCCTCGATATCAGGCTAGAGTACTTCAGATTAAGTCCCGAGGACCCTCGATATCAGGCTAGAATACTTCAGATTAAGTCCTGAGGACCCTCGAGATAAAATGACTTACACGTTTGTCCTTAGATCTTCTAGTCAAACACAGAAAATGTGTCTTTATTGTACCACTGTGTATGATTCCTAGTTGTCTTTTAGCTGAGACTTCTTCTAAATGTTTCACTGCTATTTGTCTTCCAGGCAGTTCATGGTAAACAGTGCAGACACCCATTCACTGACAGACTCTTACCCATCATCACTGACACTATGGTGGACATAGAGCTGGGTACAGGTACGTGAACGGTCCTGATGCTCTGACTGGATAATGATTCTATGGAATTTGAACACCAATGCGTCAGGAACAAGAACAGCCTAGTTATGCTAAAGACTGTGTTATTACAGACAAAGATTATTCTGAAAGCAATTCCTCCTTTATTGTTCTGTCTGTCTCTCTCTGTCTGTCTCTCTCTGTCTGTCTCTCTCTGTCTGTCTCTTTCTGTCTGTCTCTTTCTGTCTGTCTCTTTCTGTCTGTCTCTCTGTTTCTCAGGTGCTGTAAAGGTTACTCCAGCTCACGACCACACTGACTTCCTGCTTTCCCAGCGGCACTCTCTTCCTCGCCTCACTGTGATTGGAGGAGACGGCACAATGACTCCTCTCTGTGGCCAATGGCTGGAGGTACACCATCTTATCCAGAGATTGTTGTTGTCAGTTTCTGGTCTGTCTGGCAGTTATCTAATGTCTGAGAGATATCAAATCTTTCCCTTTCTGTCTATCTCTCCATCACACTGCTCTTCTCAGGGAGTGAAACGTTTTGATGCCAGAGAACAAGTGATAGATGCACTGACAGAGAAGATGCTGTTCAGAGGGAAAAGGGATCATGCCATGTCTTTACCTGTCTGCAGGTAGAGGGAGAAATTCACTGTGTCTCTACATCTATACATGTGTCTGTTCCCTCTCTCTTGAGACAGAAATGGTGTTCGAATCACAATGTAGTGCCCTAATAATGTAGTGCCCTATTAATGTAGTGCCCTAATAATGTAGTGCCCTATTAATGTAGTGCCCTAATAATGTAGTGCCCTAATAATGTAGTGCCCTAATAATGTAGTGCCCTAATAAATCAAAGCCAGATTATGGGATAAGTCAAAAACATGATTATTTTTGCAGTGAAAGACAATATGTTTACAAGTGAAATACAGGACAGAGGTTTTATCCAAGGAGGAAAGTGAATGAATCACCAAATTCAGAACTGCTGATCAAAAGGAATCATTACTGTCAGTTATCCCAGAACCTGTTTTGATTTAGTCAATAATCTGATATGTGTACAGATGAGATATGGGTCAGATGAGATATGGGTCAGATGAGATATGGGCCAGATGAGATATGGGTCAGATGAGATATGGGTCAGATGAGATGTGGGTCAGATGAGATGTGGGTCAGATGAGATGTGGGTCAGATGAGATGTGGGTCAGATGAGATGTGGGTCAGATGAGATGTGGGTCAGATGAGATATGGATCAGATGAGATATGGATCAGATGAGATATGGGTCAGATGAGATATGGGTCAGATGTAGGTTGCCTGCTGTTCGTCAAGAATGCCCGTCTCCTGCAATTTCACATAGAAATCCGATCAGTTACCCAAAATGAACTGAATAACATGCCAGGATAACATGCCAGGATAACATGTCAGGAAAACATGCCAGGAAAACATGCCAGGATAACATGCCAGGAAAACATGCCAGGAAAACATGCCAGGATAACATGCCAGGATAACATGTCAGGATCGTCAGCATCTTGTTTACCATCCTACTGGCCACACCCAGTTGCTATGGTAAAGCTATTTTGTCTTATTCTGCTAAATATTTCTCTTGTCCTCTTTCCCCCTCCTGTGTGCCAGTCGCTCTGGGGATGTCATTGAACCTTTGTTGAAGAAGCAGTGGTTTGTGCGTTGTGAAGAGATGGCCCAGAGAGCCATACAGGTGATTGGACTCTTTGTGTTTGATCTCTTTGTGTTGGATTGGATCTCTTTGTGTTGTAGTATTTGCTGTAGGTCACCTCAGCCTGTCTACTTAAGTGGCACCCTATTCCCTACTGCTTTTAACCACTGCCCTACGTAGGTCAGAGGGTCTATGTAGGTCAGAGGGTCTATGTAGGTCAGAGGGTCTATGTAGGTCAGAGGGTCTATGTAGGTCAGAGGGTCTATGTAGGTCAGAGGGTCTATGTAGGTCAGAGGGTCTATGTAGGTCAGAGGGTCTATGTAGGTCAGAGGGTCTATGTAGGTCAGAGGGTCTACGTAGGTCAGAGGGTCTACGTAGGTCAGAGGGTCTACGTAGGTCGGCGGGTCTACGTAGGTCAGGGGGTCTACGTAGGTGAGCGGGTCTACGTAGGTGAGCGGGTCTACGTAGGTCAGAGGGTCTACGTAGGTCAGAGGGTCTATGTAGGTCAGAGGGTCTATTGACCATTTGAACATGTCAATGAAGAGGATGTAATGCATGGCACTGACTCTGTCTCTCTCCCCTCTCTCTCTCTCTCTCCTCTTTCTCTCCTCTTTCTCTCTCTCCCTCTCTCTGTGTCTGTCTCTCTCTGTGTCTGTCTCTCTCTCTTCTCCCTCAGGCAGTAGATGAGGGACAGTTAGAGATCATTCCTCACTTCTACACCAAAACCTGGAGTAGCTGGCTCTCCAACATCAGGTCAGTAGAGTGGCGAAAGTATTACTTTTCTAAATTCCCCCACCCCTAAAAACCTAGCTGCACGATTCTCAGAATGAAGAGAGAATAAGCAGGACATCTGGAATCTTCCAACTAGGATGTCAGGCCGATTTTGATTTATACTCCAAACTGAACTGAACAATAGTGTGACGTGTGAGAGAAGCAACAAGTCGGTCTGTTTGTCTTCCTGCTAGACTAGCTGACGTTGGTGCTAAGCAACACCAGGCCCTGACATCTTCATTGTTTTATTGTTGCTCTTTGACCCCTGGTTCTATTAAAATAGTCCTTGTAATGACTTATGTTTTTTTTAAAACAATGTGATGTCTGTTTGTGTTTTCCACGTCAGTGATTGGTGCATTTCCAGGCAGCTTTGGTGGGGTCATCAGATTCCAGCCTATCGAGTGACTCTCCCAGATTCTACTGACACTCAGGAGGTGCACTGCATGTTTCAAGCTGGATTTCACACTCACAAGTCACACTTGTCAACGAATGCAGTCATATTTCTGTATTGTAAACAACATTATCTATTGTGTGTGTTATTGCCCTCAGGAGCTCTGGGTCTGGGGCAGGAGTGAGGCGGAGGCCAGAGAGCGGGCTGCTGGAAAATATGGAGTGACTGCTGACACCATTACACTGACTCAGGGTGACTGCTGACACCATTACACTGACACCATTACACTGACTCAGGGTGACTGCTGACACCATTACACTGACACCATTACACTGACTCAGGGTGACTGCTGACACCATTACACTGACACCATTACACTGACTCAGGGTGACTGCTGACACCATTACACTGACACCATTACACTGACTCAGGGTGACTGCTGACACCATTACACTGACACCATTACACTGACTCAGGGTGACTGTTGACACCATTACACTGACTCAGGGTGACTTCTGACACCATTACACTGACTCAGGGTGACTGTTGACACCATTACACTGACTCAGGGTGACTGTTGACACCATTACACTGACTCAGGGTGACTGTTGACACCATTACACTGACTCAGGGTGACTGCTGACATCATTACACTGACTCAGGGTGACTGTTGACACCATTACACTGACTCAGGGTGACTGCTGACACCATTACACTGACTCAGGGTGACTGCTGACATCATTCCACTGACTCAGGGTGACTGCTGACATCATTCCACTGACTCAGGGTGACTGTTGACATCATTACACTGACTCAGGGTGACTGTTGACATCATTAGGGTGACTGTTGACACCATTACACTGACTCAGGGTGACTGCTGACACCATTACACTGACTCAGGGTGACTGTTGACACCATTACACTGACTCAGGGTGACTGCTGACACCATTACACTGACTCAGGGTGACTGTTGACACCATTACACTGACTCAGGGTGACTCACCTTGATACGTCTCTCTCTCAGGAGATCTGCTTTACTGCCATCACATAAACCCATTGAATTGTTTGTAACACAACAATGACTCATCAGAGTCCCTGTGGTACCACACACAACAAGCCTGTTGTGAGAGTGTTGATGTTTGTTTGTTTTCTATTGGCTCGTTTACGCCCTCTATCTCTCTCTCTCCATCTCAGACCCTGATGTATTGGACACCTGGTTCTCCTCAGGGCTCTTCCCCTTTGCCATGTTGGGCTGGCCACAGCAGGTACTTGACTTGCATTTCCCTCCCATATGTGTCACTTTTCACAAACAAAGAAAATGCTGTGTCCCAAATGGCACCTTGTTTCCCATAGGTCTCTGGTCAAAAGTGGTGCACTATATAGGGAATAGGGTTCGATAGGGCTCTGGTCAAAAGTAGTGCACTTTATAGGGAATAGGGTTCGATAGAGCTCTGGTTTAAAGTAGTGCACTATATAGGAAATAGGGTTCCATAGGGCTCTGGTCAAAAGTAGTGCACTATATAGGAAATAGGGTTCCATAGGGCTCTGGTCAAAAGTAGTACACTATATAGGGAATAGGGTGCCTTTTCAGGCATCCAATGTATTGCTTAGGACTCATGACATCAACCACTAAAATATGCCCCATATAGTGCCCACACTTCCTCACGCTTACTTGACGTGTTGTGTCCCCTACAAATATGCCCCCACAGACAAGTGACCTGAGGCAATTCTACCCCAACACTATCCTGGAAACAGGAAGTGACCTCATCTTCTTCTGGGTGGCCAGGATGGTGATGCTTGGCACAGAACTGACTGGGCAGCTGCCCTTCAAACAGGTAGTTAACACCTCATAGCATCCAGTCCAGACTAACTGCACAAACGACAACAGGGTCTGATATTAATGACAACAGGGTCTGATATTTACGACAACAGGGTCTGATATTGACGACAACAGGGTCTGATATTGACGACAACAGGGTCTGATATTGACGACAACAGGGTCTGATATTGACGACAACAGGGTCTGATATTGACGACAACAGGGTCTGATATTGACGACAACAGGGTCTGATATTGACGACAACAGGGTCTGATATTAACGACAACAGGGTCTGATTTTAACAAAGTATAAATTAGAGGCCCTATTCTTACTCTCTCTCTCTGTCTCCCTCCCCATCTCTCTATTTCTCTCTCCCTCCTTCGCTCTCTTTCTCTCTCTCATTTTCTCTCCCTTTCTCTCTCTCATTTTCTCTCGCTCTCTCTCTTCCAGGTGCTCCTCCACTCCCTGGTGAGGGATAAGCATGGCAGGAAGATGAGTAAATCTCTGGGAAACGTCGTCGACCCTTTAGATGTTATCTCTGGCATCTCTCTGGAGGTACACACACAGTCAGACCTATCAGCCTGTCTGGCCGGGAGACAGAGGACCTGTTAGGAGTAACACAGTCAGACCTGTCCAGCCTGTCTGGCCGGGAGACAGAGGACTTGTTAGGAGTAACACAGTCAGACCTATCAGCCTGTCTGGCCAGGAGACAGAGGACCTGTTAGGAGTAACACAGTCAGACCTATCAGCCTGTCTGGCCGGGAGACAGAGGACCTGTTAGGAGTAACACAGTCAGACCTATCAGCCTGTCTGGCCAGGAGACAGAGGACCTGTTAGGTCTGACTGTGTTACTCCTATCAGCCTGTCTGGCCGGGAGACAGAGGACTTGTTAGGAGTAACACAGTCAGACCTATCAGCCTGTCTGGCCAGGAGACAGAGGACCTGTTAGGAGTAACACAGTCAGACCTATCAGCCTGTCTGGCCAGGAGACAGAGGACCTGTTAGGAGTAACACAGTCAGACCTATCAGCCTGTCTGGCCAGGAGACAGAGGACCTGTTAGGAGTAACACAGTCAGACCTATCAGCCTGTCTGGCCGGGAGACAGAGGACCTGTTAGGAGTAACACAGTCAGACCTATCAGCCTGTCTGGCCGGGAGACAGAGGACCTGTTAGGAGTAACACAGTCAGACCTATCAGCCTGTCTGGCCAGGAGACAGAGGACCTGTTAGGAGTAACACAGTCAGACCTATCAGCCTGTCTGGCCGGGAGACAGAGGACCTTTTAGGAGTAACACAGTCAGACCTATCAGCCTGTCTGGCCAGGAGACAGAGGACCTGTTAGGTCTGACTGTGTTACTCCTATCAGCCTGTCTGGCCGGGAGACAGAGGACTTGTTAGGAGTAACACAGTCAGACCTGTCTGGCCGGGAGACAGAGGACCTGTTAGGAGTAACACAGTCAGACCTGTCTGGCCGGGAGACAGAGGACACTAAATCATGGTGGTGCTGGAAGGACATTACTGCCACAGAATTGATCCTCTTGTTCTGGGCTGTAAAAACAACAGAGAGAGAGAGAAGGCTGAGGAGAGAAGAGAGAGGAGAGGATGTCTTGCTGCAGTGGAAATATGCTCTTGGCAATCTGCCCTGTAGTGGAGCTCTCCCATTCTAATATTCTACTTAGCATGATTAAAAAGTAATGACATATTGCAAAAGCTCACTCTCCTAACTCTCTACCGCTATTTATGTCTTCTCTCTCCTATCTCTCGCTCTCGCTCTCTCAAATTCAATTCAAGGGGATTTATTGGCATGGGAAACATGTTTACATTGCCAAAGCAAGTGAAATAGATTATAAACATAAGTGAAATAAACAATAAAATATAAATAGTAAACATTACACTCCAAAAGAATAAAGACATTTCAAGTGTCATATTATGTCTATATACAGTGTTTCTACCTCATTTTGTGGGCAGTGTGCACATAGCCTGTCTTCTCTTGAGAGCCAGGTCTGCCTACGCCGGCCTATTTCAATAGCAAGCATTCTAGTTTGCTCTGTTTTTTTGTTGATTCTTTCGAAAGTGTAAAGTAATTATCTTTTTGTTTTCTCATGATTTCATTGGGTATAATTGTGCTGCTGTCCTGGGGCTCTGTGGGGTGTGTTTGTGAACAGAACCCCAGGGCCAGCTTGCTTAGGGGACTCTTCTCCAGGTTCATCTCTCTGTAGGTGATGGCTTTGTTATGGAAGGTTTGGGAATCACTTCCTTTTAGGTGGTTGTAGAATTTAGCGTCTCTTTTCTGGATGTTGATAATTAGCAGGTATCGGCCTAATTCTGATCTGCATGCATTATTTGGTGTTTTACGTTGTACACTGAGAATATTTTGGCAGAATTCTGCATACAGTCTCAATTTGGTGTTTGTCCCATTTTGTGAGTTCTTGGTTGGTGAGCGGACCCCAGACCTCACAACCATAAAGGACAATGGATTCTATAACTGATTCAAGTATTTTGCCAGATCCTAATTGGTATGTCGAATTCTATGTTCCTTTTGATGGCATAGAAGGCCCTTCTTGCCTTGTCTCTCAGATCGTTCACAGCTTTGTGGAAGTTATCTGTGGCGCTGATGTTTAGGCCGAGGTATGTATAATTTTTTGTGTGCTCTAGGGCAACGGTGTCTAGATGGAATTTGTATTTGTGGTCCTGGCAACTGGACCTTTTTTGGAACACCATTATTTTTGTCTACCTGAGATTTACTGTCAGGGCCCAGGACTGGCAGAATCTGTGCAGAAGATCTAGATGCTGCTGTAGGCCCTCCTTGATTGGTGACTGAAGTACCAGAACATCAACAAACAGTAGACATTTGACTTCAGATTCTAGTAGGGTGAGGCCGGGTGCTGCAGACTGTTCTAGTGTCCTCGCCAATTCGTTGATATATATGTTGAAGAGTTTGGGGCTCAAGCTGCATCCCTGACTCACCCCATGGCTTGTGGGAAGAAATGTGTTTGTGTTTTTAGCCAATTTAAAACACACATCTCTCTCCCTCTCTCTTCCTCCCCCAGAGGCTCCAAGAGAAAGTGAAGGAGGGCAACCTTGACCCTCGTGAGAGCATGGTTGCCATGGAAGCGCAGGTCAGTCAGTTGCCCACCGCCGTCCCTCGACTCCCTCCTCTCAGTCATTTGTGGTAGTTCCATCTGAGTGGGCATGTTCATTACTTCCTCTGTGCTCTCTTCCTAACTGCGTCCCAAATGACACCCTATTCCACATGACCAAAGTCCTAAAGTAGTGTGCTGAATAGGGACTAGGGTGCTATTTGGGATACAGCCCCTGACTCCTGTCTCTCTCTCCCCTATGGCGTCCAGAGGAAAGACTTCCCTAAGGGGATCCCAGAGTGTGGTACTGACGCGCTCCGCTTCGCTCTCTGCTCTTACAAGGCCCAGGGTGAGTGACTCTGCTCTTCCCAGGCCCAGGGTGAGTGACTCTGCTCTTACCAGGCCCAGGGTGAGTGACTCTGCCCTTACCAGGCCCAGGGTGAGTGACTCTGCCCTTACCAGGCCCAGGGTGAGTGACTCTGCCCTTACCAGGCCCAGGGTGAGTGACTCTGCTCTTACCAGGTCCAGGGTGAGTGACTCCCTGAGTCTCCCTCACTTCAGGTGTTTTATCTGATGAAAGAGGTCTATTTGTCAAACTCCAGTTCTCTCTGTAGTTTTTCCTCTTGAGAATAGCCCAGGTAGTCTTCCAGAGTTCTGACACACAAGAAAACGGTTTGTTTCCATAGCTACAATATCACTGTCTCTCATGCTGCGTCTGTCTGTGTGTCTCTCTCTCTGTCCGTCAGGTGAGGACATCAGTCTGTCCGTGTCCCAGGTGCTGAGCTGTAGACACTTCTGTAACAAGATGTGGCAGACAGTGAGATTCACGCTGGGTGTACTGGAGGACAGAGGGGCTGAACTGGGAACTCTGGCACAGGTAATGGATTGGACACTAACAGACATGACAATATTATATCCATGTTCATGTCACATTTTCACTTAGTCGTGTATTAATGTCACTGGGAGACTAAGTGAAAATGTGACTGTGGAAGTTAGGATTCTCCCTATAATAATCACTGATTTTCCAGTCATTTAAATTCATTAAATGCTGTTTGTTATAAGCTAGGTTTCCATCCAGTAGTCGGGGCATAAAGATTATTTTTTTTACCTTTATTTTACTAGGCAAGTCAGTTAAGAACAAATTCTTATTTTCAATGACGGCCTAGGAACAGTGGGTTAACTGCCTGTTCAGGGGCAGAACGACAGATTTGTACCTTGTCAGCTCGGGGAATTGAACTTGAAACCTTTCGGTTACTAGTCCAAACGCACTAACCACTAGGCTACCCTGCCACCCCTGCCGCGTATTTTGTGTTGTTGATATTTGGAAGGTTTACTGACAAATGTTCTGTTTCCATCAGGCCTGTTTTGGCATTTTCTATCAGACATGTACTTTACTGGCGTAAAAAGGTGGGATGGAAACCTGGTTATAGCTGGAAATATATATTGTAAATATGACTCTCTCTGTCTCCCTTTCTCTCTCTCTCCTTCCCTCTTCCTCTCTCTTTATGTCCAGACCTCTCCTCTGAACAGTATGGACCAGTGGGTTTGTTCTAGGCTCTATAGCACTGTGCTCCAGTGTGAGCAGGGCTTTGAGAGATATGAACTCCACTCTGTTACTGCTGCCCTGCACTCCTTCTGGCTCCACAGCCTCTGTGACATCTACCTGGTGAGGAGAATCTGTCATGGACTGTAGTCTAGTAACGGACATCTAGGACTGAGGAGAAACTCTGTCTCTCTCTCTGTGTCTTCCCCCGATCTCTACAACTCTTTCTATTTAACTTCCTCTCCCTCTGTCTCTCTCTGTGTGGTGTAGGAGTGCATCAAGCCAGTGCTGAGCCAGGACTCTGGCACCGGGGCGTTGGGTCAGATCGACACAGTGCACCCTGGGAAAGGTAGCCAGCGAGAGAAGCAGGTGGTCAGGGCTGTTCTCTACCACTGTGTGTCTGTCTCTCTGGCCCTCCTCTCTCCCTTCATGCCCTTCCTCACCGAGGAGCTGTGGCAGAGGCTCTACCTTCTCAGGGGACAGGGTGGTGGTGGTGATAGCGCCATGGCTAGCTTGTGTCTGCAGCCATACCCACAGTCTTCACAACTGGTAAGAGAGTAGTAGGGAGAAGGTGTTAAATTCATGTTTTAAGTATCCCTATACTTCTGTTATTACGGGGCTATCACTCAGTTAGGAGTGCGCCTGCGCGAGGAGTCTTGTTCGTTAATAGACCTAGCCTGGAGTGGAATGGCTACCTTGTAGTGTGTTCATATGGTATAGTAAACCTTGTTAAACTGGAACCTTGTCGTTGTGTCATTTCGAGTTAACATTGGTAGCAGAGGATGGCTAATAACTACAATGTGCCACCTCGCTTCGACGAGAAGAGGTCGTACGAAAGTTGGAAAAATGAACTTGGAATCTGGACACGTGTTACTAATCTGGACGCGAAAAAGCAGGCGCTTGCCGTGGTATTATCACTGGAGGGAAGAGCCAGAGATACCGCGCTGGAAATATCCCCGGAGGATTTGAACAAGGATGATGGTATGGGAACTTTGATCAGAGCACTGGATTCTGTGTTTCTTAAGGAAGAGAAAGACCGTGCCTACGAGGCATATTCAAACTTTGACAGTGTTACGAGAGATATTTCGGTGGCAATGACGGACTACATCATTGATTTGGAACAGAGGTACAATAGGATGCGCAAGTACGACATGGTTCTCCCAGATGCAGTGTTCGCTTTCAAGTTGCTAGATACTGCCTGTCTAGATGGTAGGGAGAAACAGTTGGCTTTGACTGCTTGTACTGTGCTGACTTTTGCATCAATGAAGTCGGCACTAAAAATAATTTTTGGTGAAAAGACGTCTGTCGCGCCAATAACGGATGGAATGCAAGTGAGTGACGGAGCATATTACACCGAGCAGCAGAGAAAAGGCGCCAACAAGTCACGTCCTCAAGACAACCAGAAGAGGGCGCCATTGCCCGGAACAAATCCACTGGACAGATATGGAAGGAGATCAAAATGTGCTATTTGTCAAAGCACTCACCATTGGGTTAAAGACTGTCCTCATAAAAATGAACATGTTAAACTAACAGAGGAAAATGTAAACACAGAGATAGAGCAGTGTAACATTACACTGTTTTTCAAATGAATCTGCTTCTGATACTGAGATTTTTATAGTTGAATCTTTAGGATCTGCTGTGATTGATACTGCATGTACACGGGACAGTGTGTGGTGCAACATGGCTTGATAGCTATGTCAGTGAACTAAATATGAAAGAAGTACAAAATATGATTGACACACCAAGCAACAGAGCTTTCAGATTTGGAGATGGGAGAATCGTCCATTCTACCAAGAGAGTTAAGATACCAGCAAAAATTGGTCAGACTAAGTGTCACATTGAAACAGAGGTGGTCCCTGCAGATATCCCCTTACTATTAAGCAAAGCTTCCCTCAAGAAGGCAGGGGCTGTACTAGACATAAAAAATGACAAGGCAGTGATGTTTAAACAACCAGTAACTCTTGAACTTACCACCTCGGGCCACTATTGTGTAAACATTTTAGACCGAGACATCACACAGAGTCCATGTAAAAATGAGATTCTGATGGACACAGAGCACATGGAGATTCTGTCAGTCACAGAGAACATGAACACAAAAGAAAAAACACAAAGTATTGTTAAAGCTTCACAAACAGTTTGGACATGCTACAGTTGACAGACTTCAGAAATTACTCAGCAGTTCAGGGAATAATGATGATGAGAGTATTTCCATTCTACAGCAGATAGTTAACAGTTGTGAGACATGTCAGAAATACAGTAAACCTAAGCCCAAACCAGCTGTTGGTCTGCCACTGGCTTCCAAGTACAATGAAACAGTGGCTGTAGATCTACATGAGCTAGGACCAAGTGTGTGGTACCTTCACATAATCGACCACTTCACACGCTTCAGTGCTGGAAGCATTGTGAATACAAAGAAACCCAGTGAAATTGTCAAGCACTTCATTCATTCCTGGATAAGTGTGCATGGCCCTCCCCAGAAATTGTACAGTGACAATGGAGGAGAATTCAATAATAATAATGAAATAAGAGAAATGGCAGAGAAATTCAACATGGAGGTAAAGACAACTGCTGCATACAGTCCATGGAGCAATGGACTTCTGGAGAGACATAATCAAACACTCACAGAGATAATGCTGAAAGTGAAGCAAGATAATGGATGTGACTGGAAAACAGCCCTAGATTGGGCTTTGATGGCAAAAAACTCCATGCACAATGTTCATGGCTACAGCCCATAGCAACTAGTGTTGGGGCAGAACCCTAATCTTCCCTCTGTACTGGTTGACAAGCCACCAGCACTAGAAGGGACCAGTGTGAGTGCATGGGTGGGACAGCACCTTTCAGCACTACATGCAGCAAGAAAAGCGTTCACTGAAGCAGAGTGCTCAGAGAGAATTCGCAGGGCTCTGCGTAAGCAGCTTCGACCCACCGATGAGAAGTACGAAACTGGAAACAAAGTGTACTACAAACGAGTTGACTGTCAAGAGTGGAAAGGACCGGGAGTAGTTATTGGCCAAGATGGCGTGGTGATATTTGTGAGGCACGGAGGCACCATTGTCAGGGTGCATCACTCAAGATTGAGGAAAGTAAATGATCAACAAGATAGAGGGCTGTTGCTGAGAATCAGTCTCCTAATGAAAATGACAAAGGACACAGTAACAGACGCAAACTTACCAGATGTCGGATCCAATGATATGGACACTGAAACTGACACAGGAAATGGAGCAGAGACCTTCAACCATGACACGGATAATACTGTTGAGTGTTCAAATGAAGAAAACATTCAACAACAGCCACATGTGTTAAGACAGCACGGTTGTCCCAATCTGAAAACTGGACAAACTGTTAAATACATGGACAGAGAAAGTGGTATTCCACATACAGCAACCGTCATTGGACGAGCAGGAAAAGCAAAAGGAAAACACCAGAACTGGTACAACTTGCAGTACTCTGAACCACATACACTTTCTGGTACAACAGGGTCAGCTGACCTGTCACTTGTAGATAATCTCAGAATTGAACCAATGGAAAATCGAGACACACAGAATGACATTCAAAATGATTATGTACTTGAAACAAAGGACGTGTCATTTGACTCAGCTAAGCTAGATGAGCTCAGTAATTGGAGGAAAAATGGAGTGTTTGAGGAAGTCAAAGACATTGGCCAAAAATGTGTCTCAACAAGGTGGGTGTGTACCCTTAAAGAATCCTTAACTGGAATAGTGCCTAAAGCACGTCTAGTGGCTAGAGGTTTTGAGGAGCTGGCTGCTAAACAACTCCCAAAAGACTCACCGACATGCGCCTCAGAGTCACTCAGATTGCTGATGACAGTGATCTGCCAGAACCAATGGAAACTTAATTCCATAGACATCAAATCTGCATTTTTGCAGGGAACAGAGCTGTCAAGAGAGATTCACGTCTGACCTTCGCCTGAAGCTAAGAGCGAAGGAACACTGTGGAAACTAAAAAAGTGTGTGTATGACCTGGCAGGTGCATCACTCTACTGGTACAACAAAGTCAAGGCAACAATGCTGAGTACAGGTGGAAAAATGTCACAAGTGGATCCTGCAGTCTTCTATTGGCTTGATCAAGACTGCAATGTGACTGGAGTACTTGCCTGTCATGTTGATGACTTTATCTGGGGTGGCTCACAGACCTTTGCTACAACTGTGATTCCACACCTCAAAGCTGTTTTCCAGGTCGGCCGTGAGGAACATGATAATTTTTGTTATGTTGGCATAGAGTTTATTACAGTTGATGGAACAATACTGATGCAACAGGAGAGCTATATCAAGAATCTTCAACCCATCCACATGGATTCTTCAAGAGTCATTACAAAGGAATTCCTCTCTGTGGAATTGAAGCAGATCAATTGAGGTCAAAGATAGGACAAATTCTATGGGTTGCTAGACAGAGTAGACCTGATGTAATGTTTGATGGTTGCAACTTGGCATCTAACACAAAACACGCCACTGTACAAACCATTCATGAGGCAAACAAAGTTGTTCGTAAACTGAAATCACAACAAGTGACTTTAAAGTTTCAGCATGTTGGAAAAGATGACTCTCTGAAACTAGTTGTCTTCAGTGATGCTTCCCTAGGGAACCTTACAGATGGAGGCACACAAGGTGGACATCTAATCGTGCTAATGGGTGAAGGAGGAAGATTCTCACCGATCTGTTGGCAGTCAAAAAGGATCAGAAGGGTTGTCCGAAGCACACTTGCTGGAGAAACACTTGCTCTTGCGGATGGAATTGACAATGCTATCTTTCTTGCAACTCTGTACTCAGAGCTTACCACTGGTGAGACAAAACGGCACATTCTACCTGTAGTTTGTGTCACTGACAACTACTCCTTAGTTGATGCTGTCAAGTCAACCAAGTCTGTCACAGAGAAAAGACTTCGTCTTGAGATTAGCAGCATCAAGGAACTTATTCAAGCACAGAGAATCCAGCGGATTCTGTGGTCGACCACAAAGGAACTGTAATGACGCACCATGAGAGTGAGGATCCATTTGCAGTTTTATTACAATCTTGGTCGTACTAACAGGGTCAATCGCCAGCAAACACAACAGCAGGGGCAAGGCAAATCATAATCCAGGTACAGGCATTAGGTCAGGGCAGGCAGCAAGCTTACAAAAATCAGTCCAGTAAAGAATGTAGTCCAGGGCAGGCAGCAAAGAATCAAAAAGGGAAAAACAGTCCAGAGTATAACCACGGGTAGGCAGACACGGGGAAACCGCTCAGAAATGATCACCAGGGATAACAAGACTTCGCAAAGAGAGAAAGAGAGAGAGCACATAAATAGTCTGCTAATGGGAGTCAGGTGCAACGGTAATCAGAACCAGGTATGTGGGAATTGTAGTTCAGGGCTTAATATTCAGGAGCGGGTTCCCTCTGGTGGTGAGCAGGAGGAACCTCGGGAGTCTCGTTTGTGACAGGAACAGCTTGCTGACTGTCTGACTAAAAAAGGAGCATCTGGTCTTGTGCTCCTACAGGCTCTCAGTAATGGAAAGTGGCAGCTTGAGTAATATAAATAAACACCTTGTCACACAACCCATCTGTAATGGGGAACTTGAATAATACTTGGACATTTAATTATGTTGTTGTTTTATTTGCCTTTAAAGAAAAGTGGGAGATTGTTAAGTTCATGTTTTAAGTATCCCTATACTTCTGTTATTACGGGGCTATCACTCAGTTAGGAGTGCGCCTGTGAGGAGTCTTGTTCGTTAATTGACCTAGCCTTGAGTGGAATGGCTACCTTGTAGTGTGTTCATATGGTATAGTAAACCTTGTTAAACTGGAACCTTGTCGTTGTGTCATTTCGAGTTAACAGAAGGGGGGTCCTAGTCAGTTGCTCAACTGAAATGTGTAGTAAACTCAGCAAAAAAAGAAACGTCCTCTCACTGTCAACTGCGTTTATTTTCAGCAAAATATTTGTATGAACATAAGATTCAACAACAGACATAAACGGAACAAATTCCACAGACATGTGACTAACAGAAATTGAATAATGTGTCCCTGAACAAAGGGGGTCAAAATCAAAAGTAACAGTCAGTATCTGGTGTGGCCACCAGCTGCATTAAGTACTGCCGTGCATCTCCTCCTCATGGACTGCACCAGATTTGCCAGTTCTTGCTGTGAGATGTTACCCCACTCTTCCACCAAGGCACCTGCAAGTTCCCGGACATTTCTGGGGGGAATGGCCCTAGCCCTCACCCTCCGATCCAACAGGTCCCAGACGTGCTCAATGGGATTGAGATCCGGGCTCTTCGCTGGCCACACTGACATTCCTATCTTGCAGGAAATCACGCCCAGAACGAGCAGTATGGCTGGTGGCATTGTCATGCTGGAGGGTCATGTCAGGATGAGCCTGCAGGAAGGGTACCACATGAGGGAGGAGGATGTCTTCCCTGTAACGCACAGCATTGAGACTGCCTGCAATGACAACAAGCTCAGTCCGATGATGCTGTGACTCCGCCCCAGACCATGACGGACCCTCCACCTCCAAATCGATCCCGCTCCAGAGTACAGGCCTCGGTGTAATGCTCATTCCTTCGACGATAAACGTGAATCCGACCATCACCCCTGGTGAGACAAAACCGTGACTCGTCAGTGAAGAGCACTTTTTGCCAGTCCTGTCTGGTCCAGCGACGGTGGGTTTGTGCCCATAGACGACGTTGTTGCCGGTGGTGTCTGGTGTGGACCTACCTGCCTTACAACAGACCTACAAGCCCTCAGTCCAGCCTCTCTCAGCCTATTGCAGACAGTCTGAGCACTGATGGAGGGATTGTTCGTTCCTGGTGTAACTAGGGCAGTTGTTGTTGCTATCCTGTACCTGTCCCTCAGGTGTGATGTTCAGGTGTACCGATCCTCTGCAGGTGTTGTTACACGTGGTCTGCCACTGCTGTCCGTCCTGTCTCCCTGTAGCGCTGTCTTAGGCTTCTCACAGTATGGACATTGCAATTTATTACCCTGGCCACATCTGCAGTCCTCATGCCTCCTTGCAGCATGCCTAAGGCACGTTCACGCAGATGAGCAGGGACCCTGGGCATCTTTCTTTTGGTGTTTTTCAGAGTCAGTAGAAAGGCCTCTTTAGTGTCCTAAGTTTTCATAACTGTGACCTTCATTGCCTACCGTCTGTAAGCTGTTAGTGTCTTAACGACCGTTCCACAGGTGCATGTTCATTAATTGTTTATGGTTCATTGATCAAGCATGGGAAACAGTGTTTAAACCATTTACAATGAAGATCTGTGAAGTTATTTGGATTTTTACGAATTATCTTTGAAAGACAGGGTCCTGAAAAAGGGACGTTTCTTTTTTTGATGAGTTTATGTAGATACTAATACACCCACACACACACACACACACACACACACCCACACACACACACTTTATACCCATTTATGTCCATACTGGTGTGCAGTTTATAGCACCTGTATAGCTATAGAACCACTGACTAGAAAGCTATAGACTTAATGAAATCATATTGGATATAGAGCTGTGAGGATCATTAAACTTATGAGGCTTGGACACTCTTAGACAAAAAGGTAGTATGTAGAACCTAAAAGGGTTCTTCGGCTGTCCCCAATGGAGAAACCTTTGAAGAACCATTTTTCCGTTTACAGGTAGAACCCTTTTGGGTTCCAGGTAGAACCCTCTGTGGAAAGGGTTCTACATGGAACCCAAAAGGGTTCTACCTGGAACAAAAAAGGGTTCTCCTATGTGGACACCCTTTTTTCTAAGAGTGTACTACGGTAATGTCATTAGTGCTGAGAAACTAATTGTCACTTCTGTGGTTTTGGTTTCTCTTCTTCCTTGGTTTGTTTTACCTCGATCTCTCTCCCTCTTGTTATTTCTGCTCAACTTTCTGCCAGGCACACTGGCACTTCCCCCAGGAGGAAGCAGACTTCACTCTGGTCCAGGAAGTGGTGAGAGTAGCCAGGTCCCTCAGAGCCCAGTGTGGCATGACCAAGGAGAAGCCTGACAGTAAGTCATTGTCACATCAATGTCACAACTTAACTCAACTGGATAGATAAATGCTATGTCTATTGGCCTGGTATTGGATAAGTTGTCGAAAAACAATTTACTTCATGGATCTCACAGATTTAGTAGTCGACCACACAGAGATTTGACAGATGAACTACAGCGGTGCCTTAATGTGACCATTGCATGTTCTACATGGTTATATAAGCTGAGTTGTATACTGGAGAGAACCTGATCGAAATCTGATCTATGATATGTAGCATCGCTCTGAAAACTCATTCTGTCTTGTGTAAACAGTGCTCTCTCTCCGTCACCGTCTGAGCATTACAGTATGCTGTATTCATTACAGCTAGATTTCCAGTGTATTCACCCTGGCAAGCCATTTGATTTCAACTGTACGTCTTAACAGTGTCATAATATTGTCATCAACATGACAAAGCCTTCTAGAAATAAGGATCATGTTTCCTATCTGTTCTAGTGTAGGCTGGACAAAAAAAAAACCTGATCTAGATATGTACCATCTTTTTTGACTTTGACTTTGACTTTGATCTTTCTGCCGCACTATTTCATGGCATGATTCTCTTTTAGAATGTAAATGAATGATATCATAATAATGATTATTAATCATAATTATATATACTCATTAATCATGTATAGTAATAATGGTATTTCCTCTGTGTTCCAGTGTGGGCCGTGTGTTCGCCCAGCCAAGCCCAGATCCTGCTCCACTTTGGCCCTGCTGTACGGACCCTGGGCCGAATCACCAAGCTCCACCTCCACTGTCCTCAGGTGGCCGGCTCCCTGTCCTTCCCCTCGGCTCCCCTTCCCCCTAAAGGCAGTGCTGTGGGTGTGGTCGACCACTCCTGTCAGTTACACCTCAATGTTCAGGTAATCATCCGGTTCAGTGTAATCTCACAGATTTCTAGAAATGGTCAATTGTAATATGGTACAAGAGTTGTTTGCCCTTCTTCCAGGGCGGTGTGAATGTGAGCAAACTTAGTCTCCAGCTCTCCCAGCGCAGAGAGAAGTTCCTCTCTAAACTGGAACAGTCCCTCTCTCGAACCCGTGTGCCAAACTACTTAGAGAAGGTTCCAGAGCGAGTGAGGTTGGAGACAGAGAACAAGGTAAAATAGAAATACTGGGAAGTGGGTGCATGAAATGTGTGTGTGTGTGTGTGTGTGTGTGTGTGTGTGTGTGTGTGTGTGCGTGCGTGCGTGCGTGTGTGAGAGAGATAAACGGGCAGATGACAGAATGCCTCACACACTCACTTGCCACAGTCTCCTGTGACCAACACAACAGAAGGAGCTATATGGCATGTTGGGAGATCTCCCTGGATGATGGAACTTTTAACTCTCATTGTTTGCTTCTGTTATTGATCCTTGTCTTTGTAATCATTGCTGATGCTTAAAGTACTACTGTACTTGACTCTAGTGCCGGACCTCTCAATATTAAATACATTTACCATTTTAATTCAGGCATGGAAATCACGAGTTCGGTAGCTGAGCATGACATTTTTAGTATGCTTAGTATGGGACATTAGATAGTCCAGTATTTGCATACCATAGAAAAAACATGTGCATGATCTCACAATAACAACCTTTGTATTTGTCACGTGAGCAAACTTGCTTTCATCCTGCGATCAAAATGTGTTGATGTAAACTGGAGCAAAATGGCCGACATACCAGCATGTCTACTGTTTAGGTCCCAAATGGCATCCTATTACCTCAAGGCTCTGGTCAAAAGTAGTGCACTATTAAGGAAATAGGGTGCCATTTGGAACGTAAACCATTGATGAAGATATTCTTGAAAGAGACGTTGCTTTGTATTTCTGTTAATTATCCGCCTTCATTCTCTCCCCACAATGCAATGTATATGTTTAGATCTCAGCCTTGGAGCAGGAGCTGAGGAACATCGAGGAGCAGCTGTCAGCACTACAGGGACCTCCAAAACACAACTCTGGTCAAAAGTAGTGCACTATGTAGTGGTTTTCACTAGATCCCACAGTCAAAGTTAAAATAAATTGGCTATTGTAAAAATTCATGAAAACAAATGTGCTTTTTTTTTTTAATTTAAGTTACGGTTAGGCATAAGGTTGGCAGTGTGGTTAGGTTTAAAATCAGATTTTAAGAAGAGAAATTTTAGAAATAGGTCGGGGTTAACTAGTGATGGCCACTGTTGGGAATAGGACCCTGGTCAAAAGTAGTGCACAACGTAGGGAATAGGGTGCCATTTGAAACACAGTCAGTAACCGTGAGAGATGATCTCCCTCTACATGGACAACTTGACTGTCTACAGTGTCTGTCTGCAGGGCTTCAACTCTGGATTGGACATTGATTATGTCAATCATGGACTACCAGGTTTTCTGTCATTGAACACCAAGAACTACAGGCCCTGGAATAACTACAGTGGTGACCCTTGCTTGGAATCAAGCCATATAGGCATGAATGTAAAATACACTATTCAAATAATACCACTTGTCTGTCATCATAAACGGCATACTCTATCCCAGGGTTCCCCAGCGGCAGGTAGCCTAGTGGTTAGAGCGTTGGACTTGTAACCGGAAGGTTGCAAGTTCAAATCCCCGAGCTGACAAGGTAAAAATCTGTCGTTCTGCCTCTGTTCCCCGGGCGCCGAAGACGTGGATGTCGATTAAGGCAGCCCCCCGCACCTCTCTGATTCATAGGGGTTCTTTAAATGCGGAAGACACATTTCAGTTGAAGGTATTCAGTTGTACACCTGACTAGGTACCCCCCTTTCCCAGGGTTCCCCAGCCAATTTTGGCCCGCTGGTGATTTTATTTGGCCCCCCAAGTTCTGAGAAAGTGTTTTAATTTATTTATTTTTTTTAATTACATAAAAGGCTATAAAACACCAACAAATTAGTGATTTCAATTTGGGAAATGTGTTCCAAAGTATTCCCACGCATAATAGAGAGATGTATGTGATCATATACAAATGTAAGTAAAGTTTGACATGATTGTTTTAGTCAAATATTACAATTAACACAAATGTATGCAACGTGTAAAAGTCCCATGTTTCATGAGCTGAAATCAAAGATCCCAGAAATGTTCCATACGTACAAAAATCGTATTTTTCTCAAATTTTGTGCACAAATTTATTTACATCCCTGTTAGTGAGCATTTCTCATTTGCCAAGATAATCCATCCACCTGACAGCTGTGGCATGTCAATAAGCTGATTAAACAGCATGATCATTACACAGGTGCACCTTGTGCTGGGGACAATAAAAGGCCACTCTAAAATGTGCAGTTCTGTCACAACACAATGCCACAGATGTCTCACATTTTGAGGGATCGTACAATTGGCATGCTGACTGCAGGAATGTCCACCAGAGCTGTTGCCAGAGAATCTAATGTTCCTTTCTCTACCATAAGCCACACTCACTTGCCACAGTCGTTTTAAAGAATTTGGCAGTACGTCCAACCGGCCTCACAACCGCAGACCACATGTAACCACGCCAGCCCAGGACCTCCACATCCGGCTTCTTCACCTGCAGGATCATCTGAGACCAGCCACCCCGACAGCTGATGAAACTGTGGGTTTGCACAACTAAAGAATTTCTGCAGAAAACTCATAAACCATCTCAGGGAAACTCATCTCTGTGCTCGTCGTCCTCACCAGGGTCTTGACCTGATTCGGCATCGTAACTGACTTCAGTTGGAAAATGCTCACCTTCGATGGCCACTGGCACGCTGGAGAAGTGTGCTCTTTACTGGATGAATCACGGTTTCAACTTTGCCGGTCAGATCGCAGACAAGCGCGTGTTGCGTTGTGTGGGCAAGCAGTTTGCTGAAGTCAACGTTGTGAACACAGTTCCCCATGGTGGTGGTGAGGTTATGGTATGGGCAGGTATAAGCTAGGGACAATGAACACAATTGCAATTTATTGATGACATTTTGAATGCACAGAGAAACGGTGATGAAAACCTGAGGACCATTTTCATGCCATTCATCCGCTGCCATCACCTCATGTTTCAGCATGATAATCTACTAAGCCTGTGTTTACCACAGACCTTATTTTCAGTGCTTATACAAAAGCCCTGCAAAAAAAGCCATTTGTTTTCTCCATAGGCTTTGTCCAATGAAACACGGTGGAGTTGGTGCCTACAAAAAGACACCATGTTTAACCAGTTAGCAGGTCGGAAATGTCAGTTTCCTAGTTCCTAGAAGGGATCGCAATGGCGCAGCATGAAAACGTGGACGCGATTGGTCGACAGTCTGCTGGGCGGAGCGTTGTACGTTGCTCCATACATTTCCCGCTGTGATTCTTATCTCATTTTTCTAAAATCTCTGCCAAAGCGCCTTTCGATTTCTATTCAATTAAATTCAAAGTGCTTTATTGGCATGTGAAAAGCATGTTTACATTGCCAAAGCTGTATCTGTCATTATCCAGATTTCCACTAGTTGCCACAGTCAACATTTGACATATAGTAAACATTAATGAAAACAAAAATGAGATTTTTGGTCTTCATTTAGGGTTAGGGTAAGGCATACGCTAGCAGTGTGGTGAAGGTTAGGTTTAACCCTTGTGGTTTTAACATTCTGTATACTCCCCTTGTCCTATAAGGGTCAAAAATTTCCTGCCTTCACTTTCAGACACTGATGTGTTTGTACGCATGAGCTCAGCTGGCCAATTCCGCCATGGAATCCACAAGTGTGAAAGGGGATTTCTATTGGAGGAGCAGTTTCTGTCCATCTTCCTACTGCACTGTCAAAGATTTGTATAAATAAACCAAGATAGATCACAGCCGGTTCTTTTCCGAAGGGAACAGATGAGTCATAGTGGGCAGAACAGGTAAGGAGGTGGGCAGAGCTAACGAGATCCAATTGTCCCGTTCTAGCAAATATCTGCATATTTCCATTAGATAACACTTACTCTGAAAATGCGCATGTGCAATAACTCATAATTCAACGCCGCTTTTTTAAAAACTTGGGACAAATGCTGAAGTTTACAAATCTTAGTCCACTATGTTCATAACAGATTCTAGTTTGGGAAACAGAAGTGTATTGAGATCAAATGTTTTGTCGATGAGAACATGTTGCAGAATGTCTGCCAGTGGGCTTCCTCTCACTGCCATATCTGGTAGAGAGGAAACGCCAAACGGATGAGATCCAATTGTCCCGTTCTAGCAAATATCTGCATATTTCCATTAGTTAACACTTACTCTGAAAATGCGCATGTGCAATAACTCATAATTCAACGCCGCTTTTTTAAAAACTTGGGACAAATGCTGAAGTTTACAAATCTTAGTCCACTATGTTCATAACAGATTCTAGTTTGGGAAACAGAAGTGTATTGAGATCAAATGTTTTGTCGATGAGAACATGTTGCAGAATGTCTGCCAGTGGGCTTCCTCTCACTGCCATATCTGGTAGAGAGGAAACGCCAAACGGATGTTTCATATTTATAAAAATTTTTTATTTGACCTTTTATTTAACTAGGCAAGTCAGTTAAGAACAAATTATTATTTACAATGACAAATTATTATTTACAAGTGGGTTAACTGCCTTGTCCAGGGGCAGAACGACAGGTTTTTATCCTTGTCAGCTGAAGGATTTGATTGTTCTGTTTTTGGCCTACTAACAAGGGGTGTATTCATTACGCCAAATCAAATTTTATTTGTCACATACACATGGTTAGCAGATGTTAATGCGAGTGTAGCGAAATGCTTGTGCTTCTAGTTCCGACCATGCAGTAGTATCTAACAAGTAATCTAACAAATTCACAACAACTACCTTATACACACAAGAGTAAAGGAATGAATACGAGTATGTACATATAAATATATGGATGAGCGATGGCTGACCGGCGTAGGCAAGATGCAGTAGATGGTGTAGAGTACAGCATATACATATGAGATGAGTAATGTAGGATATGTAAACATTATATAAATGGCATTGTTTAAAGTGGCTAGTGATACATTTATTTTATCCAATTATAATTATTAAAGTGGCTAGAGATGAGTCGATGGCCGAACGGCATAGGCAAGATTCAGTAGATGGTGTATACATTTGATATGTAAACATTATATACAAAATTGTTTAAAGTGGCTAGTGATACATTTGTTACATCAAATTCCTATTATTTAAAGTGGCTAGAGATTTAAGTCAGTATGTTGGCAGCGGCCACTCAATGTTAGTGATGGCTGTTTAACAGTCTGATGGCCTTGAGGTAGAAGCTGTTTTTCAGTCTCTCGGTCCCAGCTTTGATGCACCTGTACTGACCTCGCCTTCTGGATGATAGCGGGGTGAACAGGCAGTGGCTCGGGTGGTTGTTGTTCTTGATGATCTTTTTGGCCTTCCTGTGACATCGGGTGGTGTAGATGTCCTGGAGGGTAGGTAGTTTACCCCCGGTGATGCGTTGTGCAGACCTCACTACCCTCTGGAGAGCCTTACGGTTGTGGGCAGAGCAGTTGCCGTACCAGGCGGTGATACAGCCTGACAGGATACTCTTGATTGTGCATCTGTAAATGTTTGTGATTGTTTTTGGTGACAAGCCAAATTTCTTTAGCCTCCTGAGGTTGAAGAGGCGCTGTTGCGCCTTCTTCACCACGCTGTCTGTGTGGGTGGACCATTTCAGTTTGTCCGTGATGTGTACGACGAGGAACTTAAAACTTTCCACCTTCTCCACTACTGTCCCGTTGATGTGGATAGGGGGGTGCTCCCTCTCCTGTTTCCTGAAGTCCACGATCATCTCCTTTGTTTTGTTGACATTGAGTGAGAGGTTATTTTCCTGACACCACACTCCGAGGGCCCTCACCTCCTCCCTGTAGGCCGTCTCGTCGTTGTTGGTAATCAAGCCTACCACTGTAATGTCGTCTGCAAACTTGATGATTGAGTTGGAGGCATGCTTGGCCACGCAGTCATGGGTGAACAGGGAGTACAGGAGAGGGCTGAGAACGCACCCTTGTGGGGCCCCAGTGTCGAGGATCAGCGGGGTGGAGATGTTGTTTCGTACCCTTACCACTTGGGGCCGGCCCGTCAGGAAGTCCAGGACCCAGGTGCACAGGGCGGGGTCGAGACCTAGGGTCTCAAGCTTAATGACGAGCTTGGAGGGATTGTTACAAAACGTTTCTGTGTTGCTAAATGTTTTTTGTTTTGTTTTTTTTTGCAACAGAAACCCGTTTACTTCAAAGTGAAAACATTTTCCAACAAAAAACAAAAAGTAGGTCCACCCCCCTCCCCCGTTTAACTTTCTTGCTGTCTGGTTGTTAAATGATAAACGGTTTCCCGTTGCAAGACGTAATGAGGACACCGGAGAAAGACACCGGAGCGCCACCGCCCTTATCACGGTTGTCAGGGCGCTTTGTTGCTAGGGGGGGGGAAATGTGGAATGAAAACCGAGGTTAGAAAGGATACAGCTTTTGTCCGATTTTACGTCACATTTTGGACTTTTCGTAGCAGGTTAGAATTTACGCAGCTGGTTAGGATAATTAAGGTAAGGTTAGGAAAAGGGTTAGGGTAAAGCTAAAATAAAAATAAAAACAGTAATACACTTTTGCCGTTAATTTGACAAAAGCTGGATCCCTTCTAGCCATGACCAGGTTAGGGGGGGGGCTTTGCTTAACGACACTCCGGAAGTAGTATATGGAGCGTGTAATATTCGGTGGTGTCAAATGAAAAAAAAATACCGTCAAGAACCAGTTGAAACACCCATACTGGACTTGGACCGATTGGTAGGAGAACAGTGGTGAAAAGGACGATGCATATAGCGAGTCTCGGTGAATTCCTATGTCGTTAAATACATAAATGAACACGTCTAGCTGAATGGCGGATCCGAGGTAGGGGACATGCAGCGGGACACCGGTGGGCGAAACGGAGAGAAATAACACACGGGAATGAAGACGATCAAGTGAGACCAATTCAAGCAAGCTGCCTTCCTCAGATAGCAAGCAACACGTCCTACCGGGGGGGCAAATGACACAAGGTGTGGTGGAAATGGTGCTCTTGCTTAGCCGTCGTCAGCTGTCTGAAGCGACCTTGATCAATTTGACTTGATTTAGGTCGTTATGGAAACAGCTAGCGATTTGACTGAATACTAGTGACCTAGTGAATCATGACATTTTGATTTATGTGAAAAGCTCAAATTGCTGGCTTGGCTAGCTAACTAGCTAAACTAGCTAAACGTCAATTAATAATATGGAGATGTTCAAGTATTGCAATTTCCCAACATTTCTAACTCAAGTTGTGGTTGCAATGGTGTGCAGACATTCGGCCTTGGTCATGCAACAATAGTTGTAAGTTTGTGTTATTCAGACTATTGTAGCCATTTTCTAATATTAAATTCTTAATGTTGAAATGACGTTTGCCAAGTTGTTGCTGTGTGTTTGGCTAAAATGGCTCTCAAACGACAGTCCAACTACAATGTAGCGAAGTGATACCGTTCAGTTGTCTTGACTGACTTCAGCTTGCTTTTCCTAAATACCGATGACCACTTTTTTGTTTAGTAGGCAACTCTTCTCTAAGACACGTATACTTTACTTTTAATAAGAAACCTGATTCCAGCGAGGCTAGTCTTCAGTTGAACTTGGACCGTGTAATGTTAGAGTTTTAACCTACCAGGTACTTACACGTTTCAGTGAGGGACAAGAGGGAGGGAGGTTGGCGTTTCAAATGGCTCTGTTCCCTCCTATTCTTCATTTCCTCCCGTCCTTTTTAAACTTTCTGATGTGTTGAAAGACACACTGAGAGAACTAGACGGCGCTGCTTCAGGTACTGTAGAACAATTTATTTTTTTACACCCTTTGGCACCTCCTTTCAAACCTGACTTTCCCCCCTTTGGCTTTTGTGTAACTTCTCTCCTACAAGGCTACCATAGATTGTCAAGTTATTGCCCTCTCCCTCTTTGATGTTTGTCTACCCACAAGTCTACGCTGTCTGCTCATCTGTCCTCGAACCCCAAAACCTCTAGTGCAGTACCTCCCCTTTGTTTTCTTGTGTTTTTCCCTAAACAGCTTCATTCCGCCGTTCACTCGACCTCTGTTACTGTCTAGTGTTGCAATCCTACCGTGTCTAGGCTATGTGTTTGAAGCCATGTTTTCTGATGTAATGTTAACATGGTGTGTCCTAGTGAGGATCAGCTGGAATAGATTTACTGTAGTTCTTGGTGTCCCATGGTGAGATGGGTAGAATAGATTGACTGTAGTTCTTGGCGTCCCATGGTGAGATGGGTAGAATAGGAAATTAGGCTCACCAATTAGCTCTCCCATACACATTTCCTGAAAGTCCAAAGTAAATGTAGTCATTTAGCCTATCTTTTCTACCATGAACATATGGAGTACAGATTTAGAGTAGGATCCAGTAGCACATTACTCAACCAGACAAGGACATCCACTCTAAGCTAGTTTGTACTTAGTCCGATTGCAATGCTTACACGATTGTTATCACCTGTAATTGGTTTAGACACCTTTAAAAGTCTCCTGTTAGGATATACAGTGATCTCCCACCCTGGACTCAATCGATCCCCGTATCCAAGTCGATACCTTTCTCCCAATGTCTCTCTGTCTGCTAGATACAGTGTTCTCAGTACCTGTTCCCCCATGTCTCTCTGTCTGCTAGATGCAGTGTTCTCAGTACCTGTTCCCCCATGTCTCTCTGTCTGCTAGATACAGTGTTCTCAGTACCTGTTCCCCCATGTCTCTCTGTCTGCACTCCTGCTGTAGGCCTAGAGCTTGTTGTAAAATATCAGGGCATTTCAGGATGTAGTCTAGGCTAGTCTGATGATGTGGTCAGGACCTAGACCTGTTGAAAGGATTCTCTTGGATGCTCTAAATAGTAAAATGCTGTCTGGCCTTATTTTATGGAATTTGACTTTTCAAGTTATTGAAAGCTGTCCAAATATGATCCCTGGCCTGGTTATGAGGCTTGGATATTATTTGGTCATCTTGTTGCCATTGAAATGCTCACTCCGCAAGTATTTACAACCTTCTAAAACCAAATAGAAAAGGTGCCACGTTTGTTTGAGTCTCTTTAAATCTTCAGCATATTGATTTTGTGCAGTGCTCTCTTCTTACAAACCCATTTATTAGGTCGAGTGTCATTCATGAATCGTATAGCCTATTTCTTCACTCCAATTTATTTAACCTCGGCCAAACCCTAACCCCGACGATGCTTGGCCAATTGTATGCCGACCTATGGGACTCCCCAATGACAGCCGGTTCTGATACAGCCTGGAATCGAACCAGGGTCTGTAGTGACGCCTCTAGCACGGAGATGCAGTGCCTTAGACCGCTGCGCCACTCGGGAGCCCCAATAATCTCAATACCTTTTTTTTAAAGCTTTAACAGCTAATATGTACCAGGGGTGCGACACATGTTCCCTGCCTATCTTACCATCTGGTATGTTGGTTTATGACCTCGTGATCAGTTATTGACAACAAACCCTGTTCAAACAGAAATACTTAGAAAAAATCTATCTGAATGAAACTTTAAGACCTTTATTAAATCTATGCCAAAATTGTAGTGTGATATAGACCCAGTCATCCAGGAGCTGGGTATTGGGATTTACCATGCAACCTAAGACTATTGAAATCAATCAAATGTATTTAGAAAGCCCTTTCTTTTTTTACATCAGCACAGGTCACAAAGTGCTTATACAGAAACCCAGCCTAAAAGAGATGCATCCACTGATATAGTGCACATTCTGTCCCTCTGGTCCTGAACTCTGTCCCCAGCAGACTGACTGTCCATATGCAGGTTTAATATATTGTTAGGGGGATTCATAGGCAGGAAACTGCTTCCATTCTTTTGGGAAATTGGGGCGTGTATCCCAAATGACTCCCTATTATGTGCACTCCTTTAGACCAAGGCCCATATATTCACTATAGGGAATAGGCCCATATATTCACTATAGGGAATAGGCCCATATATTCACTATAGGGAATAGGGTGACATTTGGGTGCACAAGGGTTTGGTGGCAGCAGCAGGGTGGAGTTATACATGGAGGTGTCATGAATCTTAACGCTGTAAACAATCTACTTTATGCTCCTCATCTGGAGAAACCTGCTGGTGGTCTACCATAACGAGAGGTCCTCCAGTGTCCCTCATCTGGAGAAACCTGCTGGTGGTCTACCATAACGAGAGGTCCTCCAGTGTCCCTCATCTGGAGAAACCTGCTGGTGGTCTACCATAACGAGAGGTCCTCCAGTGTCCCTCATCTGGAGAAACCTGCTGGTGGTCTACCATAACGCGAGGTCCTCCAGTGTCCCTCATCATCTGGAGAAACCTGCTGGTGGTCAACCATAACGAGAGGTCCTACAGATGACATCCTATTCCCTATATAGTGCACTACTTTTGACCGGGGACCATAGGACTCTGGTCAAAAGTAGTGCCATCTGGGTCCCAAACCGTGTGTTTTGTCTTTCCCAGAAGGCTGAAACTGCAATCTCTTCCGTGTTGTTTGTTTCCATCAAGAAAGACATGAGAGGGACCAGAGTGATATTTATTAAGGGCTGTGTATTTGCTTTGAGTGTGTTCCAATCAAATATTATTTGTCACATGCGCCGAATACAACCGGTGTAGACCTTACCGAGAAATGCTTATGCTCAGCTCCTCAGTCAGGATGCTGGCAGGTATATACTATATGACCAAAAGTATGTGGACACCTGCATGTGGAACGTCTCATTCTAAAATCATGGGCATTTATATGGAGTTGGTCCCTGCTTTGCTGCTACAACCGCTTCAATTCTTCTGGGATGACTTCCCACTAGATGTTGGAACATTGCAGCGGGGACTTGCTTCTATTCAGCCACGAGCATTAGTGAGGTCAGGCACTGATATTGGCCGATTAGGCCCGCAGTCGGCGTTCCAATTCAACCCAAAGGTGTCCAATGGGGTTGAGGTCAGGGCTCTGTGCAGGCCAGTCAAGTTCTTTCACACCGATCTCAACAACCATTTCTTTATGGACCTCGCTGTGTGCACGGGGGCACTGTCATGCTGAAACGGGAAAGGGGGATGCCTAGTCAGTTGTACAACTGAAATGTGTCTTCTGCATTTAACCCAACCCCTCTGAATCAGAGAGGTGCGGAGGGGGGGGCTGCCTTAATCGACCTCCACGTCTTCCGCGTCCGGGGAACAGTGGGTTAACTGCCTTGCTCAGGGGCCGGAGGACAGATTTTTACATTGTCAGCTCGGGATTCGATCCAGCAACCTTTCAGTTACTGGCCCAACGCTCTAACCACTAGGGCCTTCCCCAAACTTGTTGCCACAAAGCTTAGAATTGTCTATAATGTCATTGTATGCTGTATCGTTAAGATTTCCCTTCACTGGAACTAAGGGGCCCGAACCATGAAAAACAGCCCCAGACCATTATTCCTCCTCCACCAAACTTTACAGTTGGCGCTTTGCATTCGGGCAGGTAGAGTTCTCCTGGCATCCGCCAAACCCAGATTAGTTTGTCGGACTGCTAGATGGTGAAGCGTGATTCATCACTCCAGAGAACGCGTTTCCACTGCTCCGGAGTACAATGGCGGTGACCTTTACACCACGCCGACGCTTGGCATTGCGCATTCTCCGTGCTTTATCATCCATGATTCAAGATGGCGCCAGTGTTTGGCCGGCTGTCTGGTACAGAGCAAATTGTTTGTGATTTTACTCTTTGTGTCACTGTTTATGCACTGTACCGACTCTCTGCTGGTTTATGATCGCCAAGCGCTGTTTGACTACCGTCTCGCGTTGGAGAAATCGCCCAAGTGTGATTGGGGTGGTCAGAAAACTTTTCTCCCTCCCTTTCTGCTGAACATACCTGCTTACCTCGTACGCAATCCGGCTTCCCTTGTCCGGAGTAGACGCTCTAGACGCCGTGGGAAACGCAGCGGCCAGCTGGTGAAGCTGAAAGCTTACCTAGCGGATTATCCTGCCCCTAGAACCCGCCGTCACTCTGGTTGGTTTCAAGATCGCTATGTTTCCTGGCGTGCCTTGGATCTTGCCGGCACCTGGCTGGTACCAATTCTCGGCTCGGATATGGAGTATTCTCGCCAACGCTCACCTCGTCCTCGTAGAGGCGGCGTTAACTATGGACATCTTCGGTCGTTGAGCCATGTAACCGGCACGGCCACTTCTCCTGCTCCTGTCAGAGCTGCCCTGGTCAACGCTAGATCGCTGGTGAATAAGACCTTTATTTTAAAGGACCTTTTTTCCCGGCATAACTTGGATTTCCTTTTCGTGACTGAAACTTGGTTAAATGCTGCTGATTCGAGCTCTTTTTCTGAACTTTACCACTTGACTGCACATATTTTAACTCCCGAGGACTACTGGTCGAGGAGGAGGACTTGCGGATATTTTTAAGGATAAGTACAATTGCAGGATGTTGTCAATGACTACATTTTCTAGTTTTGAAATAACAATGTTTGAATTGGGCAAATCTCAGCCCGTTCTGTGTGCACTTATCTATCAACCTCCTAAATACAACAAGAACTTCATTGGAGATTTTTCTGAATTATTGTCTGAAATCATGCCGAAATATGACCGGATTTTAATTTTAGGAGATATGAACATTCATGTATGCTGCCCTACAAATCTGCTGGTTAAAGATTTTTTAAATCTTATTGATGCTTTTAACCTTACACAGTTTAAGTGGCCCCACGCAGATCCATGGCCACACATTAGATCTTGTTTTGTCATGCAGTTTGCCTATTTTAAATATTGAAATACATGAAGCTGTCTTTTCTGACCATGCACCTATTTTATTTGACTTTTCCCTTCCTAGCAATACTGTTAAGCAATGCACTTGTTATGGAGACTATAGGGTCCTCCGCTTGTCTAGATACAGATGAGTTGATTTCCTCTTTTTTATCTACCTGTAGAATAATTCTCGACAAAATTGCACCACTAAAATCTAGGCATTCCAAATCTAATTCTGAACCTTGGATTAATGACTTAACTCGAGCTGCTAGGCAAAAGTGTAGGAAAGCTGAGCGCCAATGGAAAAAACATAAATTGCAGGTATTCTACGATATCTTAAAGGATTGTTGGCGTAATTATCAGAGAACTGTTAAAGCTGAAATTACTAAATACCTCTCTGATGTTATAAATAAAAATTGCCATAAACCTTATGTTCTTTTTAGCACAATCAACTCTGTTCTTCATACGCCCCAATCCAAAAAGCAGGAAGAGTCTTCTGTGGCCTGTGAAAAATTTCTCCACTTTTTTGTGGAAAAGATTGCCACCATTAGAGCTAGCATTTCACTTCCAGCTTTTGACCCTTCCATTTCCACAGTGTGTACAGCAGTTTTCATTAAGTTTGAGCCTGTATCCCTCTCGGCCCTTAATGACATTGTTACACATTTAAAACCTTCAATTTGTCCCGCTGATATTGTCCCACCTCGTCTTTTTAAAGAGGTGTGGCCCACTATTGGACCAAGCATCCAAGCAATTATTAATAGTAGTCTTACTTCTGGTTATGTGCCACTTTGTTTTAAAGAGGCAGTGGTGCAGCCCCTTATCAAAAAGCCAAATCTGGACACCTCAATTCTTGCAAATTATCGTCTGATCTCTAAACTTCCTTTTATGTCTAAGATTTTAGAGAAGGCAGTCCTTGTGCAGTTACAATCCTTTTTAGATCTGCATGGTATTCTTGAGGTGTTCCAGTCTGGCTTTAAAGCTTTTCATAGTACAGAGACTGCACTTATAAAAGTTAACGATCTTTTAATTTCAACAGACTCTGGAGATTCTGCAATCCTTATGCTTTTAGATCTCACAGCAGCATTCGATACTGTCGACCACTGTGTTCTTATCTCTCGTCTTGAGCACAGCGTGGGAATTAAAGGTACTGCACTAGAATGGTTTCGATCATATCTTTCAGAGAGAGTGTTCAAAGTTGGTGTTGGTGGTTCTACTTCCCCCGCAGCACCACTGTCATGTGGAGTTCCTCAGGGCTCTATTTTGGGGCCGATTCTCTTCTCTCTTTATTTGCTTCCTCTTGGATCCATCTTAAAGAAGCATAACATCAGTTTCCATTTTTATGCAGATGATTCACAGATCTACTTGCCTATAAAAAGTAAAGGAGATTGTTTTTATGACATTAAAGCCTAGATGGCTTTAAACTTTTTACATTTTAATGAAAGTAAAACAGAAGTCATGATTTTTAGACCTAGTAGTTCTACTGGCGCCTCCCAATTGGACCTGGGTCCTTTGACACCCTATGTCAAGCCTATGGTAACTAACCTCTGTGTTAAGATGGATTGTGATTTTCAATTAGAGAAGCAGATTAATTCTGTTGTAAAAGCTAGTTTCTTTCAACTCAGGCTGCTTACCAAACTAAAGCCATTTTTATCTTTTGTTGATTTTGAGAGGGTAATACACACTTTTATCACAACTCGCCTGGATTATTGTAATGCTTTATATGTAGGTATAAACCAGGCCCTCTCCAGATTACAAATTGGTTCAAAATTGTGCATTCTATTTTCTAGTTTGTCCCATAAATGTTTTTTTTGTTACTCGTGATTTATAAATCTGTCCGAAATATGTCCAGCACTTTGGTCAACCTTGGTTGTTTTTAAATGTGCTTTACAAATAAAGTTGTATTGTATTATCTTAGGCTTGTGTGTGGCTGCTTGGCTGTGGAAACCCATTTCATGACGCTCCCAACAAACAGTTCTTGTGCTGACATTTTCTTCCAGAGGCAGTTTGGAATGCAGTAGTGAGTGTTGCTTCAGCACTAGGCATTCCGGTTCTGTGAGATTGTGTGGCCTACCACTTCACAGCTGAGCCGTTGTTGCTCCTAGACGTTTCCACTTCCCAATAACAGCACTTACAGTTGATTGGGGGCAGCTCTAGCAAGGCAGAAATTTGACAAATTGACTTGTTGGAAAGGTGGCATCCTATGACAGTGCCACGTTGAAAGTCACTGAGCTCTTCAGTAAGGCCAGTGTTTGTCTATGGAGATTGCATGGCCGTGTGCTTGATTTTTATACACCTTCAGCCACACCCGTTTCTGACAATAGCCGAATCCACTTATTTGAAGGGAGTCCACATACTTTTGTGTGTGTGTGTGTATATATGTCCGTCCTATATATTAGTGTGTGTGTGTGTGTGTGTGTGTGTGTGTGTGTTATCCCATTATTTGAATAGGGATCTTCTGGTTACTGTTAAGAGGCTTTTAAAATCTCCATTGAATAGAAAATAATGGTATTAGCTTAAGTATCTGGACATTAGGTTAACAATTTGGTTCAACACCAAACACTACGACTACAGTATGCAGAAGTACTTTAGCCTGAATTTGTGCTGACAGGATGTCCTGTTCCCCTGTGATACTCAGGCCCACGGGGTCCTGTTCCCCAGTGATACTCAGGCCCACGGGGTCCTGTTCCCCTGTGATACTCAGGCCCACGGGGTCCTGTTCCCCTGTGATACTCAGGCCCACGGGGTCCTGTTCCCCTGTGATACTCAGGCCCACGGGGTCCTGTTCCCCAGTGATACTCAGGCCCACGGGGTCCTGTTCCCCAGTGATACTCAGGCCCACGGGGTCCTGTTCCCCTGTGATACTCAGGCCCACGGGGTCCTGTTCCCCTGTGATACTCAGGCCCACGGGGTCCTGTTCCCCTGTGATACTCAGGCCCACGGGGTCCTGTTCCCCAGTGATACTCAGGCCCACGGGGTCCTGTTCCCTGTGATACTCAGGCCCACGGGTCCTGTTCCCCTGTGATACTCAGTCCCACGGGTCCTGTTCCCTGTGATACTCAGGCCCACGGGTCCTGTTCCCTGTGATACTCAGGCCCACGGGGTCCTGTTCCCCTGTGATACTCAGGCCCACGGGGTCCTGTTCCCCTGTGATACTCAGGCCCACGGGGTCCTGTTCCCCGTGCTTGTTTATTTCAGACTGTTTCACCGATAGAAAATTGAAATGTACTAAACTGATGCTAACAGACTTTGTTATTTTCTCTGTCGTCTGTTTCAGGATGATGGCCGAGGGATAAGGTCAAGGACTCTCAGCCCCTCCACCCCAACGTGACCCTGGTTATCTGATCCAAACACCCCTCTCCTCTCCCCCTGTTGTTCTCAATTTCCTTTTGCCTCAACTCACTCTCCTGCCCCACTGTTTCATGGAGGAGAGCCAAACCGATACAACAACACAACTGGGTTAATACTCACGTCTCTGCAATAGAAGGTTCTGGATCATTCTCCTGTCATGTTATCGATCAGACTCAATGATTGGATGAGCAGTAAGGATCAGGTGATCAGACCGCTGTTCTCTCCACCCCTATTGGACGTCTTCTCCTTCTCATCTTTGTGATTGGTTTGGACCCTATTGGCTGTTGTCATTTCAACTCTGTCCCCCCCTCCGCTGTTTTCTTTTCCTCACTGCAGTCTGTCCTCTGATGTCATTGGGCCATGGTTCGCAAGAGAGGTTCCCTTATCTTGTGTGGAGCTTTCCTATTCGTCGCCTGCAATGGCTTGCTTCTCCTTTTCCTTTGGGGACGGCCTCCCATTGGTCGATTTGGGGAGGGGGGAGGGGCTGAGCCAGGGGGAAGGGAAGAGTGGGGAGTGGCCAAAAGAAAAGGGGGTGGGACTAATCTGGCTGGTGAGGTGATCCGATTGGCCGAGGAGGTAGAATCGGAACTCGAGACCCAGAAGGAACTTCTGAAGCAGATTCAGAGTCACAGGTCACTATGGGAGAAGAGGAAAAGAATGGGAAAAAGACAGACGGATGGAGGTAAGGTAGAAAATAAAGAGGAACACAAACCGTCGCCAAAGTTGCCTCCAGTACCTCCAAAGGACGATTCAGAGAACAAGGACCCAAGTCAGGAAAAAGATAAACAGGAATTTATTGTTGCAGCAGTCCCAGACCTTAAAGTAGACACACAACCGGACAATGACATAAAAGAACTGAACTACACTAAATTGGAAGTAACTGTCACTAGCCCACAAGTTGTCATTCCCATATTGGTTATCGCCTGTGACAGGGTGACCGTGAAAAGGAGTCTTGACAAATTGATCCAATACCGCCCCTCTGCAGAACTCTATCCAATCATAGTTAGCCAGGACTGCGGCCATGCTGAGACAGCCCGCGTGATTGGCTCATATGGCAGTCAGGTCACCCACATTAGCCAACCAGACCACTCGGACATCCGGGTACGGCCGGAGCACAGGAAGTTCCAGGGCTACTATAAGATTGCCAGACACTACCGCTGGGCCCTCAACCAGGTGTTCAACACACTCTCTCACTCCACCGTGGTGATCGTGGAAGATGACTTGGAGGTAAGTGACCAGTAACTGAAATCCGTACACCACTGTCTGCATGCACTGTAATTGAGGAATGGATTTAAAGTGCGCCTCAGTCTGAATGTTTTGGACTCATTGATTTAGAAGTGTCTGGGTTTCTTGGTGATTTGCATGCAGCTCAATAGAAGTATCTAGTAACCTTGCATGAGCTTGTGGCTCAGACTCCTATCTCCTGTTTCTGTAGCGTGAAGCACCTTGATGTACAGTACACCCCCTGGACAGGACACTAGCGTATCGCAGGGCATTGGGTCCCATTTTTACAGCCTTTGGTATGACTCGGCTGGGCATCGAACTCCCAACCTCCGGTGCGGACACTCTAACCACAAAGCCTATTGGTCAATTTAGTGTTCTTTATAAAGCAGAAGTGGATTCATCAATGAGGCCTAACTGATGAATCCACTGCTGTTTTTTAGTTCTACGGCAACATCCAGCCCTGGCGTTATCCCAGAACCGTCATTTCTTTAAGGGAACGACGACCCTGTGGCCTACAACAAAACACGAAGTACTCCGTTTGCAGCACTGAGCTTTAAACAAACACCCCCCCTCCCCCCTCTGCAACGGGGGCAGAATATGCTTTCTGTCTGTCTGTCTGTCTGTCTGTCTGTCTGTCTGTCTGCCTGCTCAGCACGTTCCATAGGTTTACATGGGAAGGTATTTAGTTCCATCTGGCTCACATTGACATTTGGGATAATGATGATGAAGGTTGATCCTAAAATGTTCCTCATTTGCACAGCACTTTCATTGGGAGAACCTAAAACATTAGCTTTTGCATTAAACATTTCGTAACATTCTTTTTATGGCCTCACAACACTAGTTTATTGGTCTAGGGCATGTATTCCCAAACTAGGGCAATGCCGTCGGGGGTATGCCAAATAAAAATGTTATAAAAAAATATATATATGTGTGTGTGTGTGTGTGTGTGTATATATATATATATATATGTATGTATATGTATATGTGTATATGTTTAAAAAATTAAAATTAAATTTTCAAACAGTCCATTTATATTTTCCAACGGGGCTGTACATTTTTTTGTTTTTTTCTCTCGCCTGAGTAGCCTTGTTTCACTGCCAAAAATACAATTAAACCATCTAGTGTTCAGCGAAATAACAGCACAATGTCAAATACAGGTAGCCTAGTCAAATAATTAACATCCAATCACATTAACCGTTACTCTCTTGTGGGAAACCTTAACTCTTGTGCAGACATTTAGAAACGAAACGTGACAATTTAAAAAATAAGCCACAAGTTTTTTTTGAGCGACAATGAAGATGACTTTCGAGTAGTACGACATGTATAAAAGCAACAGATCCCATTAATAAGAAGGGGCTAGAAGCGTCTTATATGGTGAGCTACCGAGTGGCTAGGACAGGCAAGCCCCATACTATTGTGGAGAACTTAATTATTCCTGCTGTCACGGATACGGCTGGGACAATGCTTGTGGAAAAGGTGAAAAAAAACTATACAGACAATGACTTCATCAAACAACACTGTTTCACAACGCATCAGTGATATGGCAGGAGATGTTTTGAAACAATTACTGCTTCGCATACAAGCCAGTGAATTCTATGCGTTACAGCTGGATGAGTCAACAGACGTGGCGGGCCTGGCACAGCTCCTGGTATATGTCCGTTACGTTTATGGGGGATCAATTAAGACATCCTCTTTTGCAAACCACTGGAAACCAGAACAACGGGAGAGGATATTTTAAAGTACTGGACAGCTTTGTGACATCAAATGGACTTTGGTGGTCAAGATGTGTTGGTATCTGTACTGATGGCGTAAATGCCATGACAGGGAGACATAGTGGAGTGGTAACGCGCGTGCAAGCAGTTCCACATGGGTACACTGCAGCATCCACCGAGAGGCTCTTGCTGCCAAGGGAATGCCTGACAGTTTGAAAGACGTTTTGGACACTACAGTGAAAATGGTTAACTTTGTTAAACCCCTGAACTCTCTTGTGTATTTTCTGCACTATGCAATGATACAGTGCCTTGCAAAAGTATTCACCCCCTTGGCGTTTTTCCTATTTTGTTGCCTTACAACCTGTAATTAAAATATATTATTATTTGGATTTCATGTAATGGACAGACAAAAAATAGTCAAAATTGGTGAAGTTAAATGAAAAAAAAATACTTGTTTCAAAACATTGTGTGGTGCGTGCATATGTATTCACCCCCTTTGCTCTGAAGCCCCTAAATAAGATCTGGTGCAACTAATTACCTTCAGAAGTCACATAATTATTTAGATTGTACACAGGTGGACTCTATTTAAGTGTCACATGATTTCAGTGTATAATATATATATATATATATATGGAAGAAGGTACTCTGGTCAGATGAGACTAAAGTTTTGCTTTTTGGCCATCAAGATGAACGCTATGTCTGGCGCAAACCCAACACTTCTCATCACCCCGAGAATACCATCCCCACAGTGAAGCATGGTGGTGGCAGCATCATGCTGTGGGGGTGGTTTTTATCGGCAGGGACTGGGAAACTGGTCAGAATTGAAGGAATGATGGATGGCGCTAAATAAAAAATTCTTGAGGGAAACCTGTTTCAGTCTTCCAGAGATTTGAGACTGGGATGGAGGTTCACCTTCCAGCAGGCCAATGACCCTAAGCATACTGCTAAAGCAACACTTGAGGGGTTTAAGGGGAAACATTTAAATGTCTTGGAATGGCCTAGTCAAAGCCCAGACCTCAATTCAATTGAGAATCTGTGGTATGACTTAAAGATTGCTGTACACCAGCGGAACCCAACTGACTTGAAGGAGCTGGAGCAGTTTTGCCTTGAAGAACGGGCAAAAATCCCAGTGGCTAGATGTGCCAAGCTTATAGAGACATACCTCAAGAGACTTGCAGCTGTAATTGCTGCAAAAGGTGGCTCTACAAAGTATTGACTTTGGGGGGGGGTGAATAGTTATGCACGCTCAAGTTTAGATTTTTTTTGTCTTATTTCTTGTCTGTGAAAAATATGTTGTATCTTCAAAGTGGTAGGCATGTTGTGTACATCAAATGATACAAACCCCCAAAAATTTATTTTAATTCCAGGTTGTAAGTTTTTGTATGCAAAAAGTGTGTGTAGTCAGTGTGTCGTAGTTCAACCAGGTACTGTGTATCATGTTCCACCATGGCAGGAAATTCAGGGAAAGCAAAAAGCGCTGACTAGACAAGTCAAATTTTGAATATGCAAATGACTGTAGTCAAATGTCTAGTGTGACCAGTGGTTAGCGCTTTTATCCAAAACAAATTAGTCAAGCATGAATACATTTCTTGTATGGATGGCCTTAGTGGGAATCGAACCCACAATCCTGTCCGTTAGAAGTGCCATGCTCTACCATATTTAGATCACTAAACTGACCTCAAGCCAGTAGGTGAATCATGATGAACCAAGATGGCCAGAGAGGAGTGAGAATGGTGCGCTCTGCACTGTAGGGACGGAGTGAGTGGACATCTGTAATCCTGGTCGGCATTCCCAGATTAGCACATTTGAACTGTTTTCAGTGGATTAACCACGTTGACACCCGGCAGAGTGGGGTGTGAAGACCGACCCCTCCATCCTGCCCCGCTCATCCCCCATCAATTCACACCAAGGCCTGTGTCCCAAATGGCATCCTATATACTGCAGCACTATCTTTTAAACAGGACCCATAGGGCTCTAGTCAAAAGTAGTGCACTAAATCAGGGATAAGGTTCTATTTGAGACGCTGGTCAAAAACTGCCAGCTGGCTGAACAAATGGTCTGGAAACAAACTGCATCGTCAGCATTCGTCGTGAGAGATACAGGAAATGACCAACACAACCGAGTTGTTGCCATGAAAGGGAAAGGGGGGGATACCTAGTCAGTTGTACAACTGAAATGTTTTCTTCTTTTAACCCAACCCCTCTGACTCAGAGAGGGGGGGGGGGGGGCTACCTTAATCGACATCTACAGGGACACGAGTCACCAGTTAAAAGCTTTGAGGCTAAACTTTGCTCCCTAAATCAAACATTGAATAACTGAGAGGGGTGGTGTACTGGGAACTATGTCCACTTATGTAACCGTTCCCGCAGTTGCTTTTCTACGTATCGTGACTACCAACCTGAACACACATGTATCATGTTTGTTTTGGTTAGTCATTTCATGTTGACATACTATTGGCTTTTGTATTGTAATGAAACAGGCAGGGAGCAGGCCTCGAACCCTCGACCTTCTAGCCCGAAGTCCAGCTCGCTATCGACTGTGCCGCAAAAAAGCATTGCTCAAGCGGCAGAGTCGATACCCACGCTTATAAACCCAGGGTCGTTACAGTATTAATCAGATAAGCCCAACATGTTGGGCTATCAGGCCTGCTTGTGCTTGTAATTCCATGGATTCGTACTGCAGATGCAGTTTTTAACAGCCAGTTGATTTGTTGACGAGCAGAAACAAACGTTTGGTATAGTGTTGGTTATTGTTCGGCATTACAATGAGTGACACATAGTTGACATGATAGCACAAACAGATCTGGGACCAGACTACAGCTTTCATAATTGCATGACAAGTAGTGGTGCAGGATGTATCCTGAATAATTCATTTTATAACTGGAAGAAAAACATACTTGACAAGTTATCCTGATGGGAAAACAGTTAACTGATCCAAAGCTTCTCTGTCCCGTCCAGGTGGCCCCGGACTTCTTTGAGTACTTCCGCGCCCTGCACCCCATCTTGACCTCTGACCCCACCCTGTGGTGTGTGTCTGCCTGGAACGACAACGGCAGAGATGGCCTGGTGGACCCTGGGAAGGCTGACCTCCTCTACAGGACAGACTTCTTCCCGGGGCTGGGCTGGATGCTGCTGAAGGACGTCTGGGCAGAACTAGAGCCCAAGTGGCCCACGGCCTTCTGGGACGACTGGATGCGTCACCCCGAGCAGCGTAGAGAGCGCTCCTGCATCCGCCCAGAGATCTCCAGAACTATGACCTTCGGACGTAAGGGTGTCAGCTTGGGTCAGTTTTTTGACCAGTATCTGCGTTATATCAAACTCAACACTGACTTTGTGCCTTTCACCAAACAGGATCTGTCTTACTTGATGAAGGACAACTTTGACGTGAACTTTGTGAAGGAGGTTTACAGCGCCCCCCTGGTTAAAATAGAAGAGCTACAACAAGGGGGAGGTTTGAAGGAAATGGGTCCGTACCGGGTGCAATATTCCAGCCGGGAGAGTTTTAAAGTCATGGCCCGTAACTTAGGGGTTATGGATGACTTAAAATCGGGGGTTCCCCGTGCAGGTTACAGGGGCGTGGTCAGCTTCCTGTCCCGTGGACGACGGGTCTTCTTGACCCCACCTGAAGGATGGACAAAGTACGACGTCAGCTGGAGCTGAGAGGTTTGGACAGGACGTAGTGTAGTATCGAAGACTGACTTGAGAAACGCCCTCTCAAACCAAAGAAAACAAAAACAAGGTCACATGAAGGAACTGAAGCTAAAGCAAACAGACAGGCTTGGTGGGTGAAGGGATTTGACATGTGGTAGAAGTAGGTTGGGTAGAGGAGAGAAGTAAGGCACTCCTTGTGTTATGAGTGAACCTGAATGCAGTGTGACACAGGGCACAGCCCAGCGGGTGAAACCGCAAAGTCTCTCACAGAAAGTAAGTATCATTTAGTGCTTGGTTGAGCTCTAGCAGGAGAACGTCTAGGAAAGGTTTAAACTAAACAAAGTTCTGGACAGCCACAACCACACGTTTGATTACATTGATTGGGAGGCGTCAGAGATGAGCTTTTTGTCTTGTTCCCCGTGACACCAGGTCTTTACAGGAGAGGCCACACCCCTCTCTGGCCACATCCCAAATCACACCCTTTTCCCTATTTAGTGCACTACTGTTGACCAGGGCCCATAGGGAATAGGGTGCAATTTGGTACAGCTTATGTCTCCATTCTACTTTAAAAGAACTTTCAGTATTCTACTCATTCAAAGTGAATGAATATGAGGTCAAAATATTAGTTAGACTGGTATTGAGTATTATAAATATGATTAGTCTAATTTGGTTTATTCAAATGTTTTTTTGGGGGGAAAGGCTATTTTGGAAGTGATTTTATTTAGCTATCTTGTAAATGGTTTATAAAGAGATGATTCTACAAATGGTCAGAGGTTCATACATTGCCATGCAGCGCACCAATTTTTCCACATTGTATGTGACATTCAGTTGTTGTTGGGTTTAACCCCAAACGGTACCTTATTCCCTATAAAGGGAAGAGAGCCATTTGGGACGCAGATGCTGACTATACTTGAGCCCTTTTTCAAACAAAGGGTCAGTTGTAATTCCATGACATTCAAACGATGGTCTTCTATGGTTAGGTTTGTTGAAAAACCAATGATGGATTGTTTTTCATGATTGGTGTAACTGGGTGATACATTAATGTACTGTATTTAGTTCTGGGGTGATTGATTCATGTCCTTTATGGTGAAAAAAATATATAATTATCCACTGCCTGACGTGTTTGACTTTAATACGTTGCAAATAAAACAGACTATTTTGATATTAGTCCACAGAGCCATTGTGTCTTTTTGAGTGTCAGCAGTTTTCCAGACTAGTGACCTAACGGATCTTAGTGGTATTGCTCCTGGTCCTTTTCCAACAATCCTTTCCCACTTGTGCCCCTGACCTCTGTCTGTGTCACAAATTGCTCCCTATATAGTGCACTACTTTTGACCAAACCCCCTATGGGCTATATAGGGTGTCATTCGGAATGCAACACAGTCTAAGTTATCCCTCCCCAGTCCACTCTTATCCTGTTGACTTCCTGTTTTATAAACAGTCTGGTCTGATCACTTTACAATCCAGAATAGAAGAGCCTAGAGATCAATTGAGGTGCCTCAGTAAGCAGATTTAGACAAAGGGGCCATGGAGGACAGTATTTTAAGACTATTGGCTGACCAACAGATATTTCTCTGCGAACTCCAAGGATTATGTCCGATACCTGTAACACACTGCGCCAACAATCGGCCTGATGAGGTTTCTGCTTTAGGCTATAAGAGCTACTGTACTTTACCTTGTGTAGCAGCTGGCGTGACAGCCTGATCTGATGTGTAGCAGCTGGCGTGACAGCCTGATCTGATGTGTGACAGCCTGATCTGATGTGTAGCAGCCGGCGTGACAGCCTGATCTAATGTGTAGCAGTCGGCGTGACAGCCTGATCTATCACGCCGGCAGATGAGGCTGTTTCTATATTCAGGCAGTGTAAGCCTTGGCAGGTAGTTGTGTTTGTTCATTGGTATATTTTCTGACTGTGGCAGACAATGACAGGACAAGATTAGCTGTTGAGACAAGAAGAAGCATAGAAGTCCGTATAGAGTCAAACATATTTATGAATCCACATTGAGTGCAGAACAGCGCTTGTTTAGTGTCTCTCTACAGGTAACATCTTCCCGTCCTTCACACTAGAAACCACCGCTTGGTAACCGGTGGACTATTTTCACAGGCTATAAAATGCAGAATTCACAATCCAAATGACAAGGTAAATAAAACGCTACAAAATAAATAACTCAAATATTCAGTGACTGCTACCTAGTCTAGATAAATACAACAAAACAATATAATTAAACAAATGGCATGGGGAAAAAGGCCTGACAATGTAATGAAACCTTTCTATCCACAGAAGGCGCTATTCCACAGTAGTCCTCTAATTTATTTATTCATTCATTCATTCATTCTAGGGGCGAATGAATGGCAGCAGATTAAAGAAATAATTCTTACTGTATTGTACTGTTTGATCGTATTATAGTTTATTTGACCTTAGTTAGCAGTGTTAAAAGGTCAAATATAAGTCACAATTCTGATGCAATGTCTGCTGGATAATAGATCTCGTCTTCTTTACCGGGTTGGTTCAACTGAGGAGACAGAGGTAAAACAGGACAAGTTAAAGCAAAACATTCGCTTGATTATCTTCTATACTCCACTGATAAAATACAGATGTTTCTAACACAATCCACTTCCTAATAAGTAACAGATTACTGCGGCAGGTAGCCTAGTGGTTAGAGCGTTGGGCCAGTAACCTGGATCGAATCCCCCGAGCTGACAAGGTAAAAATCTGACTTGCCTAGTTAAAGGATAAATAAAATACTCTAGACCCACTGATAACCAAGACTGATTGGAACTAAGCAGCACTTACTGTAAGATGAAATGTCGATCTCGTCGGGCAGCTCGCTGATGTTCACCTCGAATCGGTCCTGGACGTCGTTCAGAGTACGGGCATCTGTCTCATCAGACACAAACGTGACGGCCAGGCCTTTGGTGCCAAACCTGCCCGCCCTGGCAACCTGATGAGTAAGACGCACACAAACGACTAAAGAAAAGGGCTTCATAACGAAGTAACCTTATGACGCTGCTACCCGGTAAGACAGACATACGAGAGGCCTTTAACAAAAATAACCTGTGTCAGCGTGTTTTTGAGGGGATACAGCTGAGCAAGGCGAGGCTCAGAATTACTAATCTACATCACGTCATGAGTAGTAGTCTTTAATATACGGGACAGTCTTTAATAGTCTACGGGATTTACCCTGTGCAGGTACGTGTCAGAGTCTTCTGGCATGTCGTAGTTGAAGGCGATGTTGACCCTCTCGATGTCCATCCCTCTGCCAAACAGGTTGGTGGCCACCAGGATACGTCTCTGGAAGTCTTTAAACTGTTGGTAACGAGAGAGACTGGGGAAGGAGAAAGAGGGGGTGGAATTAGTTTAGAAAAAGATGGGTAATGACCATGCCAGATCAATCACTTACAGTATTCATGTTCAATATAATACAGACAAAACAGAACCACACACACCAACTATCTACCTACCGTTCCTCCTGAGGCATCCCGCGGTGGATGGCGATAGCCGGGAAGTTCTGCTCAACCAACAACTGGGCCAGAGCCACACAGCGCTGAACGGACTTCACAAAGATCACCACCTATAATAACACACAATATCACTACACACACTGGGCCAGAACCACACAGCGCTGAACGGACTTCAAAGATCACCACCTATAATAACACATAATATCACTACACACACTGGGCCAGAACCACACAGCGCTGAACGGACTTCAAAGATCACCACCTATAATAACACATAATATCACTACACACACTGGGCCAGAACCACACAGCGCTGAACGGACTTCACACCACGTGGAAACAACACACACACTACCATTGACTACAGTCATTTGCATATTCAAAATTTGACTTGTCTAGTCAGCGCTTTTTGCTTTCCCTGAATTTCCTGCCATCGTGTACCACGGTGGAACATGATACACAGTACCTGGTTGAACTACGACACACTGACTACACACACTATTTGCATACAAAAACTTGGCCAGCTAGCAATTACTTTGTTCCCGTTTCTCCTGCCATGTGCCTCCGTGGAACATCATAATTAATTCCAGTACCTGGTTGAACTCCTCCGTGGAACATCCTAATTAATTCCAGTACCTGGTTGAACTCCTCTGTGGAACATCCTAATTAATTCCAGTACCTGGTTGAACTCCTCTGTGGAACATCCTAATTAATTCCAGTACCTGGTTGAACTCCTCTGTGGAACATCCTAATTAATTCCAGTACCTGGTTGAACTCCTCTGTGGAACATCATAATTAATTCCAGTACCTGATTGAACTCCAGCACGTCGAGGAGATCAAAGAGCTTCCTGTTCTTCTCGTTGTCCTTCAGTTTGACGTAGTACTGCTGCAGCCCGTGGAGAGTCAGCTTGGTCTCATCATCAACAAAGATTTCCATCGGCTGGGTGGAGCGAGCAAGGGGTGGGACAAGGTGAGGGAAGGAGGGTTGGAGAGGGAGAATGGAGGGAAAGTAAACAGGAAGTGAATGGTTCCCAGAGAACAGTGGTTAAGATGACCAGGGAGATGTGAATCAGAGATGACCAGGGAGATGTGAATCAGAGATGACCAGGGAGATGTGAATCAGAGATGACCAGGGAGATGTGAATCAGAGAGACATGATGAAATCCAGGGAAAGAGAGAGAGAAGGGATGGGGAGTTAGATGGACACCAAAGGTTTGAAGTTCACACACACACACACACAGCCAGACAGGCACACGCACACACAGGATACCAATTCACATACTGATGCAACAGACAGACAGACAGACATCGCTCACCCTCAATAAATCACTACTATCCACACAACACTTGCAACAAAAACAAACAAAAATGAAAATGAAAAGCCATAGTGATCAGACGAAATTGCAGGTTATTGTAAACCGTAACCACAAGAAATACATGAATGCTGTAATGTCCATTAAAACAAAAAGCCTGGCCCTCATCGGAACTACTATGGCCGCTCCGCTTGACGTGAGATCGTTTCATCTTCACGCCACACTCATCTACGCACCACGCTGACTCTGCGTCTCTGGCAGCAGCTGTGTCTCACTAAACAACGAGGAAACAGTCTGTCAATTACATGAGCTTCACAATCAATCAGGGACATCATTCACTGTGAGGCTGTACATCACACATGACTAACTCATCAATCCAATTATATCAATGACATTATTGCTGTCATCTATCATTCACTCAGTCTGTCCTCTCAATCCCCAGTCACCGTAGTATGTCATTCGCTCAGTCTTGGGAAACGAATAAAATACAGCGACCCAGAGAGCCAGGCAGCGCCATAATGAACTACAGCGACCCAGAGAGCCAGGCAGCGCCATAATGAACTACAGCGACCCAGAGAGCCAGGCAGCATCCACATAATGAACTACAGCAGCTCAGAGAGCCAGGCAGCATCCACATAATGAACTACAGCGGCCCAGAGAGCCAGGCAGCATCCACATAATGAACTACAGCGGCCCAGAGAGCCAGGCAGCATCCACATAATGAACTACAGCGACCCAGAGAGCCAGGCAGCATCCACATAATGAACTACAGCGGCCCAGAGAGCCAGGCAGCATCCACATAATGAACTACAGCGACCCAGAGAGCCAGGCAGCATCCACATAATGAACTACAGCGGCTCAGAGAGCCAGGCAGCATCCACATAATGAACTACAGCGACCCAGAGAGCCAGGCAGCATCCACATAATGAACTACAGCGACCCAGAGAGCCAGGCAGCATCCACATAATGAACTACAGCAACCCAGAGAGCCAGGCAGCATCCACATAATGAACTACAGCGGCTCAGAGAGCCAGGCAGCATCCACATAATGAACTACAGCGACCCAGAGAGACAGACAGCATCCACATAATGAACTACAGCGGCTCAGAGAGCCAGGCAGCGCCATAATGAACTACAGCGGCTCAGAGAGACAGACAGCATCCCCTTCTTTTACTCTCCATAGCTTGGCTCATCAGTCTTCCTCCTCATTTCTCGATGCTTGTGTTATTTGTTTGACTGAGGTTCTTTGGGATACTTAGTCTTTACATTTAATTAGGCTCTCTGTCCTCTGAGAATTGTATCTGTCGTTTGCCAAATGAGCGGTTCTAGCTCCAGGGAGAGCCCTCTCTCTCTCTCAACTACAGGGCAGTGAGACAGAGGGGTTTACGAGCAGCTTAGAGCAGAGCGTACACACTCATGCCAACCTGGGAAAACAGTTTCCTTAATAAATAAAAGGCGAAAGGTTAGTCGAGACAAATGGTTTTTGCTTGGCTAGATTACAAGATTATTTAACTGCTAACGAAAGCATCGTTAAACGAATGCTGCACAGGCTGGTCAGCATAGTGACGTCAGATTCGTAACGTAAAGACTGAAAACTGGACCTATTTCCACCTGGATGACAGTGTTTAACTTCACGAAGAAGAAAGACTGCGTAAATTTCAGTTGAACAGCACAAGCTAGTCTATAAAGGAGACTCCATTAACACAACACATGACATTTTGGCGAAAGGTGAGTCAGTACACTACTACCGCAAGGTCTTAGTGTACCGAGTTAGTGACCTAGCATAGGCCATCCACATAGAACTAAGGCCGTCAGGAGGGCTGTCGCTTCGCTTATAGGAGGTGGGACTGTTCGGCGTATAGAGACATCACGGTCTCTCTCATATCAGACTCAGGGGGCCGTGGGGGTCACTCCTCCACCCCCCCTTACCCCCTTCCCGCCAGGCAAGGCGGAGCAGGGGGGATGGGTGGAGGTGTGGAGGAAGGAGAGGCGTGGTGGACGCAGGGAGGAGAGGAGGTGTAATTACATCTTGCATGAACTTTCGGCAGACGGGGCGGATCTCTTTGCTCAGGGTGGCGCTGAACATCATGACCTGTTTCTCATGGGGGGTCAGACGGAATATCTCCTGGACGTCTCTGCGCATGTCTGAGGGTGAAAAGGGGGATGGAGGATGAAGGTTTCTATGTGTTGTTAGATCTTCTAGAATGTAAATAAGACTAGACGATTCATCTACAGTGGTGTGCTGTCCAATCTCCAATCAACGATTCGGACTCACCAAGTTGCTCCAGCATCTTGTCACACTCGTCCAGGATGAAGTGTTTGATGTGTCGCAGGTTGAGGGTCTTGTTGCGGATCAGTGCCAGGATTCGCCCCGGCGTCCCCACCACCACATGGGGACACTCCTTCTTCAACACCTCCTCGTCCTTCTTTATAGACAGGCCACCGAAGAACACTGCCACCTGGTGGGAGAGATGGGGAGGAAAAACTAGCAGTGAAGAACTGTGAACTGTGCAGTTATTATCCAGACTTGAGGTTAAGAGGGTCAGGGTGATGATAGCACTGTGTACCTTGATAGTGGGCATGTACTTGGAGAATCTCTCGTACTCCTTGCTGATCTGAAACGCCAGCTCTCTGGTGTGACACATCACCAGCACTGACACCTAAACAAAGACAGAAGGGTGGCCAGGGTGGCCAGTTTACTGCATTAAATAGCTTAGTACTGCACAGACTGATGGACCAAGACAACAACAACGCTAGCTCTATAAAACAGTCCAGAAGACCAGTGACAGACAGACGGAGGCGGAGAGAGAGAAGAGAAAAAAAAGAAAATAGAGGGAAATTAGAGGGAGAATTAGAGAGAGTGAGAGTGAGAGAGTGAGAGAGTGTGAGAGTACTTGTCCAGTGACAGGCTCCAGCTGCTGTAGGGTGGCCAGAACAAACACGGCCGTCTTGCCCATACCAGACTTAGCCTGGCACAGCACATCCATACCCAGGATAGCCTGAGGGATGCACTCATGTTGAACTGAAAGGAAAATAGTCATACAAAATTATTATTAATGGTAATGAATGGAATAGTAATTACTTCAGAATAAACTCAATCAAAAACACAATGTACCAAATCATGATGCTATTACTTCCTGATTATAGTTTGAAAGTTGATACAGTACTTTGACACGATTAATCGTGGCACTGACTTGAAGATGGGATGTATTCACTAGGAACCAAACAGGCCGAAACGGAAAGGGACCTACCTGACCAATAAGAAACCCTCAGTTTCGTGTGAATCGTTTTCCGTTGCAAACCATTTTGCTACAGTGTGCACTAATGAATACGACCCAGATCTGTGATCTCTGTGATGTAGTGTGCAGCCCCTGGTTATAACCTAACTTCTACTCACCCTCAGAGGGATGCTCAAAGCCACAGTCCACTATAGCCCTCAGCAGCTCAGGCTTCAACAGGAAGTCTCTAAACCCAGAGGAATGGATGGACACATAGGAACCCTTCACACGCTCCTTTTTAATGGACAGGATATCCCCTCCTGGTAGATCTCCCACCGCGTCCACATCATCCTCCTCATAGTCCAAGAGCTCATTCTCCACATCCTGCTCAGTCATCCTGCGAGAGAGAGAGAGAGAGAAATAGTCATAAGCATGTGGTCCCATCAACCTGTCAGTACATAACAAGGAGACACTTTCAGCCTACAGTGCCTTCGGAAAGTATTCAGACCCCTTGACTTTTTCCACATTTTGTTACGTTACAGCCCATTTACATAAGTATTCAGACCCTTTACTCAGTACTTTGTTGAAGCACCTTTGGCAGCGATTACAGCCTCGAGTCTTCTTGGATATGAGGCTACCTGCATTTGGAGAGTTTCTCCCATTCTTCTCTGCAGATCCTCTCAAGCTCTGTCAGGTTGGATGGGGAGCGTTGCTGCTTTGCTATTTTCAGGTCTCTCCAGAGATGCTCAATCGGGTTCAAGTCCGGGCTCTGGCTGGGCCACTCAAGGACATTCAGAGACTTGCCCCAAAGCCAATCTTGCGTTGTCTTGGCTGTGTGCTTAGGGTTGTTGTCCTGTTGGAAGGTGAACCTTCATCCCAGTCTGAGGTCCTGAGCGCTCTGGAGCAGGTTTTCATCAAGGATCTCTCTGTACTTTGCTCCGTTCATCTTTCCCTCGAATCCTGACTAGTCTCCCATTCCCTGCCGCTGAAAAACATCCCCACAGCATGATTCTGCCACCACCATGCTTCACCGTAGGGATGGTGCCAAGTTTCTTCCAAACATGACGCTTGGAATTCACGCCAGAGTTCAATCTTGGTTTCATCAAACCTTAGAATCTTGTTTCTCATGGTCTGAGAGTCTTTAGTTGCCTTTTGTCGAACTCCAAGCGGGCTGTCATGTGCCTTTTACTGAGGAGTGGCCTTTATGGCCACTCTACCATAAAGGCCTGATTGGTGGAGTGCTGCAGAGGTGGTTGTCTTTCTGGAAGGTTCTCCCATATCCACAGAGGAACTCTAGAGCTCTGTCAGAGTGACCATCGGGTTCTTGGTCACCTCCCTGACCAAGGCCCTTCTCCCCCGATTGCTCAGTTTGGCCGGGCGGCCAGCTCTAGGAAGAGTCTTGGTGGATCCTAACTTCTTCCATTTAAGAATTTGAGGCCTCTGTGTTCTTAGGGACCTTCAATACTGCAGAAATGGTTTGGTACCCGGAGCTCTACGGACAATTCCTTCGACCTCATGGCTTGGTTTTTGCTCTGACATGCACTGTCAACTGTGGGACCTTATATAGACAGGTGTGTGGCTTTCCAAATCATGTCCAATCAATTTAATTTACCACAGGTGGACTCCAATCAAGTTGTAGAAACATATCAAGGATGATCAATGGAATTTTATTTAACCTTTATTTAACTAGGCAAGCCAGTTAAAGAACAAATTCTTATTTACATTGATGGCCTGCCCCGGCAAAACCCTAACCCGGACAACGCTAGGCCAATTCTGCGCCGCCCTATGGGACTCCCAATCACGGCCGGTTGGGATACAGCCTGGAATCGAACCAGGGTCTGTAGTGATGCTTCTAGCACTGAGATGCAGTGCCTTAGACTGCTGCGCCACTTGGGAAACAGGATGCACTTGAGCTCAATTTTGAGTCTCATAGCAAAAGGTCTGAATATTTATGTAAATACGATATTTCAGATTTTTTTTTATACATTTGCAGAAATGTCTAAAAACCTGTTTTCACATTGTCATTATGGGGTATTGTGTGTAGATTGATGAGGAAAAAATTATATTTTAATCCATTTTAGAATAAGGCTGTAACATAACAAAATTTGGAACATGGGAAGGGGTTTCAATACTTTCCGAAAGCACTGTATGTGGACATGAAATGCGCCCATCAAATCAAATTGTATGTTACATGTGCCTAATACAACAGGTGTAACGTTAGACCTTACCATGAAATGCTTAGTTACAACAAGCACTTAACCAACAATGCATTTTTCAGAAATAGAGCATGAAGCACTATATATGTTTATACTGTATTGTAGTCATGGCTCATCCTATAGAACTATTGTTGTACACACCTTTTCTATTCATATACTTTTCTATTCATATACTGTCCATATATATATGTAGAGTTTTATTTTTTTAACTAGGCAAGTCAGTTAACAAATTCCTATTTACAATGACCGTCTACCCTGGCCAAACCCGGGCGACGCCGCCCTACGGAACCAGGGACTGCAGTGACGCCTCCTGCACTGAGATGCAGTGCCTTATATCTTTATATACATCATATCTATATTCCGGACTCTGATGTTTCTTAGTATTATGTGTGTATAGTTTGTTGTATTACTACTGCACTGTAGGAGCTAGAAACACACATTTCACTGCACCTGCAGATCTGGGGCGCTAACGTTACGCGGTTATAAAACTTTCATTTGGTGCTGAACTGTGTGGCGATGATGCTGATAACGATGAGAGGGTTAGGAAAACAGGTTTCATTGCATGTTATCTTCCATTTCTATGTATGACAAGTAGTGGAATGGAATAATGAAATGTACTCGTAACTAACGCTATGAACCAGGGCTGTTATCACGTGTGTCAACATGAGGAGCAGGAAAACACGACCTGGCCCGTCTAGCTAGCTATTCTACACGATGTGCAACATGGAACATGTACATACACTAAAAACATATTCAATAAAATCTTCCTAGCGAGCATTGTTTACCTTATTCGTTGTGAAGAAATGTAACTAGAGCGTTTGCAAATGAGAGCTGTTGTTTTTGTAACACGTAATCAACGCGCGACCGGGAGCATGCGTTGAACGTCCACGAACTGCGACCTGCACATTTGGCCAATAATCATTTTAAATAACAACATTTCGGAAACTTTCTCTAACATCGAGGTCTACAAAGAAGGTGAGATTTGGAACTGCGCTGAAAAAAGTGGTATCGGGATATATTGTTGGTTTGACAGCTAGCGATCTGTCTACATTTTTTAAAATAAGTATATTAATATCTAAACACGTGTTGACTGGCTAGCTAAATAAGTGGTAAGCAAGGTGACTAGCTAACCTAGTTAGATCTTATGGCCAACCCTTAAAAAGGTTGCTGACATTGTTCACTGAAATACTCCCCCCCCCCCATAGCCAGTGATGTCGTGTTTTAGTGGAGATCCCAACTTCTGTCCTGAGTGTGGGAACGTACTGCCTCTACCTGGGCTGCAGGACACAGTCTCCTGTCCCCGCTGTGCCTTCACTTTACCTGTCAGCGGTGAGGATGGGTTGTTTCTTTTCATCAGTCAAATGTCCCTGTTATAAATAATGTTGTAGCCTACTAACAGACCGAATCATTATCCAAAGGGGGCTACAACTAGCCTAAGTGCCAGTCTGTTTGTGCTTTCATGCCAATTGCTTGTCACGGGTGCTCCCGAGAAGCTCAGCAGTCTAAGGCACTGCATCTCAGTGCCTCGAAACCGGTTTGATTCCAGGCTGTATCACATCCGGCCGTGATTGGGAGTCCCATAGGGCGGCACACAATTGTCCCAGCGTCGTCGGGGTTTGGCCGGTGTAGACCGTCAATGTAAATAAGAATTTGTTCTTAACTGACTTAAGAATCATCATGCCAAGCATGTTTGCCTTGACAATGACAAGCAATGGAGTTGGAAAGAGCACAAACAGATCTGGGACCAGACAGTTTCCTTTATTAATTTGATATTTTGATAAGTATGTGACCCATGATGTAACTATGTTTTTGTGTCATCGTTTTTTCAGAATTTTCAGGTCAAGAGATCAGGTCTTCTGTTGTCTTTAATCCTCTCGAAGGGTCCTCTGTTGCTGTGGAGGAGGAGGACTCAGAACTCAAGGGGGCCGTGGTAGGAATTCATTGAAATGAAGTTCCTATTCATAAATTATCAATGGCCCCATTTTTTTTAAACTAGGGAAATCAAATTGAAACATGGAGTGACAGGTTAATGGTATACTTCATCAATACTCAAGAAACTCCATCCAGTTAGGCTATGTTCTGTCTGTAACCTCTAGAAATCTACACAACATGACCGTGTAATAATACTGTTATATATCAGTGTTTGTTCTCTCTCTGTAACCTCCTGAAACTCTTGCGTTCTAGATTGACAGGCGCTGCTCTCGCTGTAATAAAGAAGGGATGGTTTATCACACCAGGCAAATGAGATCTGCAGACGAAGGACAGACTGTCTTCTTCACATGTATACACTGCAGGTAATGTAGAATGTACACACCTGTTACATCTCACTCAAACACCGATTCACCAAGGCTATCCTGAGCCCTTCTCACCACCAGATTCATCAATCTATTCCATTCTATGTTGTTCTGCACCACAATGTGACAAGCACTTACCCCACAAACTGTACGTAGTCCACATGTTTACTTATGACTGGATATGTTACCGATTATGATTTAATTTATGTCATTCAGATATCAGGAGAAAGAGGACTCCTGAGAAGAGATCGAGATGCTTGAACCTCCATCGATATTCTTCTCTTCTCCTCTCTTTTGTCTGTAAACAAGAATGTGTTTGATCAATGTAATGCAAAACCTGAGATCTTATTGGAGAAAGCACAATTGGTATGCTATTCCTTGCCCTTCGTTGCTTGTAGTGATGCTTAGGATAGTCGCTCCGGGGTGCTAAGCATTTCAATGGCTTGCCTTTTGCTGCAGCGTTTTGAATGAGGTTTGAATACTGATGTCTGATGTTTGTCTGCAGAGATTTTCATGTGTGATTTAAAATATGTCTTTAGAACATGTTTGGTTGCTTTTCTCCTTTCTACCTTTTATCAACACTGTCAGGTAATGACAGTGAATTTGCCTCAACATACTTAATGTTTACACATGTGAACAAAACAATTAATTGTTAATGTACATCTTTATTTAAGTGAAAATGCTACATTTTACATTTCACTGTGATGTTGAGTGCAGCAAAAGCAGTTGCTCCAATCTGAAGGGTCCCCTTGTCTGAATCACGTGACCATTCAACATGGCCGTCAATTACCTTTTTTTGTAAACTTGGAAGATGCTGAATTTGTTGGACTTTATAGATTTCTAGGAATTATTTAGGCCATTTCTGATAACCCTCAGGTAAAACATTCTCCTCGATAAAAAATATGGATGTAAATGCTTGTTCGAACCACAAAATCCCGTGAAAACACACTTGCATCCTTGCATTAGCTAGTTGACGTTCTATACATCAGAAGTCAGACGTCACTATGCTAGAGAAGGAGCAGTCATCTCCCAGACGTCACTATGCCAGTGGAGGAGCAGTCATCTCCCAGACGTCACTATGCCAGAGGAGGAGCAGTCATCTCCCAGACGTCACTATGCCAGAGGAGCAGTCATCTCCCGCTGCTTCTTCTTGTCCTCTGCAGAAGATGACGCTGCACGTCCAGTTACAATGCAAGAACCTCCGTGAGGATCTGAACGAGTTGAGCCCTGAGATCATGGAGCGCTTGTACAACCAACCGGACACATGTTTGGCTGTCCATTTAACAATCCTATTAAAGTAACTAAAATATATATAAAAAAAAAAATTTAAAAAAAAGTTTATTCATTTAACTTAGGCAAGTCAGTTCAGAACAAATGATTATTTACAATGACGGCCTAGGAACAGTGGGTTAACTGCTTTGTTCTGGGGCAGAACGACAGATTTTCACCTTGTCTGCTCAGCGATTCGATCCAGAAACCTTTCGGTTACTGGTCCAACGCTCTAACCACTAGGCTACCTACAAATGATTCCATGCATTATTACTTATAACACGTATGGAGCAGGACACAGACTGTCTACACATTTAGCACCATGTTACATACACAATGATCTGTATTTTGGGTTGTACAGGTGTTGTGCCAAACCCCCCCATCTAATTTCCTTAATTTTGTGGCTAGAGCCAAATACTTTCTGTGGTACAAACTTCCGGTCAGGATAGGCAACCGAAATTAATGTGTGTTATATTAAACATAGCAGAGGGTGTAAAATGTTGGCAAGCAATTAACATTTCAGATCAACTATTACACTTTAAAAAAAATACTAGTCGAATAAGATATGGGAGAGATGATGAATTTTGCAAAGAGATTTATTTATAGACTAATACAAATCAGTAGAGGATTTAGGTACGGGCGACACGGGCAGGCGCCCAGGGCGGCATCTTGCCTGGGGTGGCACTGGGCGCCCCCGGGTGCGATTTACAACTGCGACCTGGCCAAGATAAAGCAAAGCAGTTCAACACAGTTACACATTGGAGTAAACAAACAGTCAATAATACAGTAGAACAAAAAATAAATAATCTATATACAATGTGTGCAAATGAGGTAAGATAAGGAACAAGCTAGACCCGCCACATACACTTGGAACAAACAGCCAAACAGAAAACTGCAGACAAAAATGCTTTCTGCTACTAAGTTTGTGAAATGTAGGCTAAACTGACAACGGAGTGAAGAGCAGAAATCTCAACTATCAAGCAAGTCGTAGCAATGAAGACCGCGAAGGAGGGGAGGGGGGTGATTCTGGCACAACACCGAACTCACATGCAGATAATGTGTTTGTTTCACTGCTTGACAGGGAGCTCCCCCCATTGGCCAATAGTTATGTGACGCTAATGCGGTTTCTAGACCAACCCCTTCCTCTGGCAGCGGTGGCTCTGTGGGTGGAAAAAAAGAGACAGTCAAAAGTAAGTTAATCAATCATACCGTTTCTGTCGTTTGATTAATTCCAGTATCCCTGCACATTGTAAATCTGGAACTGACTAACCATATATATATATAGTCTTCCTTAATTTCGGGTGTTATTTTTTGTTCTCTCGTGTTTTTGTTTTACATTGATATTGATTACTGCATTATGTTTAGAGCTTGCAGGAAAGGCATTTCACTGTACTTGTGCATGTGACATTACAACTTGAAACTCTCCAGACTAGTTGGTGTTCTAAAATGACCCGATTTCTCTTTCTTCTTCTCTTCAGGGACCATGACCAGTGTGTCTCGGTGTTGTCTGGTCTCAGACTATGGCACAGCCAGCAGCTACAGGGAGGCCTGCAGGGAAACGTTCTGTATTCAAAGACAACCTGAGGATAGTATTGCTAGGAGGGTAAGTCAACTCTTTCTTTTGTAAGGTAATTAGTATCTACAGTACATCATGGGTGCTTAGTATCTACAGTACATCATGGGTGCTTAGTATCTACAGTACATCATGGGTGCTTAGTATGCCAGCAGTAAACTTGCTAGTGAAAACATTTTTTATGGCTCATGTGTTCAAATATACTCATGCTTGCCCTCCTCTTCATCACCCTCCTCCTCCACAACCTCCTCTTCCACTACCTCCTCCCCGCAGGGGTAAGTCGTGGGCAGACCAGGGTGGCGGGTGTCGGGGTCCTGACAGACATGTCCGTGATGTGGAGAGTCTGGATAAGTATGCCTTGGAGCGCTGAGAGGCTATACTCCACTTCATGGTGGGCTGTCCCAGTGCTGCAGTCAGCGAGGACCTGTCCCAGGTCCTCATCCAGGCAGGCCTCATGAGAACGTAGGTACCACCCCACTGAGAGACCGCTATGAACTTACACTACCGGTCAAAAGTTTCAGAACACCTACTCATTGAAGGGGTTCTCTTTATTTGTACTTTTTCCTACATTGTAGAATAATAGTGAAGACATCAACACTATGAAATAACACATATGGAATCATGTAGTAACTAAAAAAAAAAAAGTGTTAAATCAAAATATATTTTATATTTGAGATTCTTCAAATAGCCACCCTTTGCCTTGACAGCTTTGCACAATCTTGGCATTCTCTGAATCAGCTTCACCTGGAATGCTTTTCCAACAGTCTTGACGGGGTTCCCACATATACTGAGCATTTGTTGGCTGCTTTTCCTTCACTCTGGTCTGACTCATCCCAAACCATCTCAATTTGGTTGAGGTCGGGGGATTGTGGAGGCCAGGTCATCTGATGCAGCACTCCATCACGCTCCTTCTTGATAAAATAGCCCTTACACAGCCTGGAGGTGTGTTTTGGGTCATTGTCCTGTTGAAAAATAAATGATAGTCCCACTAAGCCTAAACCAGATAGGATGGCGTATCGCTGCAGAATGCTGTGGTAGCCATGCTGGTTAAGTGTGCCTTGAATTCTAAATAAATCACAGACAGTGTCACCAGCAAAGCACCCCCACACCATAACACACGCGGAGATCATCCGTTCACCCACACCGCGTCTCACAAAGACAATTCCAGTTGAAACCAAAAATCTCAAATTTGGACTCCAGACCAAAGGACACATTTCCACTGTTCCAATGTCCATTGCTCGTGTTTCTTGGTCCAAGCAAGTCTCTTCTTCTTAGTGTCCTTTAGTAGAGCTTTTTTGCAGCAATTTGACCATGAAGGCCTAATTCACACAGTCTCCTCTGAACAGTTGATGTTGAGATGTGTCTTTTACTCTGTGAAGCATTTATTTGGGCTGCAATTTCTGAGGTTGGTAACTCTAATGAATTCATCCTCTGCAGCAGAGGTAACTCTGGGTCTTCCATTCCTGTGGCGGTCCTCATGAGAGCCAGTTTCATCATAGCGCTTGATGGTTTCTGTGACTGCACTTGAAGAAACATTCAAAGTTCTTGACATTTTCCGTATTGACTGACCTTAATTGCTTAAAGTAATGATGGACTGTCATTTCTCTTTGCTTATTCGAGCTGTTCTTGCCATAACATGGACTTTTACCAAATTGGGCCATCTTCTGTATACCACAAGAATGAAAGAAATTCCACAAATTAACTTTTAAGAAGGCACACCTGTTAATTGAAATGCATTCCAGGTGACTACCTCATGAAGCTGGCTGAGATAATGCCAAGAGTGTGCAAAGCTGTCGTCAAGGCAAACGGTGGCTATTTGAAGAATCTCAAATATAAAATGTATTTTGATTTGTTTAACACTTTTGGTTACTACATGATTCCATATGTGTTATGTCATAGTTTTGAAGTCTTCACTATTATTCTACAATGTATAAAATTGTACAAATAAAGACAAACCCTTGGTTTCCAGTTCCTGGACACTGCCTCTCAGCTCTGGTACTTTACGCTACAGTACCTCAACACTGCACAGGTATGTCCTTAAAACATAGGTATTGTCACACCCTGATCTGTTTCACCTGTCTTTGTGCTTGTCTCCACCCCCCTCCAGGTGTCGCCAATCTTCCCCACTTATCCCGTGTGTAATTGTACCTGTGTTTTCAGTCTGTCTGTTGCCAGTTCGTCTTGTTTGTTCAAGCCTACTAGCGGTTTGTCTCAGCGCCTGGGGTTCCCTAGTCGTTACTTCACACAGTCTGCACTTGGGTCTTACCTTGATTCCTGATAGGTATATGCCAGGGTTTATGTTATCCATTAATAGACAGCTTTTGTCCAATGCATTTTTTTGGAAAAGCAGATAAATAAAATTTGTGCCAGCCAATTGTCCAAGAGAAGAAGAAACAATCCCAGTGTGAAATAATGCATTGATGGAAATAAATTTCACAAGTCATGCTTATCGGTCTGTACGTTAATTTGCATACTTTTATGTAATTAAGCTGGCGCATGTGTACGCTATATTCGTTATGTATCTTATCACACGCATACAGATACAGAGCCTTCGTGTAGAAAATCTGCCAGACAGGCGAGAGCTGCTGCTACAACATCCTGTGGTGCTTTCAAGACAACTGGGAACTCTGAAAAATACGAGGTCAAATCATGATGTCAGTGAGCGTCAGGTCGGAAAGTTGGAGCTCTAGAAAGAGTCCCGACTCGAGTTGGAATTCCGATTTGGGTTGACCGTTCAAAATTATTTTTACCAGTCGTAGCTCGTTTTTTTCACAGTTCCCAGTTGTTTTGAACGCGGAATCAAACGGCAACAGAAGGCAGGCTCTATCAGCACGTCCCACATCACTTTGCAGTGAGCTGGAGGCTGTATGCATTTTGAAAACATATATACGTAATTGTTTGAAACCTGAACGTTTTAATACATATTATGAGGCATGTCTTGCTTTGCTTCAAAGTAGCCTAGTAGATCTCCTCTCTACATTTCTAACGGATATTTTCATCTCTGTCACTTGAAACCGCTCGCATGTCAGGTGCGCTTTTGACAACGGTGTTTTCCGCTAATTGCGTTATGGAACAAGCGTAGCCTACTGCCCTGTGCGCATTGCTGTGCTTATAATGTGAATAAATAATCGTTTATCAACATTCTAAGCTAAAATGATAATTAACTTCTTATCTGTTGCATCAGACACATTGCTTTGCAATGTTTTTTTTATGTAGCCTTGGCCTACTGGTTGTATGAATTTGGGATCTATCGTCCCACAAGTGTCCCAGAGTCTGTTTGAAATAGGCTATTTCTTTCTTATCAATCTGACCAATAGAATAGGTAGGCTAAACGTTTCTACTATAGTAGATTGACCAATGCTAGTGCTTTTGCTGTTCGTTAGTCGTCTTGTTGGCTGAGGAAAAGTAAATATGGACAGTTATTCTGACATGTTCAAAGGGCACATCAGAATTCTGTAATGTGCTTGCCCTTCGTAGTATATTCTCTTCCTTCAGACTCAAGGGAAATCCTATCGTTCTTATTCCAACTCAGTTTCTCCACACTTGGCAGGGTGTTTTAACACTGACATGTCAGCGGATTTACATGCATTCATGTAGAACATTTTTACCATTGATTGATTTATTTTTTATTGCATTTTTATTTAACTAGGCAAGTCAGTTAAGATCAAACCCTCCCCTAACCCGGACGACGTTGGGCCAATTGTGCGCTGCTCTATGGGACTCCCAATCACGTCTGGTTGTGACACCTATAGCACTGAGATGCAGTGCCTTAGACCACTGCGCCACTCGGCAGCCTCAACATGCTGTGTTGTTGTACAAAGAGTAACATCTCCTAATCATGGTCTGGATTAGTTGACTACTGAATATTCTGCTCACAGTCTAACTAACCACTAACTATATGTCACTGCTGTAGCACAGGGCTACTCAGTGGAGGGGGTGAGTGAATCTCTGCTTCCTACAGCACCTGAGAGAGTTTGGCCTCGTCTTCCAGAGGAAGGTTAGATATGGTGGAGGAGCCAGATTAGATATGGTGGAGGAGCCAGATTAGATATGGTGGAGGATTAGACCTAAAGTAAAAGCAGAGTTTAGATTGAATAGCACACTATCTACTGTCCCTGTACCCCGTCCCTCTCTCTGTGGTCTCCTCAGAGGAAGTCTAGAAAGTACTACCCTACCAGGCTAGCCATCACCCTGTCTGCTGGAGTCACCGCCAACTCTTCCTCCACCGCTATGGGCGCTGCCCAGGGACTGGAGATTCTGGTTTCACCGTAGTGGAAATCACCTCCATCCCTATACAAGTGTGAGCAAACTACACTACATGACCAAAAGTATGTGGACACCTGCTTGTCCGACATCTCTTTCCAAAATTATGGGCATTAATATGGAGTTGGTCCCCCCTTGCTGCTATAACAGCCTCCACTCTTCTGGGAAGGTTTTCCACTAGATGTTGGAACATTTCTGCGGGGACTGGCTTCCATTCAGCCACAAGAGCATTAGTGAGGACGGGCACAGATGTTGGGCGACTAAGCCTGGCTCACAGTCGGTGTTCCAATTCATCCCAAAGGTGTTCGATGGGGTTGAGGTCAGGGCTATGTGCAGGCCAGTAAAGTTCTTCCACATTGATCTCGACAAACTGTTGCCACAAAGTTGGAAGCACAGAATCATCTAGAATGTCATTGTAAATCAAAATCTAATTTTATTTGTCACATACACATGGTTAGCAGATGTTAATGCGAGTGTAGCGAAATGCTTGTGCTTCTAGTTCCGACCATGCAGTAGTATCTAACAAGTAATCTAACAAATTCACAACAACTACCTTATACACACAAGAGTAAATCTTAACGTTATGCTGTAACGTTAAGATTTTTCTTCAATGCAACTAAGGGGTCTAGCCCGAACCATGAAATACAGCTCCAGACCATTATTCCTCATCCACCAAACTTTACAGTTGGCACTATGCATTGGGGCAGGTAGCGGTCTCCTGGCATCCGCCAAACCCAGATTCGTCCGTCGGACTGCCAGATGGTGAAGCGTGATTCATCACTCCAGCGAACACATTTGCACTACTCTAGAGTCCAATGGTGGCGAGCTTTACACCACTCCAGCCGACACTTGGCATTGCACATGGTGATCTTAGGCTTGTGTGCGGCTGCTCGGCCATGGAAACCCATTTCATTGAGCTCCCGACAAACAGTTATTGTGCTGACGTTGCTTCCAGAGGCAGTTTGTAACTCTATAGTGAGTGTTGCAACCAAGGACAGACAATTTTTACGCAATGCGTTCTGTGAGCTTGTGTGGCCTACCACTTCGCGGCTGAGCTGTTGTTGCTCCTAGACATTTACACTTCACAATAACAGCACCTACAGTTGACCGGGACAGCTCTAGCAGGGCAGAAACTTGTTGCAAAAGGTGGCGTCCTATGACGGTGCCATGTTGAAAGTCACTGAGCTCTTCAGGGGTGTCCACATACTTTTGTATATACAGTGCCTTCAGAAAGTATTCAGACCCCTTGACTTTTTCCATAATTTGGTAGGTTACAGCCTTATTATAAAATGGATTAAATTGTTTCCCCCCCTCATCAATCTACACCCAATAACCCATAATGACAAAGCAAAAACAGGATTTTATATATTTTTGGCAATTTATAAAATTTTTAAAACTGAAATATCACATTTACATAAGTATTCAGACCCTTTACTCAATACTTTGATGAAGCATCTTTGGCAGTGATTACATTACATGTCATTGTGATCTAAAATATATATATTTTTTCTGTGTAGAAAAGTCTTGGCGGCCTTAGTGTTTTTTTCGGGCCACCTAGGGTGTAAATGTAAATTATTTATCTATTAATTAAAATTATTTTATGGGTGGTAAAAATGTTTTCATTGTAAACTTAAACGACTAAAACCAGGTATAAAGTAAGTAGAAAAAATAATGGACCTTTATATCTTTTAATAAGATAATCTTTGATAACTAACAATCACCATAAAGAAAAGAGAAACCCGCACGCTGCTCTTGCTAATGCCATTGGCCATGCCCACCACGTAAGCCCCATTTTGATCCAGAAAAAATCCTGACTCCTACTCAGAGACTTTCTAAATACAGGCCCCGGGCCTGTATTTTCTCCTGCATTGTCCAGTAGGTTATGACTGACACAAGGTGGCCTGTCCCTGTAGGATAGCACTCTGTCAATACAGGCTGTGTTTTTATGTGTGTTGTGAGTTGTAACCTCTGCTCTCAGATGTGCTGTAAATTGGAATAGAGTGAAAGAGTATTGATGTCATCTGCCAACTACCTGCGTCTGTTTCATTCTCTCGGTGTCTCTCGCTCCTCTCTACTGTACCTCCCGTCCTGTCTACTTCTTTCTGTCTCTCTACCTCTCAATCAATCTGTCCATTTTAGGAGTGCTGTATAACCAGTACCTCTCCCAGGCTGACTTTGAGGTGTTAAGGGACAGAGTTCAGGTCAGATATCTTGTTGTTTTATTTTCTCTCAGTCTCTCTCTCTCTGGCTGTCAATGAACTCACCAATGAACGTTATTGTAATGAAACAAGGGAGGAACTTGAGGTCTGAGGCGTAATTCCAACCTATGACGTTGGCTCCGGCTCCGGCTCCAGCTCCAGGTCCAGGTCCAGCTCCAGGTCCAGGTCCAGAGACATCACCGCTGCTTTCTTGGGGGAGCAGTGATTAACCGTGCATAAGAAAATATACTCTTAAATTAATTAGACTGGCTACCGTCTTCTACCCATCCTTTGACGTTTTGAACTATTTTCTTTTTTTACCTTTATTTAACTAGGCAAGGAATAAGGATATATATATTATTTTTTTTCCATTAAATTCTATTTTTCCATAAGGAGTTGGCTAGGAAAGACTGGTACCCAGGCTACAGTGACTGGTATTGTGGAGTAAGCAACTGCAAGTGCTTTGTCTCGGTTTTTGTTGCTGATATTGTCCATTGTCTCCTTTTGGGTTGGTGGGCAAATAAAATGATATGAAGAAATGTATGACAGCCTGCAATACCTGTAATTTCATGCATTACCAGCAAAGTTTTCAGACATTACTTTCCCGATTGGGATCCCGAGTGGCGCAGTGGTCTAAGGCACTGCTAGGGGCATAACTACAGACACTCTGGTTCAATTCCACACTGTGTCACAACCCGACGTGATTGGGAGTCCCATAGGGTGTGGGTTTGGCTGGTGTAGTAGGCCTTCATTGTAAATAAGAATATGTTCTTAACTGACTTGCCTAGTTGTAAATAATAAATGTAATTGCAGAAGAACCATGCATAGAAATGTGGGGATTTAACATGCAGGTCTGATATGAAGTGCATTTAATGTTTTCTCAATGTTTTTTTTTAATACTGTATAATTAGATTAAATCAAACATACCAATGAAATCAGTTAAAAAAATGTTCACAGATGATATAAGTGCTATCAACACAGTGCAGGGGAGTGATAAGGAAGAGATGTGGTGATACAACGCTTGTTTGACAGCCACATACATGTTTGATGCCTTCAAATCAGATGTTTTTTGCTGATTCATCGGAAAGCCATGTTATGACAAGAAGCCAGAAGAACCGGTTTGTCTAAAGTAGTGGTTCTAGCTATATAGGACAGATCATGTAAGGACGTCATCCGGCGCAAGGGGAGCCAGATCTTGAGCTAGCCAGCCACGTACCTGCAAATTCAGCTCGTTACCAGCAGGCTAACCGTAGCTAGTTAGCCAGCTAATTAAAGCAATGGCTTGATTACAGCATGGAGCTGGCTAACAACAGAGACCTAGCTGCTAGTTTAGCTAGGAATAGTTGCTCATTGCAAACGTGCACATGTAGTGCACGTATTTTGAACATTTATACGACTTGCATAAATTGACGCTTCACCTCTCGGCGAGCGAAACCCCCTAAAAACACAGTCGGACACAAATGGACCCAGGGAGCTCGCGTGAAAGTCCATTCGGCGGAGGGGGTCCCGAACCGTCGGACATACGCGAGGAGACCCCCGGCGAAGAGGCTGAGGATGGGGACAACAGCATCCCGAGAGAAGGAGGAGGGAACGAAAACACTCTGGACAACATGAAAACACAGCGTGAGGATGATGGTGGCACTGGGGGAAAGATTGAGGCTGCTAATGAAGAAGGCAAATATGAAGAGGAATTGGACCCTAGAATTCAGGCAAGTTTATGTTTCTATTTGTATTGTGTCTGAAGTACAGCAGCCTGTACAGTATCTGACTTCTTTCATTGCAAACCCATGCTTCATACTGCCTACATTCCACAGTCAGCATAACTACTCTAGCTATAAATAACCACATAGGCAAACTGAATGTCAGTATGGCAGACGCGTGCATCATTAAGCTGCATTGCAAATGGCTTCCACAATTTCACAGGGATTTCTTTCATACTTATTGTGATGAAGTTCATGGCCAGGCCAAGACCAATATAAAACATTCTCTCTTATTGTGATGAAGGCCAGTCCCAATACTTAACCTTTTACCTTGTTACCCCTCTCTCTCTCAGGAGGAGCTAGAGCACCTCAATCAGGCCAGTGATGAAATCAACAAGCTGGAACTGAAACTGGATGTGAGTGAGCTCTTTGTCACCTAGCCTCATAACCCAGAATCAAATCTAACATTGCCGGGGAGACTAGGCCCATTTGTCCCAGAACAGACTATCAGCCACACGACACAACACGGTACGCTGTCTACACTGAGTAGACAAAACATTAAGAACACCTGCTCTTTCCGTGACATAGACTGACCAGGTGAATCCAGGTGAAAGCTATGATTTCTTATTGATGTTATCGACACTTCAATCAGTGTAGATCAAAAGGAAGGACGAAGGTTAAAGAATGATTTTTAAACCTTGAGACAATAGAGACATGGGTTGTGTCTGTCTGCCATTCAGAAGGCCACGCGTACAAGAACTGCAACGCTGCTGGGTTCTTTCACGCTTAACAGTTTCCCGTTTTTATATCAAGAATGGTCCACCACCCAAAGGACATCCAGCCAACTTGACACAACTGTGGAGACGCGTTGGAGTCAACGTGGGCCAGCACGCTTTCGACATGCCCGGACGGAAAAAAAAAGGTGTTCCTAATGTTTGGTATACCCAGTGTAGTGCTAGTGCTATACTTTATAAGCTGTCTTTCTTGGGGCGTAGCCTACTCACTCTTTTCTCTTTGTGTTGACATAGATAATGTCATGTGACTCAGGTCTCACTATGCCGCAAGGTCCTCGTCAACACACTGTTAATTCACTGCACACAGTAATGTAAAGGTTTACATTTTCATAGGTTGCTATTGAGCAGAGGTCAGAGAAGCGGTGTGCAGGAGATTACTTACTTCCTTGCCTCAAGGTCTATCGTGAAGACCTCTTGAGGATGTTATTGGAGTGATATCATTTGATAGCCTATCAATTACAGTACTGAGCTATGAGGTTAACTGGTGAATGTCTCTCTCTCTCCTTCAGGATGCTAGGTCCAGCTACAGGAGGATCCTCACTGACTCAGCCAGGAAGCTCAACGCTCAGGGCTCCCAGCTAGGGACCTGCATCGAGAAGGCCAGGCCATACTACGAAGCCCGCAGACTAGCCAAAGAGGTTGGTGTTTGTGTGGGGTTGTGTGTCGGACTGGGTGTGTGTTTTGAGTGGTGTGTGGGTGCTCATCGAAAGGTTTTTAATATTGTGTCTGGTGTGACAAAATAGCCATTTAGTTACCCAGCCTCTGTCAACCTACAGTGCTTTCGGAAAGTATTCAGACCCCTTGACTTTTTCCACATTTTGTTAGGTTACACCCTTATTCTAAAATTGATTAAATTGTATTTTTCCTCATCAATCTACACACAATACCCCATAAAGACAAAGCAAAAACAGGTTTTTGGGAAAATGGCGCCGAAAAACATTGGCTGACGTTTTACATTCTCCCAACCAATTGTGCTATATATAATTTTTTTTGCGTTTTCAGTAACTTATTTTTTAACTTATTGTGTACATAATGTTGCTGCTACCGTCTCTTATGACCGAAAATAACTTCTTGACGTCAGAAAAGCGATTACCCACCGCGGACTGGAAGATACTTTTTCCTTTAACGAGTCCGACGAGAAGGATATCCTGCTTTCACTGGAACAGGCCCAGATCCACGCCTTTTGCATGAAGAAAAGACGCCCGGAAGAAGGGGCCGCAGATCCGGGATCCTTCTGAGAATCCGGAGGCGAGCGAGTAAACTCCCAATGCCTTCCATTCTTCTTGCTAACGTGCAATCATTAGAAAATAAAATGAATGACCTACTATTATGATGATCCTACCAACGGGACATTAAAAACTGTAACATCTTATGTTTCACAGAGAAGTGGCTGAACGAAAATACGGACAATATCTTCTCTACAGATCCTCTCAAGCTCTGTCAGGTTGGATGGGGAGCGTTGCTGCACAGATATTTTTAGGTCTGTCCTGCGATGTTTGATCAGGTTTGGGTCCGGGCTCTGGCTGGACCACTCAAGGACATTCAGAGACTTGTCCCGAAGCCACTTCTGCATTGTCTTGGCTGTGTGCTTAGGGTCGTTGTTCTGTTGGAAGGTGAAACTTCGCCCCAGTCTGAGGTTCTGAGCGCTCTGGAGCAGGTTTTCATCAAGGATCTCTCTGTACTTTGCTCCGTTCATCTTTGCCTCGATCCTGATTAGTCTCACAGTCCCTGCCGCTGAAAAACATCCCCACAGCATGATTCTGCCACCACCATGCTTCACCATAGGGATGGTGCCAGGTTCTCTCCAGATGTGACTCTTGGCATTCAGGCCAAAGAGTTCAATGTTGGTTTCATTAGACCAGAGAATCTTGTTTCTCATGGTCTGAGAGTCTTTAGGTGCCTTTTGGCAAACTGCCTTTTTGCCTTTTACTGAGGAGTGGTTGCCGTCTCTACCATAAAGACCTGATTAGTGGAGTGCTGCAGAGATGGGAGAACCTTCCAGAAGGACAACCATCTCCAGAGGAATTCTGGAGCTCTGTCAGAGCGACCATCTTATTCTTGGTCACCTGTCTGACCAAGGCCATTCTCCCCCGATTGCTCAGTTTAGCCAGGCGGCCAGCTCTAGGATTAGTCTTGGTGGTTCCAAACTTCTTTCATTTAGCAATGATGGAGGCCACTGTGTTCTTGGTGACCTTCAATGCTGCAGAAATGTTTTGGTATACCCTTCCCCAGATCTGTGCCTCAACAAAATCCTGTCTCTGAGCTCTACGGACAATTCCTTCGACCTCATGGCTGTGGGACCTTATATAGACAGGTGTGTGCCTTTTTCTAAATCATGTCCAATCAACTGAATTTACCACAGGTGGACTCCAATCAAGTTGTAGAAACATCTCAAGGATGATCAATGGAAACAGGATACACCTGAGCTCAATTTCAAGTCTCATAGCAAAGGGTCTGAATACTTATATAAATATGGTATTTCTGTTTTTAATACATTTTCAAAACATTTCAAAAAACTGTTTTCGCTTTGTCATGATGGGGTAGTGTGTGTGTGTGTGTGTGTGTGTATGTATGTGTGTGTGTGTGTATATATATATATATATATTGCGCTGAGGATTTTTTTATTTAATACATTTTAGGATAAGGCTGTAGCATAGCAAAATGTCAAGGGGTCTGAATACTTTCCAAAGGCACTGTATATTTGCATAACTTAATCCACACACATGAATGTGTAAAAAAGCATTTTCATTAAGATTCTTATATGAATTTAACCTCCTAAGTTGTTATAGGCGTAGCCGGCAAATGAATCATCCTTATTCATTACGTAAAACATTTAACCATTGGAAGGTGAACTTTCACCCCAGTCTGAGGTCCCTTTGGTGAAACGGGGCACGAATGCAAGTCATGTTTAATCAGCGTTGTGAAGGGTATTTCCAAACTGTAATAGAACTAATGGAAATCGTTAGGAGAACCCTCAGGGATCTAATTTAAACCAATTACGGAAATCATGGATTGGAAATTTGATCTGGTTAGCAGCAACCAACCTCACGGCCAATGCTATGACAATGCAGCTGAGAAAAGGAGAAGACGCCAGGATCAGTATGTCTTCTAGACATCTATGCTAAAGAAGACCGGCACTGTGTGATCAATGTTATGAAAATCTACACTGCCTTTTGGAAAGTATTCACACCCGTTGACCTTCACCCACATTTTGTTGTGTTAAAGCTTATACTCAAACCTCCATAATGTCAATGTGGAATTAGTGTCTTCAGAAAGTATTCCTACGCCTTGACTTATTCCACATTTTGTTGTTATAGCCTGAATTCAAAATAGATTATATCTTAATTTTTTTTCTTTCTCACCCATCTACTCTCAATACCCCATAATTTTTTTTGTTGCATAATTTGTTAAATTAAATACAGAAATACTTCATTCACATAAGTATTCATATTTCTGAGTCAGTACTTTGTAGAATCAACTTTGGCAGCGATTAAGAGCTTTCCACACCTGGATTGTGCAACATTTGCCCATTTATTCTTTCCAAAATTCTTCCAGCTCTGTCAAATTGGTTGTTGATCATTGCTAGACAACCATTTTCAGGTCTTGCCCTAGATTGTTCACGTAGATATAAGTCAAAACTGTAACTCAGCCACTCAGGAACATTCACTCTCTTCTTGATAAGCAACTCCAGTGTAGATTTGGCTTTGTGTTTTTAGGTTATTGTCCTGATGGAAGGTGAATTCATCTCCCAGTGTCTGGTGGAAAGCATACTAAACCAGGTTTTCCTCAAGGATTTTACCTGTGCTTAGCTCATTTACGTAGATTCTGAAACTCCCCAGGCCTTAACGATTACAAGCATACCCTTAACATGATGCAGCCGTCACTATGCTTGAAAATATGAAAAGTGGTACTCAGTAATGTGTTGTATTGGATTTACCCCAAACATAACACTTTGTATTCAGGACATAAAGTTAATTTCTTTCCCACATTTTATGCAGTATTACTTTAGTTTCTTGTTTCAAAACAGGATGCATGTTTTGGAATATTTATATTCTGTACAGGCTTCCTTCTTTTCACTCTGTCATTTAGGTTAGTATTGTGGAGTAACTACAATGTTGTTGATCCATGCTCAGTTTTCTCCTATCACTGCTATTAAACTCTGTAACTGGTTTAAAATCACCATTGGCCTCATGGTGAAATCCCTGAGCAGTTTCCTTCCTCTCCGGCAACTGAGTTAGGAAGGATGCCTGTATCTTTGTAGTGACTAGGTGTATTGATACACCATCCAAAGTGTAAATAACTTCACCATGCTCAGAGGGATATTCAATGTCTGCTTTTTTATTTTTATCTACCAATAGGCATTGAAAAACCTCCCTGGTCTTTGTGGTTGAATATGTGTTTTGAAATTCACTTCTCGACTGAGGGACCTTACAGAATTTTGTATGTGCGGGGTACAGAGATGAGGTATTCATTCAAAAATCATGTTAAACATTCATTCAAAAATCATTATTGCACACAGCGTGAGTACATGTGACTTGTTAAGCACATTTTTACTTCTCAACTTATTTCGGCTGGCCATAACAAAGGGGTTGAATACTTATTGACTCAAGACATTGCAGCTTTTCATTTTGCTATCCGTTTAGAATTCAGGCTGTGACACAGCAAAATGTGGAATAAGTCAAGGGGTGTGACAACTTACTGAAGGCTCTGTAGATGAGAAAAGTAGAAAGAATCTGGTCGACGTCTATTCAGGAGACAAGACAACCAAGCACTTTTTTTTTTTTTGTGATTTTTTTTTTTTAAATGTATTATTCTGTCCACCAAACAGTTGCTTGGTTCGCCTGGCACACGTCTGACTGCTATTGAGCGAGACAGACAGTCAAGGGAACCGTGTCACAAAAGAATTATTAGAACTGGTGCTCAAAAGTGAAGCAGTCATCAATCTTTGCCTGACGACCCTAAACTTTGGGCAACCTTGTGCGTACATCCGGCCCTGCCGCCTCCTGCTGATGCGGCCTCTCTCCGGGCACATCAGCTCTACCCTTCCCTGGGATTCTGAGTCACCTTGGTAGTGTTCCAAATGGCACCCTATTCCCTTTATAGTGCACTACTTTTGACCGGGGCCCTATGGGTAGTAGTGCACTATATATAGGGTAATAGGGTGCCATTTGGGACCTACACCTTGTCTCGAAGTGCCCCTCTCCTTCTCCCTAAACCAACATGGACAAATCTTCCCCCTCTCTGGCTTTGACATAATTTACCAACTAGCATGACTAGAATACGATGAGGATCAGCTATTTGTATGTTTCACCTCTCTATGATTTGTAGCTGTTGCTGTCGTCGTCTTGTTTTATAGCTGGTGATGGGGAGACTTCCTGTTTTCTTCAGTGTCACCACCACCATCATTCTCCTTATTTAGAGGCTAATCCTAACTTCCATTTAAATTAGATTTTCATTTAGTCATGGATTGATGTCAATGGGAATTACATTTGAACTTTACTGTAAGTAAGGATTCGCCCCTTTAGTAATTGGTTTGTCGTATGATTGGTTGTGGTGTCTCTGTTACTGAACTATGATTGGTTGTTGTTTTTCACAGGCCCAGCAGGAGACGCAGAAGGCAGCGTTGCGGTACGAGAGAGCCGTCTCCATGCATACGGCTGCCAGGGAGATGGTGTACGTGGCAGAGCAGGGGCTCCTGGCAGACAGGAACACTCTGGACCCCACCTGGCAGGAGATGCTCAACCACGCCACCTCCAAGGTACACAGAGAGAGAGAGGAGGGGGGTCCTCCAAGGTACACAGAGAGAGAGAGGAGGGGGGTCCTCCAAGGGGGGAGGAGAGAGAGAGAGAGAGAGAGGGGTCCTCCAAGGCACTGGAAGAGGACAGGTCGTAGCTATGGCAGACCAGGAGTGCTGATCTCTGAAGTGCTTTATGAATACAGGCCCAGGGCTATTCAACTCTGGTTCTGGTTGGCCGAAACACTTCTGGTTTCATTTTCTCCTTCTAATCAGGGACTGATTCAGATGTGGTATGGCAGGTGAGTGGTTAACTACCAGGTAGAAAGGAAAACCCATTAGTACTTCAACCCAAACTCCAATCTTTCAACCCAATCTTTGTACTAGACAGTGAATACTTGTGGCTAATAGTGATTAGTGCTTTTTGAGGTCCGTTTGTGTTTCATTATTTAAAGAAATATAAAGGTTTTCAGTTTCAATTATTATTATTTTTAAACAAATGTATTGTGAAAAATGTACATAAATTATTTTAGAGCTTTTTAATGGAAATTCCAAAGGCCAAAATAGTGAACATTCAATTGCCAAAACGTTGAAAATATTCCCTTGTCTCTGTCCGGTCCACATGGGGTAGACATTTATAATGTTTAAAGTCATACTCAGCTCTGCTAGCCAGCCAGCCAGCCAGCCAGACAATGTTATCTCTGTACTCCCCATACTGTACTGTCTTTAGTCATCCTATTTAGCTAGCCTGGCTGAGCATGCTGCAGAGCTGTCTGACCAAATCATTTGACTAGTTCTTCAAAGTAGATGAGGCATACTTTCACAAACTGTCTCTCTCTCTCATCTTTGTCGTGTACAGTCCTCTCTCGTACAGTCTGGTCTGTGTGTATCTAACCTAAGGTAGCAGGCTTTAAAGTGAATCCATCTCTATCCGAGAAGGAAATAACAGGCGCAATTGATTATGGTCATGTAGTTAATTACCACGTTTCTTTTGCTGAACTAGGTTGAATATTTGCCTAATGAAAACTACAACTCCCTTCAGCTTCCCACATAGTTCTTGACATGATTTCTCTCTAGAGAAACAGCGCGTCGGGCTGAAAACCCCCAGAACTAAATGGAACCGACATCGGTCAATTAGTTTAATAACCACAAAAAAACAGACATGTTGGTTAATCGCTCGGCACTAATGGCTAAAGCTATATCTATGGTAGACCGTTAATAGGACAGAGGACTGGTCTATGGTAGACCGTTAATAGGACAGAGGACGGGTCTATGGTAGACTGTTAATAGGACAGAGGACGGGTCTATGGTAGACCGTTAATAGGACAGAGGACGGGTCTATGGTAGACTGTTAATAGGACAGAGGACGGGTCTATGGTAGACTGTTAATAGGACAGAGGACGGGTCTATGGTAGACCGTTAATAGGACAGAGGACGGGTCTATGGTAGACTGTTAATAGGACAGAGGACGGGTCTATGGTAGACCGTTAATAGGACAGAGGACGGGTCTATGGTAGACCGTTAATAGGACAGAGGACGGGTCTATGGTAGACCGTTAATAGGACAGAGGACGGGTCTATGGTTCAACTTTGGCCCTGGAGGGCTGAAACACTTCTGTTTTATTATTCTCTCTTTTTAACCAAGGACTGATTCAGTCTTGGTACAGAGATGTTCTCTGTACTAGACAATGGCAGAGGGTAGTGCGTATGGCCCAGTACATCTCTGGGGCCAAGCTTCCAGCCATCCGGGACCTCTATACCAGGTGGTGTCAGAGGAAGGCCATGAAGATTGTCAAGGCCTCCAGTCCCCCTGTTCTCTCTGCTACGTTATCGGAGCGCCAAATCTCTGGACCAAAAGGCTCCTTAACAGCTTCCACCCCCAAGCCATAAGACTGCTGAACAAATGGCCACCTGGACAATTTACATTCACCCCCCACTGCTGCTACTCGCTGTTTATTATCTATGCATAGTCACTTTACCCCTATCTGCATGTACAAATTTCCTCGACTAACCTGTATCCTCACACATTGACTCGGTACCGGTACCCCCCTGTATATAGCCTCGTTATTTTATTTTTACTTTAGTTTATTTAGTAAATATTTTTTAAACTCTATTTCTTGAACTGCACTGTTGGTTAAGGGCTTGTAAGTAAGCATTTCACAGTAAAGTCTACACCTGTTGTATTGGGCGCATGTGACAAAATTTGATTTGATGACCCAATCATGGAGTTGATTATCTCTGTACTAGACAATCACTAGCTTACTAGTGGCTAATGCTTATCTATGGTAGACAGTGCATGATGGTGTGAGAACTATCAATCTCTTCATCCTAAAAGTTTGTAGTTGAATCAGGTCCCATGTGAATTGTTAAAACCTCTTCATCGGAGTGGAGTGGAGGTTTTTAAGGGTGTCAGCAGCTGTTTACTATGTCTCCCAGCTTGGTGCAGGGTTGACGGGCACTCTCTGTGTTTTAATTCATGTGGACCAGTACTCCTTTTTATAAAGATCATGGTTGTGCGTCCTCGTTCTCATGTAATGGAGCGCCGCTATCCTGTTCTGCTATGGAAGCGACTCAAGTGAGCCACAGGGCACTTAACATGTGTGAGAGGGACTCTCTTCCCAGGTATTATCATCACCTAACAGCCGATAGTGCTGCTGATGCTTTATTAATGCTGTGTACCTGCTAGAAGGTTGGTGTGAGTGACTGTTGAGGTGAAATATGGTATCCTGCTGTTGTTTTTATTTTCTCCTTGTAAAAGTGCCAGTGTGTTGATGAGTGATGGGGAAAGAGGCACCTAGAGAGTTTCGGGGGGTGATGTCCAAGGGCATGACCGACGGCTGCTGATGGTGTGTGTGTTCCCCAGGTTAACGAGGCAGAGGAGGAGCGGCTGCGGAGCGAGAGGGAGCACCAGCGTGTCACTCAGCTGTGCCAGGAGGCCGAGCAACGTGTCCAGACCCTTCAGAAATCCCTCAAGAGGTTCATTGTGAAGTCCAAACCTTACTTCGAGCTCAAGGCTCAGTTCAACCACCTACTAGAGGTGAGTAGCCTTGTCCCAGACAGAATGACCCATAGGGCAGCTTATCTCTAAATTAGTTCATGATTGTTCTCACTGTAGGATAGTCAGTACATTCTAACTGTATGAATCTGCCGGTGTGATGGTTTCAGAAACACGTCAACTGCTTGTGTTGTGTTACTCTGAGTCCACTATAAGCTGCGGTGTCCCTCATGGTTTGGTGCTACGACCAGTCTCTTTCTGATCGGCCGTGTTTTAAGCAACACATGACCCGCTAGCGTGAGAAGCTCCCATTTTTGTATTTTTTTCTTTTCAACGTACCCAGTGCGTAAGAATCCCGGCTCCGCGAGAGGCTCGTGCTGCTCAGCGTTAAAAAATAACACTGTTCTATTTTTAAGATTTAGACAAGCGGGCTCACCCAAGAACACTTGTTCAATAAAATAAAAAAAATACAGTGAAACATTTCATTTTGAGGTACAAATCCTGTTACTTCAACTTCGTTTTTTTTTTGTTGACAGGAGAACAAGGCAAAGGTGGTGCAGCTGGAAGAACGCGTTGCAAGGGTGAAAATACGTTACTCCGTAGCCCTGCGCAACCTGGAGCAAATCAGCGAGCAGATCCATGCCCAGAGGGGGCGTGTCCGTGCCACCAGGGCCCGCCCCGTAGCCTGCGGTGGGCGGAGCTCCCCAGTGGGGGCGGAGGCTGAGGTCAAAGCTGCGGTCGGGGTTCAGGTTGGAGGAGCCTGTGGCGGCGGAGGAGGAGGCGTGGAGGAGAACAACTGGGCTGATGGAGAGAAGACCAGGCAGTGGGTGGAGAGACACAGAGAGCAGGGCTGGGGCCACAGGGAGAGGGTGGAGGCAGGGTCAGACTCCATGTCTGTCATCAGCCTCCAGACCATCGCCTCGGACCTGGAGAAGTGTGACTCGGTGGGGCACCTGGGGGATCTGAGTGACGTGAGCAGCCTGATGGGAGAGGACTGGGAGAGGGACCGGTCCCTGATGGCTGAGAACAGAGACAGGAACCCCAGGGCAGAGGAGAGAGTTGTGAGGGAGGTGGTCATCCCTGCTCCAAGGCAGGATAGATTGGAGGTGAGGGGGGCGAGAGGGAGAGAGAGACAGGAGAGCTTTGTCAAGCAGCACCACAGAAGTGTGAGTTTGTGAGACCAGAATAGAAGGGACTGTGTGATGAATGATCAGATAAAGAAATTAAATCAAGAGAGAGCAAAGAAAACAGACGGCGATTGTGGGATGTTCTGTTTGAGGTATTGAAATGTAGAACACTGACAATGAGTCCCAAATGGAACCCTATTCTCTACATAGTGCACTACTTTTGACCAGGGCCTATTGGGAATAGGTTGCCATTTGGCACACAGCCTGCATCATTGTGACACTGCAGAGGGGAGTAGCAGGGAAGAGGGTGGCTGGTACATCATGCACACACACACACAGAGAGAGAGAAGAGGAAGTGTTAGGCAATTCACTAGGTCCTTGTGGGACTTGTAGTTCCCACACTCTGCTCTGTCTATTGTTCAACGCAGTAAGATATCAGTGCCCTGAGGTCAAGATAGCCTAAACACAGTACTGTGTGTAAATACAGAGACGTAACATAGAACATACTCTTAACTCTACTGACTGTTTCACATGCAGCTGAATGTTCTAAGCAGCTAAGCTTATTTTATCCATGCTATTTTTATATTGACACTAGTCCCTTAATGAACGACTTTGTGCTTTTTTCCAAATTGATTGAATCACCACAGAATTTGGTTTCCGCTCGTCCTTGGAACGAACAAACGGTGGTAATACAAGCAATACTGCTCTCTCTCCCTCTTGAGTAGAAATCGATTTTAAAACATTTTTATTTAGTTATTAGACCAGTTTGTTTACCCCAGTAGAATGTTCTGGAATATGTTCCCAGCACCTACAGGGCCAACGACCACCTTAGACACCAGACTGTAGAGAATGTCTCTGTCACTCACCATGACCTAACACTTTCACAGCGCTTTTCTCTCTGACCTTTCACAATCCCTGCTTTCTGTCGGGAAGAAATAATGTGTCTGCTATCCTGATCTTACACAAGCTCATGTGTCCAAAATGGCACCCTATTCCATATGTAGTGCACTACGTTTGACAAGGGCACATTGGGTTCTGGTCAAAAGTAGTGCACTATATAGGGACTAGGGTGACATTTAGGACTCATGCAAGATGTTACACTGCATGGTGGGAAATGGTTCTAATTAACTCCTTTTTAGTATTGCGTAAACCATAAAGAACAGTTTTTGTGGAACGTCACAAATAAGATTTTAATTTTACTCAAATGTATTTTAAGTGCCTTTGGCCCTCATTTTTTTTTTTTTTTTTTTACAATATTCTGAGAGTTTAATGCGCAAATACTCCTTTTAATGTCTGACATTTTTTTTGTAGTCAAGGAATCCCAATTCTAACCATTAATTATTTAATTTCTTAACGGTCTTCCTTTTAATAGTGAGACAATTTTAGTGAAGTTTTCATTGTTTTAGATTTAAATATTTGACCAGTGATTTACCATAGTTAACATTATTGAAAAATGTACTCGCATTTAAAAATTTTTACCTGCACTTAACACCACTAAATTGTATTGTAGTGTAACACCTGGGTGTAATAAATGGCTACATTATTTTTGTATTGGGGTTTTCACTTCCTGGGATTATTTTGTACCTGTTGATAGGTACCTTACCTTGATATTATTGATCTCACCAGACACTAAATCACTACACTAGAGAGAGACCGAGAGGGAGGGAGAAAAGGTATTTACTGTTAATGTACATTCATGTTTTGTTTATGCAAACCTGTGCCATTGATATGAATCTGACTGTTTTAAAGTGGATTTGCACGTGAATACTTGTGGAGTTTTGTTTTTCCCTTTTTACACTCCTTACCCCTTTCGCCAAGCCATCCTTCGTCACACTTGTTACCTGGATGTTCCCTCCTCTTAACCTGGTCAATATCATCCTTGTTACCTGGATGTTCCCTCCTCTTAACCTGGTCAATATCATCCTTGTTACCTGGATGTTCCCTCCTCTTAACCTGGTCAATATCATCCTTGTTACCTGGATGTTCCCTCCTCTTAACCTGGTCAATATCATCCTTGTTACCAGGATGTTCCCTCCTCTTAACCTGGTCAATATCATCCTTGTTACCTGGATGTTCCCTCCTCTTAACCTGGTCAATATCATCCTTGTTACCAGGATGTTCCCTCCTCTTAACCTGGTCAATATCATCCTTGTTACCAGGATGTTCCCTCTTAACCTGGTCAATATCATCCTTGTTACCAGGATGTTCCCTCCTCTTAACCTGGTCAATATCATCCTTGTTACCTGGATGTTCCCTCCTCTTAACCTGGTCAATATCATCCTTGTTACCTGGATGTTCCCTCCTCTTAACCTGGTCAATATCATCCTTGTTACCTGGATGTTCCCTCCTCTTAACCTGGTCAATATCATCCTTGTTACCAGACTTTTCCCTCCTCTTAACCTGGTCAATATCACATTTGCTTCTTCCCACAATGTCCCCACTCCATCCGCTTGATAATTGCTGACTTGGGATCAGTGGTCAGTTTGTGGGTCACTCCCAAATGGCACACTATTCCCTATATAGTGCACTAGGGCCCATAGTGCACTACTTTAGACCAGGGTCCTATGTAGGGAATAGGGTGTGTGAAGCATTAATGGAAGGTCTACTCATTTGCCTGCTCCACTTGACACCGTGTTTTATGTGTTCATGTAAGTGGGATGCATCCCCAAATACAGCAGTAGTATATTCCCTACGAAGTGCACAACTTATGTGCCCTCGTCAAAAGAAGTGCACTATATAGGGGAATATGGTGCCATTTTAAAGTGTTGTAGATGTATAATAATACTGATGATATGAATGTTAACTTATTAATCATGTATATGTTAATTTATGGAATGATGCTGTTGCAACTATTAAACTTTGACTTAACACAATGTTTTATCTGTAGAGTTTTAGATATATGTCTACATTGCTAGAAGCCTTCTGTGGAATGGGGTGTTCATCTGGGGAAAGTCATATAGCCTTCTGTGGAATGGGGTGTTCATCTGGGGAAAGTCATATAGCCCAAAATAGAAAAGCTGATGGTCTCTCCCAAAAAGACTGCACACATTGAAAACTTGTTTCAGTCTGTTTTTTTGCATCTATTTTTAGTTTTTGATTTAGCCTAATACAGACTACCAACCATGACTCAGCTCTTCATACCCATTGTCATAAGCAGTTACCACTGTTGTATTGCATGAGAGTCTTATCAATATTAGTTTTCCACTCTCCAGTACATGTTAATATTTTGATATTGACTTTCTGTAGAATTGTTACAACTGTCCCTGGAGGCAGAGTTACTGTAGCATGATATTATGTGCAGGTGGGCCTCTGTTGTGATCTGAAGTCTGAGAGAAACACAGGGCTGATATAACACAACAGCCATGATAACAGGGTCCTGCAGTCGGAGAGGAACACAGGGCTGAAATAACCCAACAGCCACGGTAACAGCGTCCTGCAGTCAGAGAGAAACACAGGGCTGAAATAACCCAACAGCCATGGTAACAGTGTCCTGCATGGTATGTCTGTCTACTCTGTGAAACTGAATATCAATGAGACGTGGAGTCCCAAATGACACCCTATTCCCTATATAGTGGGCTCAAGTCAAAAGCAGTGAACTATACTTATAACTAAGTCAGTTAAGAACAAATTCTTATTTACAATGACAGCCTAGGAACAGTGGGTTAACTGCCTTGTTCAGGGGCAGAATGACAGATTTTTACCTTGTCAGCTCGTGGATTCGATCCAGCAACCTTTCGGTTACTGGCCCAACACTCTAACCACTAGGCTACCTGCTAACTATATAGAGAATAGGGTGCCATTTGGGACACAAAATGAGAGAAAACGGAAGATCATCCTCCGTTTCTCAGAGTTTCAAATATTCAACGCTGATATAAATATAGATATATAAATGTAGAGAACAGCTGCACTCTGAACCCGCCGGCTGCAGGGGGAGAGAGGGAAGAAGAAGAGTAGTTAAAGGTGTGGGGGAGGTGATAATTGATATGTGATTGTGACTGGTAGAATAACTGGACAAGTCGAGGCGAGAAAATTGGTGACAGACTGTAATTTTGGGGGCCAGAGCGAATGGGAAAGTGACAAATGATTGGAGGGTAAGCAATCACAAGGGACTTCTGTGAAAACTATAGCAGGAGCAAAAGTGACAGCTCTGCTAAGATGGAGAGAAACTCAACTAACCTTTAAAGAGCACTAGGGTGTCCCCCAAATGGCGCCCTATTCCATACATAGTGAACTACTTTTGACCAAGGCCCATATAGGGATTAGGGTGCAATTTGAGATACTACAACCCAGGTCTTCAATGAGCACGGTTACATGCACAAAATAATATGATTATTGTGGATAGATTCATATAATAGCTAGTTTAAAACGTTTACATGCTTTGGAAGAAGAACGATTTCCATAGTAACGGACACATGAAATCAGGCTACTGATGACGCTGATAAACGCAAGAAAATCGCCAATCAAAATTAACGTTCTACCACAGCATCAATGTTATTCTTGAGAAGCATTCTTGATTCTGAGTTCGAACATATAAAGTTTGTATGTGAAAACTCCTTACTTCTATGACGCATACATTCAATTCCAAACACACTTCCCTCGCGCTATAGAGGGAGGCTCGCTCGGCTGGTGCTAGCACATGCACAGATCAAATACACAACTGGAACACCAATAAAGAAGTATAGGCCAAATGTCCTAATAATTAGAAAATTAGAGAGGTTGCTCAGAAAACCAGATGTTTTAATCTGCGAATGTTTACTTGTAAGGATTGCTTAACTGGTGGCAGAGAAGTCAGGCGCAGGAGAGCAAAACTTGGTAATATTCGTAGTCATTTAATATAAATCACCAACGGTTAAACAACACGAGAGTAAATGGTCACAAAATAACCCGAAACGCACCAGTCCAAAATAAGGTGCACAAGCACTAAAACAACAATCCCACACAAAGACATGGGGAGGAACAGAGGGTTAAATACAAAACATGTAATGAGGGAATTGAAACCAGGTGTGGAAAACACAGACAAAACAAATGGAAAATGAAAAGTGGATCGGTGATGGCTAGAAGACCGGTGACGTTGACCGCCGAACGCCGCCCGAACAAGGAGAGGCACAGACTTCGGCGGAAGTCGTGACAGTACCCCTCCCCCCCGTGATGCGCAGCTCCAGCAGCGCACCGACACCGGCCTCGGGGCCGACCCGGATGGCGAGGCGCAGGGAGATCCGGACGGAGACGGTGTAACTCCTGCAGCATAGACGGGTCCAAAATTGCCTCTACCAGAACCAAGCATCTCTCCTCCGGACCGTACCCCTCCCACTCCACGAGGTAATGAAGACCCCTCTTCCGACGCCTCTAATCCAGTGTGGAGCAGACTGAATACGCCGTGGCCCCCTCGATGTCCAGAGGGGGCGGAGGGACCTCCCGCACCTCAGACTCTTGGAGCGGACCAGCCACCACCGGCCTGAGGAGAGACACATGGAACGAGGGGTTAATACGGTAACCGGGGGGAAGCTGTAACCTATAACAAACCTCGTTCACTCTCCTCAGGACTTTAAATGGCCCTACAAACCGCGGACCCAGCTTCCGGCAGGGCAGGTGGAGGGGCAGGTATCGGGTTGAGAGCCAGACCCGGTCCCCCGGTGTCTCAATGCGGTGACGGTTAGTGGAGGAGTGGCGAAGCGAGTTCTGAGTCATCTCTGCCCAGGGAACGAACGCCGCCCACTCCCCATGCCCGTCATGCAATACGACCTCAGAAACCTACCCACATCACTCTCTCCACCTGCCCGTTACTCTCGGGGTGAAACAATGCCTCCGTGAAACAAGGCCTCTGTAGGGCCGTAGGGAGACCGGGCAGAGGGAGAAGACAGCAGGACTTAGAGAACCGATCCACAACGATCAGGATCGTGGTGTTTCCCTGTGAGGCGGGAAGATCGGTCAGGAAATCCACCGACAGGTGTGACCAAGGCAGCTGTGGAACGGGTAAGGGGTGTAGCTTCACTCTGGGCAGGTGCCTAGGAGCCTTACACTGAGCGCACACCGAGCAGGAGGAAACATAAACCCTCATGTCCTTGGCCAAAGTAGGCCACCAGTACTTCCCAACCAAACAGCGCACCGTCCGACCGATCCCAGGATGACCAGAGAAGGGTGAAGTGTGGGCCCAATAGATCAACTGGTCACGGACAGCAGACGGAACGTACAGACGACCAGCGGGACACTGAAGAGGAGCGGGCTCTGCACGTAACGCCTGCTCAATGTCCACGTCCAGCTCCCACACTACCGGCGCCACTAGGCAGAAGGCTGGGAGTATGGGGGTAGGAGCCGCTCCTCTGTGTCATACAGCTGGGACAGTGCGTCTGCCTTGACGTTCTGGGAACCTGGTCTGTAGGAAAGAGTAAAAACAAAACAGTTGAAAAACATGGCCCACCTTGCCTGGCGAGGGTTCAGTCTCCTCGCTGCCCGGATGTACTCCAAATTGCGGTGGTCAGTCCAGATGAGAAAAGGGTGTTTAGCCCCCTCAAGCCAATGTCTCCACGCCTTCAGAGCCTTGACAACAACCAACAGCTCCCGGTCTCCCACGTCATAGTTTCGCTCCGCCGGGCTGAGCTTCTTCGAGAAGAAAGCACAGGGGCGGAGCTTCGGTGGTGTACCCGAGCGCTGAGAGAGCACGGCTCCTATCCCAGCCTCGGACGCGTCCACCTCCGCTATGAACGCCAAAGAGGGATCCGGATGGGCCAGCACCGGAGCCGAGATAAACAGAGTCCTCAGGTGACCAAAAGCCTTGTCCGCCTCAGCCGACCACTGCAAACGCACCGCACCCCCCTTCAGCAGTGAGGTAATGGGAGCTACCTGACCAAAACCCCAGATAAACCTCCGGTAGTAGTTGGCAAACCCTAGAAACCGCTGCACCTCCTTTACAGTGATGGGAGTCGGCCAATTACGCACGGCTGAAATGCGGTCACTCTCCATCTCCACCCCAGAGGTGGAAATGCGATACCCTAGAAAGGAGACGGACTTCTGGAAGAACAGGCATTTCTCAGCCTTGACGTACAGGTCATGCTCCAACAATCGACCAAGCACCCTGAGCACCAGGGACATATGCTCGGCACGTGTAGCGGAGTATATCAGAATGTCATCAATATACACCACTACACCCTGCCCGTGCAGGTCCCTGAAAATCTTGTCTACAAAAGCTTGGAAGACTGATGGAGCATTCATCAACCCGTACGGCATGACGAGGTACTCAAAATGCCCTGAGGTTGTACTGAACGCCGTCTTCCACTCGTCAGATTGTAAGCGCTACTGAGATCTAGTTTGGTGAAGAAGCCTGCCCCGTGCATTGACTCAATTGCTGTGGCGATGAGCGGTAGAGGGCAACTATACCTTACCGTGATCTGGTTTAGACCTCGATAGTCAATACACGGGTGCAGACCTCCCTCCTTCTTCTTCACAAAAAAGAAACTTGAGGAGGCGGGTCAAGTGGATGGCCGAATGTACCCCTGGCGCAGGGATTCGGAGACATATGTTTCCATAGCCGCCGTCTCCTCCTGTGACAGGGGATACACGTGACTCTTGGGAAGTGCGGCGTCTACCAGGAGATTTATCGCAGAATCGCCCCGTCGATGGAGTGGTAATTGAGTCGCCTTCTTTTTAGAGAAGGCGAGAGCCAAATCGACATATTCAGGGGGAATGCGCACGGTGGAGACCTGGTCTGGTCTTTCCACCGTAGTAGCACCAACGGAAACCCCTAAACACCTCCCCGAGCACTCTCGCGACCACCCCGTGAGAACCCTCCGTTGCCAAGAAACAGTGGGGTCATGACAAGCTAACCAGGGTAGACCTAGCACCACAGGAAACGCAGGAGAGTCAATGAGGAAGAGACTGATCTTCCCCTTGTGACCCCCCAGCATTACCATACCCAGAGGAGCGGTGGCCTCCCTGATCAACCCTGACCCTAATGGTCGACTATCTAAGGCATGAACGGGGAAGGGCACATCCACGGGAACAATAGGAATCCCTAAACTAAGGGTGAACGATCTGTCTATAAAATTCCCAGCCGCACCTGAATCGACGAGCGCCTTATGCTGGGAATGTGGGGAAAACTCAGAAAAAGTAACATACAAAAACAAGTGTGCAACAGAGGGCTCTGGGTGAGAATGTTCCGGCTCACCTGGGATGACGCAATAGTACCCTGCCTGCTGCCTCGATCTCCAGAGGAACTGACCCGGCACCGACCAGCAGTGTGACCTCTGCAGCCACAGATGGTGCACGAGACGGAACCTCCTCCAGTCTCTCTACGCATCTCCCAGCGGTGGTGCTGGGGGATGGAACCGACAGAGGCCGCTCTGGACGTACACGGGTAGCCAGCAGGTTATCCAATCAAATGGACAGGTCCACCAGCTGGTCAAAAGTGAGGGTGGTGTCCCTGCAGGCCAACTCCCGACGGACGTCCTCGCGCAAACTGCAGCGATAATGGTCAATCAGGGCCCTGTCGTTCCATCCCGCGCCGGCGGCCAGGGTCCTCGTAACCAGGTAAGCTAGTTGAGAACAGGTTCTCATTTACAACTGCGACCTGGCCAAGATAAAGCAAAGCAGTGCGTCACAAATAACAACACAGAGTTACACATGGAGTAAACAAGTGTACATTCAATAACACAAAAGAAAGTCTACATACAGTGTGTGCAAAAGGCGTGAGGAGGTAGGCAATACATAGGCCATAGTAGCAAGGTAATTACAATTTAGCATATTAACACTGGAGTGATAAAAGAGCAGATGATGATGTGCAAGTAGAGATACTGGTGTGCAAAAGAGCAGAAAGTAAATAAAAACAGTATAGGGATGAGGTAGGTAGATTGGGTGGGTTATTTAGATGGACTATGTACAGCTGCAGCGATCGATTAGATGCTCAGATAGTTGATGTTTAAAGTTAGTGAGGGAAATATAAGTCACCAGCTTCAGCGATTTTTGCAATTTGTTCCAGTCACTGGCAGCAGAGAACTGGAAGGAAAGGCGGCCAAAGGAGGTGTTGGCTTTGGGGGTGACCAGTGAGATATACCTGCTGGAGCGCGTGCTGCGGGTTGGTGTTGTTATCGTGACCAGTGAGCTGAGATAAGGCGGAGCTTTACCTAGCATAGACTTATGGATGACCTGGAGCCAGTGGGTCTGGCGACGAATATGTAGCGAGGGCCAGCCGACTAGAGCATACAGGTCGCAGTGGTGGGTGGTATAAGGGGCTTTGGTAACAAAACGGATGGCACTGTGATAGACTGCATCCAGTTTGCTGAGTAGAGTATTGGAAGCTGTTTTGTAGATGACATCGCCGAAGTCGAGGATCGGTAGGATAGTCAGTTTTACTAGGGCAAGTTTGGCGGCGTGAGTGAAGGAGGCTTTGTTGCGAAATAGAAAGCCGATTCTAGATTTGATTTTGGATTGAAGATGTTTAATATGAGTCTGGAAGGAGAGTTTACTGTCTAGCCAGACACCTAGGTATTTGTAGTTGTCCACATATTCTAGGTCAGAGGGGTCCAGGGTAGTGATACTAGTCTGGCGGGCGGGTGCAGGCAGCGAAAGGTTGAAAAGCATGCATTTGGTTTTACTAGTGTTTAAGAGCAGTTGGAGGCCACGGAAGGAGTGTTGTATGGCATTGAATCTCGTTGGAGGTTAGTTAATTAACACAGTGTCCAAAGAAGGGCCAGAAGTATACAGAATGGTGTCGTCTGCATAGAGGTGGGTCAGGGAATCACCCGCAGCAAGAGCGACATCATTGATATATACAGAAAAAAGAGTCGGCCCAAGAATTGAACAATGTGGAGCCCCCATAGAGACTGCCAGAGGTCCGGACAACAGGCCCTTCGACTGAACACACTGAACTCTGTCTGCAAAGTAGTTGGTGAACCAAGCGAGGCAGTCATCTGAGAAACCAAGGCTATTGAGTCTGCCGGTGTATACAGTGATTGACAGAGTCGAAAGCCTTGGCCAGGTCGATGAAGACAGCTGCACAATACTGTCTTTTATATGTACTCATTGAGTATTTGAGAGGAAAAAATGAGAGACTTTGATATCTCTTTTCATGTTCTGATAAACTGACATTTCAGCACCACATTCTAGAACTGTCCTTTCAGCAACACAGTCTAAAACTGTCCTTTCACCACCACAGTCTAGAACTGTCCATTCACCACAACATTCTAGAACTGTCCTTTCACCAGCACAGTCTAGAACTGTCCTTTTACCAGCACATTCTAGAACTGCCCTTTCACCACCACATTCTAGAACTGTCCATTCAGCACCACATTCTAGAACTGTCCTTTCAGCATCACAGTCTAGAACTGTCCTTTCACCACCACATTCTAGAACTGTCCATTCAGCACCACATTCTAGAACTGTCCTTTCAGCACCACAGTCTAGAACTGTCCTTTCACCAACACAGTCTAAAACTGTCCATTCACCACAACATTCTAGAACTGTCCTTTCACCACCACATTCTAGAACTGTCCATTCAGCACCACATTCTAGAACTGTCCTTTCAGCATCACAGTCTAGAACTGTCCTTTCACCACCACATTCTAGAACTGTCCATTCAGCACCACATTCTAGAACTGTCCTTTCAGCACCACAGTCTAGAACTGTCCTTTCACCACCACATTCTAGAACTGTCCTTTCAGCACCACAGTCTAGAACTGTCCTTTCACCAACACAGTCTAAAACTGTCCATTCACCACAACATTCTAGAACTGTCCATTCACCACAACATTCTAGAACTGTCCTTTCACCAGCACGTTCTAGAACTGTCCTTTCAGCACCACATTCTAGAACTGTCCTTTCACCACCACATTCTAGAACTGTCCATTCACCACAACATTCTAGAGCTGTCCTTTCACCAGCACATTCTAGAACTGTCCTTTCAGCAACACATTCTAGAACTGTCCTTTCACCAGCACATTCTAGAGCTGTCCTTTCAGCACCACAGTCTAGAGCTGTCCTTTCAACATTCTAGAGCTGTCCTTTCAGCACCACAGTCCTTTCAACATTATAGAGCTGTCCTTTCAACATTATAGAGCTGTCCTTTCAGCACCATAACTGGACCAAACTATGGAGGTGTTCTTTCAGTACCACATTCCAAAGCTGTTCTCAGATGTATTCAACATGTCATGTGTGCAAGGCATGCAGCAGAGCACACAAAGAAAAAACACCTACTATCTTGTCCTCAGTTGTGTCGGGTTTTTCATCTTTTCAAATTGCAGATCCATTTTCACTTGCCTCTTGTGTTGTGTAACTCAACCCTCTCTCTCTCTGCCAGCCTCCCCTGCCTACCCTGCCTACCCAGTCTGCCTCCCCAGCCTACCCTGCCTACCCAGTCTGCCTCCCCAGCCTCCCCTGCCTACCCTGTCTGCCTCCCCAGCCTCCCCTGCCTACCCTGCCTACCCAGTCTGCCTCCCCAGCCTCCCCAGCCTACCCTGCCTACCCAGTCTGCCTCCCCAGCCTCCCCTGCCTACCCAGTCTGCCTCCCCAGTCTACCCTGCATCCCCAGCCTGCCTCCCCTGCCTACCCTGCCTACCCAGCCTGCCTTCCCAGCCTACCCTGCTTCCCCAATCTCCCCGACTACCCTGCTTACCAGCCTCCCCTGCCTCCCTACCCAGCCTACCCAGCCTCCACTGCCCCCCACCCCTACCTACCCAGCCTACCCAGACTCCCCAGAGATAGAAGTCCTCTTAACCGATTTTTCTATCCAAACTGAAGAAACAATGAATGATAAACCTGATAATCCCTGCAATGAGAACAAGGGGGTCAGAGCCGCTGATGCTTGTCCTCCTCTGCAATACAATCACCATATGTATGTCTCAAATGGCACCTTATTCCCTATGTAGTGCACTACTGTTGAGGCCTCTGGTCAAAAGTAATGCACTACATAGGGAATAGGGTTACATTTGAGATTCATCGTGTGAAGCTGCAGCTAGGCAGCCAGCCCCAAACCTGCCAGCTGCAAAATAAGTTTATAATACTCATAGAATGACTACATACATCAAACTGACACTCGACAAGAGGGGAAAAAAGAGGATGAGACAGAAGAGGGAGTTGATTGGTCAGTTGCTGTTAGGCATCAACTCGGCATAGGGAGAGGTCTTGCGCTATTTATCTGGGATGTGTGCACCCCATCTGTCTTTCCGTCAGCCAATGAGCGCTCTAATTTCTCCCACCAATATCTCTAGTGAATACCGGCCCCATCCTCATGTAGTGGGGCTGTAGGGGTACACTGGACTCTACTGCAGATAAGGGAGGAAGAGTTAGCGTTGAGTCTCGCCCAGTGACGTCGTGAGTGAGGGGCATTGTGGAGAGCGAAGGGAAGGAAAAGGCAAGGATGTGCACAGTACAACGCCACCCAATATGTGTGTGTGTGTGTGTGTGTTTGTTTGTGTGTGTGTGTGTGTGTGTGTGTTTGTTTGTGTGTGTGTGTGTGTGTGTGTGTTTGTGTGTGTTTGTGTGTGTGTGTGTGTGTAGGCTATCGTGCTTTTTCCGAGTCAACATTTTACACCCGTCAGAAATACAGCGAGTTTTTTTTCAATTTGGGTCAGAGAATAGGCGTAATGCAGTCTTGGTTTTAGGGTTTGGGGGGAAAATGTGTTTGCACAAAGCACACTTTTGCACACACTGCTGTCGACATTTGCTGTTTATTTTCTCCCTAAGAGTCTAATTCGACGGAAACATGGCAATTGAACGGGCGTCTAGTAATTGTAAGTATGATTATAGTGAGCAATAGGATACATTAATCTCACCTAAGCTTGGAAATGATTGTATGTATGCGTTTCTTTAAACTTTGATGGACTACGGATACATTTTAGCATTGGAATCGACGTTTTGTCAGTGATCTAAAACCAAGCAATATGAATTTATAGCATAACAGTAGGCTACTTAATCAGCATTCGGCTATCTACAGCTTTGATTTCTAAGCGAGACTGTTTTTGTATGCATGGAGACAATTATAGACTAAACGCAGCATTTGACAACAGCGCCATTTACAGATTTTTTTTATTTTATCAATAGAGTCTCAGTAGTCTACTCGTTTAGATTCGGCCAGATTTAGTATTTAGGCTACGGCTATTGGTTGTGGTGGCCATTCGCTCGTGCGGGCACGTGCATACACATTGATCCTCAGACACGCAAACACACACCTCCACACACACCTTCACACACACCTCCACACACACACCTTCACACACACCTCAGCACGGACGCTGGATGTACATCAAACGAGACTCTTTTTTTGAGACCATTCTTCCTCGCCAACTGTCATCCCGAGCCAGCAGCTGAACAGTGCAGCAGTAAGTTTGGACATTTCAGTTCTCTCATTCTAGTCCCGCAGTGCTCCATCATTTCATGTTCACCCTTATCTATCTTCCTTTCATTGTCATCGTTTAATTCTTCCTCAACATGATGAAATGCATGTGTGCTGTATTGGCCTGTTATCGACCCTTTTGGATTGTGACTGTCAAAAGTGGCTATTGTATTGCTGTGACAACAGACACCAGTTCCAAATAGAATGAAATGCTCGCGTGTTGATCTGTTGTGTCCCCCCCATAGCCATGGATAAGCCTGGCTCTGTTCTCCCCAGGTCTTCGACTGTCAGAGGGGCTAGTGTATTGCTGTGACAACAGACCAGTTCTTGGTATTACCTTTACTCATTGTTTTTGATCAAAATGATGTGACAATAACAATACAGTCCACATGTAGGGTGTTGCCTTGACAACACTCACTGACCTCTTCAACTTGTGTTTTTGCTCTCCACATTTAGGCCTGTAACAGGTCCATGCTACATGTCTCTGCTGTGGGCTTCACATGCTGGTGGTTGATTGATGGCTATCACATTAGAATAATGTTAGAATATTTCATGACAGACCTGTAGCACTGGCTGCTATGTAGTCCAACTCTGCTTCCATCCGTTCGTTACTACTGAATTCCAGCCCTCGAAGGCTCGACGTACTGCTGGTTTACATCCCTGGTAGTTAATCAATCGATTAATGTAATTGATTGGCCAGAGAGTTCTCTCACCTGGTGTCCCAGGTGTGACTCAATCAGCACCTGCTGTAAGGAATGAAAACCAGCAGGCAGTTCAGCCAACGTCTCTTGTCCTGAAATGCCCGTAAATGACACGTCAATATCCATGGTACTAAAATTCCTGTATATGACAAGTTGCTGTCCATTGTGCTGAAATGCGTGTAAAACAACAGCCTTGTCAGTCATGACTTCCAGTATCTGTTCTGAATGTCCCAAAAATTGGCACAACTCGTTATTGAATCAATCACAATGGACCACTATTGTTTTGGTGTTTATGTAGCCATAGTGTGTGTGTCTCTGTGTGTACGTTACATTTGAAAGGGAGAGAGACGAGAGAGAGAGGAGGGGGAGAAATGAGAGAGAGGAGGGGGAGAGACGAGAGAGAGGAGGGGGAGAGACGAGAGAGAGAGGAGGGGGAGAGACGAGAGAGAGAGGAGGGGAGAAAGCAGAGAGAGAGGAGGGGGAGAAACGAGAGAGAGGAGGGAGAGAGACGAGAGAGGAGGAGGAGAGACGAGAGAGAGAGAGAGGAGAGAGGAGAGAGAGAGAGAGGAGGGGAGAGACGAGAGAGAGGAGGGAGAGACGAGAGAGAGAGGAGGGGGAGAGACGAGAGAGAGGAGGGGGAGAGATTGAAAGTTTGATAGAGGGGGTTAAATGTAAATGATTTTGTGTGATTTGAGACCGTGTGAGTCTGATTTGAGACAGCGTGTGTCTGATTTGAGACTGTGTGTCTGATTTGAGACCGTATGTGTCTGATTTGAGACCGTATGTGTCTGATTTGAGACAGTATGTGTCTGATTTGAGACAGTGTGTGTCTGATTTGAGACAGTGTGAGTCTGATTTGAGACAGTGTGAGTCTGATTTGAGACTGTGTGAGTCTGATTTTGAGACCGCATGTGTCTGATTTGAGACAGTGTGTGTCTGATTTGAGACCGCATGTGTCTGATTTGAGACAGTGTGTGTTTGATTTGAGACAGTGTGTGTCTGATTTGAGACAGTGTGTGTCTGATTTGAGACAGTGTGAGTCTGATTTGAGACAGTGTGTGTCTGATTTGAGGCAGTGTGCGTCTGATTTGAGACAGTATGTGTCTGATTTGAGACAGCGTGTGTCTGATTTGAGACAGTATGTGTCTGATTTTTGAGACAGTATGTGTCTGATTTGAGACAGCGTGTGTCTGATTTGAGACAGTATGTGTTTGTATAAGTAGCAGAGAGTGTGAGTGTATGTGTTCCAGACTGTGTGTGTCTGATTTGAGACAGTATGTGTTTGTATAAGTAGCAGAGAGTGTGTGTGTATGTGTTCCAGACTGTGTGTGTCTGATTTGAGACAGTATGTGTTTGTATAAGTAGCAGAGAGTGTGAGTGTATGTGTTCCAGACTGTGTGTGTCTGATTTGAGACAGTATGTGTTTGTATAAGTAGCAGAGAGTGTGAGTGTATGTGTTCCAGACTGTGTGTGTCTGATTTGAGACAGTATGTGTTTGTATAAGTAGCAGAGAGTGTGAGTGTGAGTGTTCCAGACTGTGTGTGTCTGATTTGAGACAGTATGTGTTTGTATAAGTAGCAGAGAGTGTGTGTGTGAGTGTTCCAGACTGTGTGTGTCTGATTTGAGACAGTATGTGTTTGTATAAGTAGCAGAGAGTGTGTGTGTATGTGTTCCAGACTGTGTGTGTCTGATTTGAGACAGTATGTGTTTGTATAAGTAGCAGAGAGTGTGAGTGTGAGTGTTCCAGACTGTGTGTGTCTGATTTGAGACAGTATGTGTTTGTATAAGTAGCAGAGAGTGTGTGTGTATGTGTTCCAGACTGTGTGTGTCTGATTTGAGACAGTATGTGTTTGTATAAGTAGCAGAGAGTGTGAGTGTGAGTGTTCCAGACTGTGTGTGTCTGATTTGAGACAGTATGTGTTTGTATAAGTAGCAGAGAGTGTGAGTGTATGTGTTCCAGACTGTGTGTGTCTGATTTGAGACAGTATGTGTTTGTATAAGTAGCAGAGAGTGTGAGTGTGAGTGTTCCAGACTGTGTGTGTCTGATTTGAGACAGTATGTGTTTGTATAAGTAGCAGAGAGTGTGTGTGTATGTGTTCCAGACTGTGTGTGTCTGATTTGAGACAGTATGTGTTTGTATAAGTAGCAGAGAGTGTGAGTGTATGTGTTCCAGACTGTGTGTGTCTGATTTGAGACAGTATGTGTTTGTATAAGTATCAGAGAGTGTGAGTGTGAGTGTTCCAGACTGTGTGTGTCTGATTTGAGACAGTATGTGTTTGTATAAGTAGCAGAGAGTGTGTGTGTATGTGTTCCAGACTGTGTGTGTCTGATTTGAGACAGTATGTGTTTGTATAAGTAGCAGAGAGTGTGAGTGTGAGTGTTCCAGACTGTGTGTGTCTGATTTGAGACAGTATGTGTTTGTATAAGTAGCAGAGAGTGTGTGTGTATGTGTTCCAGACTGTGTGTGTCTGATTTGAGACAGTATGTGTTTGTATAAGTAGCAGAGAGTGTGAGTGTGAGTGTTCCAGACTGTGTGTGTCTGATTTGAGACAGTATGTGTTTGTATAAGTAGCAGAGAGTGTGAGTGTATGTGTTCCAGACTGTGTGTGTCTGATTTGAGACAGTATGTGTTTGTATAAGTAGCAGAGAGTGTGAGTGTGAGTGTTCCAGACTCTGTGTGTCTGATTTGAGACAGTATGTGTTTGTATAAGTAGCAGAGAGTGTGTGTGTATGTGTTCCAGACTGTGTGTGTCTGATTTGAGACAGTATGTGTTTGTATAAGTAGCAGAGAGTGTGAGTGTGAGTGTTCCAGACTGTGTGTGTCTGATTTGAGACAGTATGTGTTTGTATAAGTAGCAGAGAGTGTGTGTGTATGTGTTCCAGACTGTGTGTGTCTGATTTGAGACAGTATGTGTTTGTATAAGTAGCAGAGAGTGTGAGTGTGAGTGTTCCAGACTGTGTGTGTCTGATTTGAGACAGTATGTGTTTGTATAAGTAGCAGAGAGTGTGTGTGTATGTGTTCCAGACTGTGTGTGTCTGATTTGAGACAGTATGTGTTTGTATAAGTAGCAGAGAGTGTGTGTGTATGTGTTCCAGACTGTGTGTGTCTGATTTGAGACAGTATGTGTTTGTATAAGTAGCAGAGAGTGTGTGTGTATGTGTTCCAGACTGTGTGTGTCTGATTTGAGACAGTATGTGTTTGTATAAGTAGCAGAGAGTGTGTGTGTATGTGTTCCAGACTGTGTGTGTCTGATTTGAGACAGTATGTGTTTGTATAAGTAGCAGAGAGTGTGAGTGTATGTGTTCCAGACTGTGTGTGTCTGATTTGAGACAGTATGTGTTTGTATAAGTAGCAGAGAGTGTGAGTGTGAGTGTTCCAGACTGTGTGTGTCTGATTTGAGACAGTATGTGTTTGTATAAGTAGCAGAGAGTGTGTGTGTATGTGTTCCAGACTGTGTGTGTCTGATTTGAGACAGTATGTGTTTGTATAAGTAGCAGAGAGTGTGAGTGTATGTGTTCCAGACTGTGTGTGTCTGATTTGAGACAGTATGTGTTTGTATAAGTAGCAGAGAGTGTGTGTGTATGTGTTCCAGACTGTGTGTGTCTGATTTGAGACAGTATGTGTTTGTATAAGTAGCAGAGAGTGTGTGTGTATGTGTTCCAGACTGTGTGTGTCTGATTTGAGACAGTATGTGTTTGTATAAGTAGCAGAGAGTGTGTGTGTGAGTGTTCCAGACTGTGTGTGTCTGATTTGAGACAGTATGTGTTTGTATAAGTAGCAGAGAGTGTGTGTGTATGTGTTCCAGACTGTGTGTGTCTGATTTGAGACAGTATGTGTTTGTATAAGTAGCAGAGAGTGTGTGTGTATGTGTTCCAGACTGTGTGTGTCTGATTTGAGACAGTATGTGTTTGTATAAGTAGCAGAGAGTGTGTGTGTATGTGTTCCAGACTGTGTGTGTCTGATTTGAGACAGTATGTGTTTGTATAAGTAGCAGAGAGTGTGTGTGTATGTGTTCCAGACTGTGTGTGTCTGATTTGAGACAGTATGTGTTTGTATAAGTAGCAGAGAGTGTGAGTGTATGTGTTCCAGACTGTGTGTGTCTGATTTGAGACAGTATGTGTTTGTATAAGTAGCAGAGAGTGTGTGTGTATGTGTTCCAGACTGTGTGTGTCTGATTTGAGACAGTATGTGTTTGTATAAGTAGCAGAGAGTGTGTGTGTATGTGTTCCAGACTGTGTGTGTCTGATTTGAGACAGTATGTGTTTGTATAAGTAGCAGAGAGTGTGTGTGTATGTGTTCCAGACTGTGTGTGTCTGATTTGAGACAGTATGTGTTTGTATAAGTAGCAGAGAGTGTGAGTGTATGTGTTCCAGACTGTGTGTGTCTGATTTGAGACAGTATGTGTTTGTATAAGTAGCAGAGAGTGTGTGTGTATGTGTTCCAGACTGTGTGTGTCTGATTTGAGACAGTATGTGTTTGTATAAGTAGCAGAGAGTGTGTGTGTATGTGTTCCAGACTGTGTGTGTCTGATTTGAGACAGTATGTGTTTGTATAAGTAGCAGAGAGTGTGAGTGTGAGTGTTCCAGACTGTGTGTGTCTGATTTGAGACAGTATGTGTTTGTATAAGTAGCAGAGAGTGTGTGTGTATGTGTTCCAGACTGTGTGTGTCTGATTTGAGACAGTATGTGTTTGTATAAGTAGCAGAGAGTGTGTGTGTATGTGTTCCAGACTGTGTGTGTCTGATTTGAGACAGTATGTGTTTGTATAAGTAGCAGAGAGTGTGTGTGTATGTGTTCCAGACTGTGTGTGTCTGATTTGAGACAGTATGTGTTTGTATAAGTAGCAGAGAGTGTGTGTGTATGTGTTCCAGACTGTGTGTGTCTGATTTGAGACAGTATGTGTTTGTATAAGTAGCAGAGAGTGTGTGTGTATGTGTTCCAGACTGTGTGTGTCTGATTTGAGACAGTATGTGTTTGTATAAGTAGCAGAGAGTGTGTGTGTATGTGTTCCAGACTGTGTGTGTCTGATTTGAGACAGTATGTGTTTGTATAAGTAGCAGAGAGTGTGTGTGTATGTGTTCCAGACTGTGTGTGTCTGATTTGAGACAGTATGTGTTTGTATAAGTAGCAGAGAGTGTGTGTGTATGTGTTCCAGACTGTGTGTGTCTGATTTGAGACAGTATGTGTTTGTATAAGTAGCAGAGAGTGTGTGTGTATGTGTTCCAGACTGTGTGTGTCTGATTTGAGACAGTATGTGTTTGTATAAGTAGCAGAGAGTGTGTGTGTATGTGTTCCAGACTGTGTGTGTCTGATTTGAGACAGTATGTGTTTGTATAAGTAGCAGAGAGTGTGTGTGTATGTGTTCCAGACTGTGTGTGTCTGATTTGAGACAGTATGTGTTTGTATAAGTAGCAGAGAGTGTGTGTGTATGTGTTCCAGACTGTGTGTGTCTGATTTGAGACAGTATGTGTTTGTATAAGTAGCAGAGAGTGTGTGTGTATGTGTTCCAGACTGTGTGTGTCTGATTTGAGACAGTATGTGTTTGTATAAGTAGCAGAGAGTGTGTGTGTGAGTGTTCCAGACTGTGTGTGTCTGATTTGAGACAGTATGTGTTTGTATAAGTAGCAGAGAGTGTGTGTGTATGTGTTCCAGACTGTGTGTGTCTGATTTGAGACAGTATGTGTTTGTATAAGTAGCAGAGAGTGTGAGTGTGAGTGTTCCAGACTGTGTGTGTCTGATTTGAGACAGTATGTGTTTGTATAAGTAGCAGAGAGTGTGTGTGTATGTGTTCCAGACTGTGTGTGTCTGATTTGAGACAGTATGTGTTTGTATAAGTAGCAGAGAGTGTGAGTGTGAGTGTTCCAGACTGTGTGTGTCTGATTTGAGACAGTATGTGTTTGTATAAGTAGCAGAGAGTGTGTGTGTATGTGTTCCAGACTGTGTGTGTCTGATTTGAGACAGTATGTGTTTGTATAAGTAGCAGAGAGTGTGTGTGTATGTGTTCCAGACTGTGTGTGTCTGATTTGAGACAGTATGTGTTTGTATAAGTAGCAGAGAGTGTGTGTATGTGTTCCAAACTGTGTGTGTCTGATTTGAGACAGTATGTGTTTGTATAAGTAGCAGAGAGTGTGTGTGTATGTGTTCCAGACTGTGTGTGTCTGATTTGAGACAGTATGTGTTTGTATAAGTAGCAGAGAGTGTGTGTGTGTGTTCCAGACTGTGTGTGTCTGATTTGAGACAGTATGTGTTTGTATAAGTAGCAGAGAGTGTGTGTGTATGTGTTCCAGACTGTGTGTGTCTGATTTGAGACAGTATGTGTTTGTATAAGTAGCAGAGAGTGTGTGTGTATGTGTTCCAGACTGTGTGTGTCTGATTTGAGACAGTATGTGTTTGTATAAGTAGCAGAGAGTGTGTGTGTATGTGTTCCAGACTGTGTGTGTCTGATTTGAGACAGTATGTGTTTGTATAAGTAGCAGAGAGTGTGTGTGTGAGTGTTCCAGACTGTGTGTGTCTGATTTGAGACAGTATGTGTTTGTATAAGTAGCAGAGAGTGTGTGTGTATGTGTTCCAGACTGTGTGTGTCTGATTTGAGACAGTATGTGTTTGTATAAGTAGCAGAGAGTGTGAGTGTGAGTGTTCCAGACTGTGTGTGTCTGATTTGAGACAGTATGTGTTTGTATAAGTAGCAGAGAGTGTGTGTGTATGTGTTCCAGACTGTGTGTGTCTGATTTGAGACAGTATGTGTTTGTATAAGTAGCAGAGAGTGTGAGAGATAGACAGCTATCTACGACCTGTTTTCTTCTCCCTCTTTAATTGAGATCAGATCAGCCTTGCATCCTCAGGCCTTGTTTTCTAGATGTGTAGGCCCCATCCACATCTTGTCATGTATCTCTGCATAGGACTTATTGGTGCCTACAAATTCCATTGTGTTCTACTGGTATTCTGACTGAGCACTTCTGGATTGTATGTGGATTGTTTGATTCTGCCAGATACTGTTGCCACTTCATTGTCTTGCGTTGCCGTTGCACCTTTCATCATCACCGTCAGCAGTAGGCTACTCTTTCACTCATTCTACTGCTTGCTGTATACATGTCTGTTTGATTCTGCCAGATACCCATTTGCATTGTCTATTTGGACCCCAGTGAGCGTCTCATTGTGTAATGCTGTGTAAAGTTCCTTAGAGATTGTGTTCATTGTGTTAAGTTACCAGAGTCCTCCTAGTCATGTTCTGCTGTGCCTTTTTATGATAATGTGTCAGTTACCGCAGGCCCTGGTCAAAAGTAGTGCACTATACAGGGAGTAGGATGCCATTTGGGACGCAGGTGTGTGTACGCGGGCTGTGTGTACGCAGGTTGTGTGCATGCTGGCTGTGTGTATGCAGGTGTGTGTGTATGCAGGCTGTGTGTATGCAGGCTGTGTGTACGCTGGCTGTGTGTACGCTGGCTGTGTGTATGCAGGTGTGTGTATGCTGGCTGTGTGTATGCAGATGTGTGTGTACGCAGGCTGTGTGTACGCTGGCTGTGTGTATGCAGGTGTGTGTATGCAGGTGTGTGTATGCAGGTGTGTGTATGCAGGTGTGTGTATGCAGGTGTGTGTATGCTGGCTGTGTGTATGCAGATGTGTGTGTACGCAGGCTGTGTGTACGCTGGCTGTGTGTATGCAGGTGTGTGTATGCTGGCTGTGTGTACGCTGGCTGTGTGTACGCTGGCTGTGTGTACGCAGGCTGTGTGTACGCAGGCTGTGTGTATGCAGGTGTGTGTACGCAGGCTGTTTGTATGCTGGCTGTGTGTATGCAGGCTGTGTGTATGCTGGCTGTGTGTATGCAGGCTGTGTGTATGCTGGCTGTGTGTATGCTGGCTGTGTGTGAAGCCTGTGGGTGTAGATGGGGTTAATTTGCATTACCGTGGCAAAGTAAGGTGTTTATTCATCAGCGCTATAGCAACCCCCCGGGGAGAATGTTGCAAGATAACGAACTCTCTTAATTAGGGCACTAATGAAGCATAGAGGGGTTCACCACAGTGTCTGTGTGTGTTTGCTGGCAGTGCAATATGTATTATATTAGGATCATGACAGAAACTTTTGTTTAACCGTACATTACTGCAAAATATACGGTAACATACTGTACTGTTTAAATTTTATTTTACAGTAACTTACAGTTAACTAACTGGCTGCCAGTAAGTTACCGTAAACATAACAGGATCTTACAGTGTAGGCCTGCGTCCCAAAAGACTCTCTATTCCCTACATAGTGCATTACTTTTAACTCCCTATAAGGGCCCTGGTCAAAAGAAGGGCACTATATAGGGAATAGGGTGCCATTTGAGATGCTTCCCCATCGGACTAGTAGTTCCAGAATGAATACAAGCTGAATTGGATGTAAAACACAGAGAGACATCTTCAGTCCACTACCTGTCTGTGTGTTTCCACTACCTGTCTGTGTGTTTCCACGACCTGTCTGTGTGTTTCCACTCACTGTCTGTCACTAGACATTCATAAAGTAGTAGACTACCACCACTGACCAATGACCAGGCTATGTGTCCAGGCAAGATCCCCCTCTCTCTTCACTCCAGCTGTCTCCCTTTCTCTCTCAATTAAATTGAATTCAATTCAATTAAATTTGCTTTATTGGCATGACGTATGTCTCTCTCGCTCTCTCTCTCTCTCTCTCTCTCTCCCCCTCTGTCTCTCGCTTGCTCTCTCTCTCTCTCCCTCTCTCTCTCACCCCATTGTCTCTCTACACAGACAGTCAGAGCTGTGACATTCCCAAGGATTTGCTGAATTTATTCATATTAAATATATTTCTATATATATATCCTTTTTCCAAACACCTGATTGAGCGGAGTGGCTCCATGATATTTATAATGGAAATCCTTCACTTTTTATTTGAATGGGAGCTTCATTTGGGAGCTTCCTAGGCAGTCATTGAAAATAAGAATTTGTTCTTAACTGACTTGCCTAGTTAAATAAAGGTAAAATAAAAAAATAAAATTACATTTGGTGAGCAAAGAAATTGTAAAGTGGCTTCTTCCAAGAGACTTAACTCTTGCTTTAAGATTAAAGGTCTAACGGGAGAAGACATATAATACCGTTGACAAGGACTGGCTCGTGTGGGTAGAGTTGATTGGATTTCATTGGCTATGACTATGGTTGTGTCCCCAAATGGAACACTGTTCCCTATATAGTGCACTACTTTTGATGAGCGCCCTATGGAACCTTGGTCAAAAGTAGTGCACTACAAAGTAAATTAGGGATAGTTTCATCGTGCATACAATCAGAGCGATTATGAATGAAAGGTTTTTCTCATTGGATATGTGCATGTGAACAAGTGCTATGTGGCTATGTGGAAGAGTTAATGATGTCACAATGGGAAGTCTAAGGATTTTGACAAATCCCATGTTAACGGATGGAGTGAAAAAACCATTAGTACGCGTTCAATGTTTCAACACCATTAGAACGCGTTCAATGTTTCAACACCATTAGAACGCGTTCAATGTTTCAACACCATTAGAACGCGTTCAATGTTTCAACACCATTAGTACACGTTCAATGTTTCAACACCATTAGTACGCGTTCAATGTTTCAACACCATTAGAACGCGTTCAATGTTTCATACACCATTAGTACACGTCCAATGTTTCATACACCATTAGAACACGTTCAATGTTTCATACACCATTAGAACACGTTCAATGTTTCATACACCATTAGTACACGTCCAATGTTTCATACACCATTAGAACACGTTCAATGTTTCATACACCATTAGAACACGTTCAATGTTTCAACACCATTAGTACACGTTCAATGTTTCAACACCATTAGTACACGTTTAGCTGTTCAGAACAGGATGTGTTTGGTCTGTGTGATTTAGCGTTTTGTGTGTGTGTGTGTGTGTGTGTGAGTCACAGTGACTAGCACCTCTTTTCCACCGTCCCATAATGGACCCTGATTGCATTGCCAAAGTGTTTGGCCAAGACTGTAAATGCGGTATTTATCTTTTTGTAGGACATGAAGCGTACACTTTGGTCAAAAAGTAGTGCACTATATAGGGAATAGGGCTCTGGTCAAAAGTAGTGCACAATATAGGCAATAGGGCTCTGGTCTAAAGTAGTGCACTATGTAGGCAATAGGGCTCTGGTCAAAAGTAGTAAGTAGTGCACTATATAGGGAATAGGGTGCCATTTGGGATGTACACCGTGGCTTTAGCGATGAATTCTGTTTTCTTTTTGCCTCATCGTAGTTGCTACACACACACACACACACACACAGCTCTCTTACTCTTCAGGGAACCAGACCAGAGGTGTTAGATATATGATTCAGGAAGTGTTTCTACAGCGCTGTAGCCTGAATGCTGAAGGACTCCCTCGTCCAACGCTAGAGCAGAACCAGTAGCATTCCAATTCATCTGTCTAGGCAGACAGATAGCGCTTCCACAGCTTAAGCCTGCTACACCCCGCAATAACATCTGTTAAACATGTGTATGTGACAAATAAAATGTGATTTGATTTAAGCCTCTTTAAGTTGAGTCTGTGACTCAGATATAAGGCCCAGGGGGCTAGTACTCAGTGTAGAAGACCGATAGATAGAAAGTGGCTGGGTTTTCCCCCTGTTAAGATTATGGGAATGTCCAGTGACTCCGGCGGTCAGTTTTCTGCCTGCTCTTATCTAAAGCTCTTGTTATATGGGCTCAAGCAGAGCTGGACTGGTGCTTTGTCCAGCAAAAGTGCTCAGTCACGTGTGGAGGGAGAAGGCTACTTCCCAAATGGCACGCCGTTCCCTATTTAGTGCACTACTTTTCACCAGTGCCCTATTGACCCTGGTCAAAAGTAGTGCACTAAATAAGGAATAGGGTGCCATTTGGACGCTGCCTGGATGATGAGTGATGGGCTTACAGAGAGAACTGTAAGCCTGTCTATGACATCGCATCTCCCTTTTCTGTCTGGTTTACCCCTTTCTTTCTCTCTCTCTCTCTCTCTCTCTCTCTCTCTCTCTCTCTCTCTCTCTCTCTCTCTCTCTCTCTCTCTCACATGCATGCAAACACACACACACTCCCTCTGTTCACCCTCTGTTCTCTCTCTGTTCCGTCTCTGTTCTCCCTCTGTTCTCTCTCTGTTCCGTCTCTGTTCTCCCTCTGTTCTCTCTATGTTCCGTCTCTGTTCTCTCTGTTCTGTCTCTGTTCTCTCTGTTCACCCTCTGTTCACCCTCTGTTTCTGCCTGCCTCCCTTCTTAGAATATCTTTCTCTTTCAGTCTACCTCTCTGTATTCCGCCCCTCACTCGCCCTCTCTCTCCTCTCATCCTCTCTCTCTGTCTCTCTCCTTCTGTCTCTCTGTCTCTCTCATCCTCTCTCTGTATTTGGTCTCTTTATCTCTCTCTCTCTCTCTCCCTCCTCATCCTCTCTCTCTGCCCCCTATCTTTCTATCTGCCCCCTTCTCTCTCTGATCTCTACTAGAGTTTACCTCAGCAGGCACGCCTCAGTAGTGTGTCTGTCTCCGTGTGAGATCCTCTTTCTCCTTCAGAATTCTCTCTCTCTCTCTCTCTCTCTCTCTCTCTCTCTCTCTCTCTCTCTCTCTCTCTCTCTCTCTCTCTCTCTCTCTCTCCCTCCTCATCCTCTCTCTCAGTCTCTCTCCTTTTGTCTCTCTGTCTCTCTCATCCTCTCTCATTATTCGGTCTCTTTATCCCTCTCTCTCTGTCCCCCCCCTTCTCTCTCTGAAAATAACCCTTGTTTTCTGTGTACATACATTTTATTAAGTCATACACCTTACCACCAAGCCCACTTTGGAGAATTTTGTAGAATAGCCCTTCGTGCCAAATAGAATCAAATGCTTTTTTAAAGTCAATTAAGCAAGCAAAGATTTTGCCCTCTTTTTTTTGGTGGACGTGTTTATTAGTGTGTGTAAGGTGTATATATGGTCAGTAGTGCGATGGTTGGGGAGAAGAAAGGTTGGAATTCTTGAATTCAGAATGCTGCAGAAAACCTTTCCCAAGTTGCTGTTTACGCAAATTCCCCTGTAATTATTGGGGTCTGATTTGTCTCCACTTTTGTGGATAGGGGAGATGAGCCCCTGGTTCCAGACATCAGGGAAGCATCCAGAAGTTAAAACCATGTTGAACAATTTAAGCACAGCATTTTGCAACTCAGGTGTGCTGTTTTTCAGCATTTCATTTCTGATGTTATCTAGACCACAAGCCTTCTTTGATTGGATAGATTTGAGCTTTTCATTTAGTTCTTGTTGGGTTATTGGGTAATCTAATGGATTTTGGTTGTTTTTAATGACTGATTCAAGGATGTTAAATTTTTCTTTAATTTCTAATTGGTTCTGTTGTAAGTCTTTTTGTAGAATGTTTTTGTATAGCTTATCAAAAGAAGTTTTCCAAATTCCTTCATCTTGTATGGCTAATTCTTGTGGCTTTGTTGTGCTTAAATTGTTCCACATGTCCCAGAACTGATTTTTGGTCAATTGCGTTTTAAATTTCATAAAGTTTCTTGTTGGTATAATTCAATTTTTTGCGTTTCAGTATATGTTTCTACTGTTTCAGAGTTTCAGAGTATTTATAGCGTAGATCTGGGTTGTTTTGCTGCTTATGTTTTTCATTTGACATGTGTCTCAGGTGTTTTTTATGTTTTCTGTCTCTATCTCCACTTCTCTCCCTCTCTCTCTCTCTCCACTTCTCTCTCTCCACTTCTCTCACTCTGTTCTCTCTCTCTCCACACTGACAAATAAATGATCAGTCTATAATTTTAATGGTAGGTTTATTTGAACAGTGAGAAACAGAATAACAACAAAAAAATCCAGAAAAACGCATGTGAAAATTTTTATAAATTGAATTGCATTTTAATGAGGGAAATAAGTATTTGACCCCTCTGCAAAACATGACTTAGTACTTGGTGGCAAAACCCTTGTTGGCAATCACAGAGTTCAGACGTTTCTTGTAGTTGGCCACCAGGTTTGCACACATCTCAGGAGGATTTTGTCCCACTCCTCTTTGCATATCTTCTCCAAGTCATTAAGGTTTGAGGCTGGCGTTTGGCAACTCAGACCTTCAGCTCCCTCCACAGATTTTCTATGGGATTAAGGTATGGAGACTGGCTAGGCCACTCCAGGACCTTAATGTGCTTCTTCTAGAGCCACTCCTTTGTTGCCTTGGCCGTGTGTTTTGGGTCATTGTCATGCTGGAATACCCATCCACGACCCATTTTCAATGCCCTGGCTGAGGGAAGGAGGTTCTCACCCAAGATTTGACGGTACATGGCCCCGTCCATCGTCCCTTTGATTGTTGTCCTGTCCCCTTAGCAGAAAAACACCCCCAAGCATAATGTTTCCACCTCCATGTTTGACGGTGGGGATGGTGTTCTTGGGGTCATAGGCAGCATTCCTCCTCCTCCAAACACGTCGAGTTGAGTTGATGCCAAAGAGCTCCATTTTGGTCTCATCTGACCACAACACTTTCACCCAGTTGTCCTCTGAATCATTCAGATGTTCATTGGCAAACTTCAGACGGGCATGTATATGTGCTTTCTTGAGCAGGGGGACCTTGGTCTTGGCCATGGTGGAGAGTTTGGAATCTGATTGATTCATTGCTTCTGTGGCCAGGTGTCTTTTATACAGGTAACAAACTGAGATTAGGAGTACTCCCTTTAAGAGTGTGCTCCTAATCTCAGCTCGTTACCTGTATAAAAGACACCTGAGAGCCAGAAATCTTTCTGATTGAGAGGGGGTCAAATACTTACTTCCCTCATTAAAATGCAAATCAATTTATACAATTTTCACATGCGTTTTTCTGGATTTTTTTGTTGTTATTCTGTCTCTCACTGTATAAACCTACCATTAAAATTATAGACTGATCATTTCTTTGTCAGTGGGCAAACGTACAAAATCAGCAGGGGATCAAATACTTTTTTCCCTCACTGTGTATATATATATATATATATATATATATATACTACCATTCTGAAGTGTTTTCTCTATTAAAATAACATGAAATTGATCAGAAATACAGTGTAGACATTGTTAACGTTGTAAATGACTATTGTAGCTGGAAACGGCTGCCTAGAAGGCCAGCATCCCGGAGTCGCCTCTTCACTGTTGACATTGCGGCTGGTGTTTTGCGGGTACTATTTAATGAAGCTGCCAGTTGAGGACTTGTGAGATGTCTGTTTCTCAAACTAGACACTCTAATGTACTTGTCATCTTGCTCAGTTGTGCACCGGGGCCTCCCGCTCTTTCTATTCTGGTTAGAGCCAGTTTGCACTGTTCTGTGAAGGGAGTAGTACACAGCGTGTACGAGATCTTCAGTTTTTTGGCAATTTCTCTCATGGAATAGCCTTCATTTCTCAGAACAGGAATAGACTGACGAGTTTCAGAAGAAAGTTCTTGGTTTCTGGCCATTTTGAGCCTGTAATTGAACCCACAAATGCTGATGCTCCAGATACTCAACTAGCCTAAAGAAGGCCAGTTTTATTGATTCTTTAATCAGAACAACAGTTTTCAGCTGTGCTAACATAATTGCAAAAGGGTTTTCTAATGATCAATTAGCCTTTTAAAATGATCAACTTGGATTTGCTAACACAACGTGCCATTGGAATACAGGAGTGATGGTTGCTGATAATGGGCCTCTGTACGCCTATGTAGATATTCCATAAAGAAATTGCCCGTTTCCAGCTATAATAGTCATTTACAACATTAACCATGTCTACACTTTATTTCTGAACAATTTGATGTTATTTTAATGGACAAAAAAAATGCTTTTCTTTCAAAAACAAGGACATTTCTAAGTATATTTCTATATATATTGAACAAAAACATAAAGTAACATGTGAAGTGTTGGGCCCATGTTTCATGAGCTGAAATAAACACATTTTCCATACACACAAAAAGCTTATTGCTCACAAATTTGTTTACATCCCTGTTAGTGAGAATTTCTCCTGACAGATGTATGGCATATCAAGAAGCTGATTAAACAGCATGATCATTACACAGGTGCACTTTGTGCTGGGGTTTGGGATGAATTCGACCGCAGAGTGAAGGAAAAGCAGCTCCTTCCTCTACCTTATATCCACCTTGTCTTTCATCCCTCCCTCTCTCTACATCTCTCTCCCTTTCATCCCTCCCTCTCTCTACATCTCTCTCCCTTTCATCCCTCCCTCTCTCTACATCTCTCTCCCTTTCATCCCTCCCTCTCTATATCTCTCCCCCTCTCTCCTCCTTCCCCCTCTTTCATTTGAAAGCAGTGTGTCACGAGATGTCTTTCATCTTTTGAATTGGAAGGGAAGAATGACATAACCTTTCTGTCTCATTACGATGAGCACCAGAGCAGTGTTACATAACCTTTCTGTCTCATTACGATGAGCACCAGTGCAGTGTTACATAACCTTTCTGTCTCATTACGATGAGCACCAGTGCAGTGTTCACGTGGCCTTTCTGCTCATCATTACGATGAGCACTAGGTGCAGTGTTACATAACCTTTCTGTCTCATTACGATGAGCACCAGTGCAGTGTTACGTAACCTTTCTGTCTCATTACGATGAGCACTAGTGCAGTGTTACATAACCTTTCTGTCTCATTACGATGAGCACCAGTGCAGTGTTACGTAACCTTTCTGTCTCATTACGATGAGCACTAGTGCAGTGTTACATAACCTTTCTGTCTCATTAATTACAAACCGGGTCAGGGGTAGTGTAGCAGTGTGGTAGTGTAGTAGTGTGATAGTGTGGTAGTGTAGTAGTGTGGTAGTGTGGTAGTGTGGTAGTGTGTTACTGTAGTAGTGTAGTAGTGTGGTAGTGTAGTAGTGTGGTAGTGTGGTAGTGTAGAGTTGTAGTGTAGTAGTGTAGTGTAGTAGTGTGGTACTGTAGTAGTGTAGTGTGGTACTGTAGTAGTGTAGTGTGGTAGTGTAGTGTGGTAGTGTAGTACTGTAGTAGTGTAGTATAGTAGTGTAGTGTAGTGTGTTAGTGTACTAGTGTGGTAGTGTAGAGTTGTAGTTTAGTGTAGTAGTGTGGTACTGTAGTAGTGTAGTGTAGTGTAGTGTAGTGTAGTAGTGTGGTAGTGTAGTGTGGTAGTGTAGAGTTGTAGTGTAGTAGTGTAGTGTAGTAGTGTGGTAGTGTAGTGTAGTAGTGTAGTAGTGTGGTAGTGTAGAGTTGTAGTGTAGTGTAGTGTAGTAGTGTGGTAGTGTAGTAGTTTAGTGTAGTGTGTTAGTGTAGTAGTGTAGTAGTGTGGCACTGTAGTAGTGTAGTGTAGTGTAGTAGTGTGGTACTGTAGTAGTGTAGTGTGGTAGTGTAGTAGTGTAGTACTGTAGTAGTGTAGTGTAGTAGTGTAGTGTAGTAGTGTGGTAGTGTAGTGTAGTAGTGTTGTAGTGTAGTAGTGTAGTGTAGTGTGTTAGTGTAGTAGTGTGGTAGTGTAGAGTTGTAGTGTAGTAGTGTGGTACTGTAGTAGTGTAGTGTAGTAGTGTAGTGTAGTGTTGTAGTGTAGTAGTGTGGTAGTGTAGAGTTGTAGTGTAGTAGTGTAGTGTAGTAGTGTCGTAGTGTAGTGTAGTAGTGTCGTAGTGTAGTGTAGTAGTGTTGTAGTGTAGTAGTGTAGTGTAGTAGTGTTGTAGTGTAGTAGTGTAGTGTAGTAGTGTAGTGTAGTAGTGTGGTAGTGTAGTAGTGTGGTACTATAGTAGTGTAGTGTGGTAGTGTGGTAGTGTAGTAGTGTAGTGTGGTAGGGTAGTGTAGTAGTGTAGTAGTGTAGTGTGGTAGTGTAGTGTGGTAGTGTGGTGGAAGTGTTGTACTGTAGTAGTGTAGTAGTGTAGTGTGGTAGTGTGGTAGGGTAGTGTAGTAGTGTAGTGTAGTAGTGTGGTCGTGTAGTAGTGTGGTAGTGTAGTAGTGTAGTGTAGTAGTGTGGTAGTGTGGTAGGGTAGTGTAGTGTGGTAGTGTAGTAGTGTGGTAGTGTTGTACTGTAGCAGTGTGGTAGTGTGGTAGTGTAGTAGTGTGGTAGTGTGGTAGGGTAGTGTAGTAGTGTAGTGTAGTAGTGTGGTGGAGTGTAGTAGGTGTGGTAGCCAGGTGTGGGGTGGTGTAGTGTAGTGTAGTAGTGTGTAGTGTAGTAGTGTAGTGTAGTAGTGTTGTAGTGTGGTAGTGTAGTAGTGTGGTAGTGTAGTAGTGTGGTAGTGTAGTGTAGTAGTGTGGTAGGGTAGTGTAGTAGTGTAGTACTGTAGTAGTGTAGTGTAGTAGTGTAGTGTAGTAGTAGTGTGGTAGTGTTGTACTGTAGTAGTGTGGTAGTGTGGTAGTGTAGTAGTGTGGTAGGGTAGTGTAGTAGTGTAGTGTAGTACTGTAGTAGTGTAGTAGTGTAGTGTAGTAGTGTGTTAGTGTAGTAGTGTGGTAGTGTTGTACTGTAGTAGTGTAGTAGTGTGGTAGTGTAGTAGTGTAGTAGTGTGGTAGTGTGGTAGGGTAGTGTAGTAGTGTAGTGTAGTACTGTAGTAGTGTAGTGTAGTAGTGTGGTAGTGTAGTAGTGTGCTACTGTAGTAGTGTAGTGTAGTGTAGTAGTGTAGTAGTGTAGTGTGGTAGTGTGGTAGTGTTGTACTGTAGTAGTGTGGTAGTGTGGTAGTGTGGTGTGGTAGTGTTGTACTGTGGTAGTGTGGTGTAGTAGTGTGGTAGTGTAGTAGTGTAGTGTGGTAGTGTGGTAGTGTAGTAGTGTGGTAGTGTAGTAGTGTAGTGTAGTAGTGTGGTAGGGTAGTGTAGTAGTGTAGTAGTGTGTTAGTGTAGTGTAGTAGTGTGGTAGGGTAGTGTTGTACTGTGGTAGTGTGGTAGTGTAGTAGTGTGGTGGTGTAGTGTAGCAGTGTGGTAGGGTAGTGTAGTAGTGTAGTGTAGTAGTGTAGTAGTGTAGTACTGTAGTAGTGTGGTAGTGTAGTGTGTAGTAGTGTGGTAGTGTGGTAGGGTAGTGTAGTAGTGTAGTGTAGTACTGTAGTAGTGTAGTGTAGTAGTGTGGTAGTGTAGTAGTGTGTTAGTGTTGTACTGTGGCAGTGTGGTAGTGTGGTAGTGTAGTAGTGTGGTAGTGTAGTGTAGTAGTGTGGTGTAGTGTAGTACTGTAGTAGTGTAGTGTAGTAGTGTGGTACTGTAGTAGTGTAGTAGTGTAGTGTGTGGTACTGTAGTAGTGTAGTAGTGTGGTGAGTGTAGTACTGTAGTAGTGTGGTAGTGTAGCAGTGCTGTAGTAGTGTGTTAGTGTAGTGTAGTAGTGTGGTAGTGTTGTACTAGTGTAGTAGTGTGGTAGTGTAGTAGTGTAGTGGTGTTGTAGTGTGGTAGTGTGGGAGTGTAGTGGTTTGGTAGTTTAGTAGTGTGGTACTGTAGTAGTGTAGTGTGGTAGTGTAGTAATGTGGGAGTGTAGTAGTGTGGTAGTGTAGTAGTGTGGTACTGTAGTAGTGTAGTAGTGTGGTAGTGTAGTAGTGTGATAGTGTGGTACTGTAGTAGTGTAGTAGCGTGGTACTGTAGTAGTGTGATAGTGTGATAGTGTGGGAGTGTCGTAGTGTGGTAGTGTAGTAGTGTGATAGTCTGGTAGTGTGGTCGTGTAGTAGTGTGGTACTGTAGTAGTGTAGTGTGGTAGTTTGGTAGTGTTGTAGTGTGGTACTGTAGTAGTGTGGTAATGTAGTAGTGAAGTAGTGTGATAGTGTGGGAGTGTAGTAGTGTGGGAGTGTAGTAGTGTGGTAGGGTAGTGTAGTAGTGTAGTGTAGTAGTGTTGTACTGTAGTAGTGTGGTAGTGTGGTAGTGTAGTAGTGTGGTAGTGTAGTAGTGTGGTAGTGTGGTAGTGTGTTACTGTAGTAGTGTAGTAGTGTGGTAGTGTAGTAGTGTGGTAGTGTGGTAGTGTAGAGTTGTAGTGTAGTGTAGTAGTGTGGTACTGTAGTAGTGTAGTGTAGTAGTGTAGTGTAGTAGTGTGGTACTGTAGTAGTGTAGTGTGGTACTGTAGTAGTGTAGTGTGGTAGTGTAGTGTGGTGGTGTGTAGTAGTGTGGTAGTGTACTGTAGTAGTGTAGTATAGTAGTGTAGTGTAGTGTGTTAGTGTACTAGTGTGGTAGTGTAGAGTTGTAGTTTAGTGTAGTAGTGTGGTAGTGTGTTACTGTAGTAGTGTAGTAGTGTGGTAGTGTAGTAGTGTGGTAGTGTGGTAGTGTAGAGTTGTAGTGTAGTGTAGTAGTGTGGTACTGTAGTAGTGTAGTGTAGTAGTGTAGTGTAGTAGTGTGGTACTGTAGTAGTGTAGTGTGGTACTGTAGTAGTGTAGTGTGGTAGTGTAGTGTGGTAGTGTAGTACTGTAGTAGTGTAGTATAGTAGTGTAGTGTAGTGTGTTAGTGTACTAGTGTGGTAGTGTAGAGTTGTAGTTTAGTGTAGTAGTGTGGTACTGTAGTAGTGTAGTGTAGTGTAGTGTAGTAGTGTGGTAGTGTAGTGTGGTAGTGTAGAGTAGTAGTGTAGTGTAGTAGTGTGGTAGTGTAGTGTAGTAGTGTAGTAGTGTGGTAGTGTAGAGTTGTAGTGTAGTGTAGTGTAGTAGTGTGGTAGTGTAGTAGTTTAGTGTAGTGTGTTAGTGTAGTAGTGTAGTAGTGTGGCACTGTAGTAGTGTAGTGTAGTGTAGTAGTGTGGTACTGTAGTAGTGTAGTGTGGTAGTGTAGTAGTGTAGTACTGTAGTAGTGTAGTGTAGTAGTGTAGTGTAGTAGTGTGGTAGTGTAGTGTAGTAGTGTTGTAGTGTAGTAGTGTAGTGTAGTGTGTTAGTGTAGTAGTGTGGTAGTGTAGAGTTGTAGTGTAGTAGTGTGGTACTGTAGTAGTGTAGTGTAGTAGTGTAGTGTAGTGTTGTAGTGTAGTAGTGTGGTAGTGTAGAGTTGTAGTGTAGTAGTGTAGTGAAGTAGTGTCGTAGTGTAGTGTAGTAGTGTCGTAGTGTAGTGTAGTAGTGTTGTAGTGTAGTAGTGTAGTGTAGTAGTGTAGTGTAGTAGTGTGGTAGTGTTTGTAGTGTGGTACTATAGTAGTGTAGTGTGGTAGTGTGGTAGTGTAGTAGTGTAGTGTGGTAGTGTGGTAGGGTAGTGTAGTAGTGTAGTAGTGTAGTGTGGTAGTGTAGTGTGGTAGTGTGGTAGTGTTGTACTGTAGTAGTGTAGTAGTGTAGTGTGGTAGTGTGGTAGGGTAGTGTAGTAGTGTAGTAGTGTAGTAGTGTGGTCGTGTAGTAGTGTGGTAGTGTAGTAGTGTAGTGTAGTAGTGTGGTAGTGTGGTAGGGTAGTGTAGTGTGGTAGTGTAGTAGTGTGGTAGTGTTGTACTGTAGCAGTGTGGTAGTGTGGTAGTGTAGTAGTGTGGTAGTGTGGTAGGGTAGTGTAGTAGTGTAGTGTAGTAGTGTGGTCGTGTAGTAGTGTGGTAGTGTAGTAGTGTGGTAGTGTGGTAGGGTAGTGTAGTGTTGTAGTGTGGTAGTGTAGTAGTGTGGTAGTGTGGTAGTGTAGTAGTGTGGTAGTGTAGTGTAGTAGTGTGGTAGGGTAGTGTAGTAGTGTAGTACTGTAGTAGTGTAGTGGTGTAGTGTAGTAGTAGTGTGGTAGTGTTGTACTGTAGTAGTGTGGTAGTGTGGTAGTGTAGTAGTGTGGTAGTGTAGTGTGGTAGGGTAGTGTAGTAGTGTAGTGTAGTACTGTAGTAGTGTAGTGTAGTAGTGTAGTGTAGTAGTGTGTTAGTGTAGTAGTGTGGTAGTGTTGTACTGTAGTAGTGTGGTAGTGTGGTAGTGTAGTAGTGTAGTAGTGTGGTAGTGTGGTAGGGTAGTGTAGTAGTGTAGTGTAGTGTAGTACTGTAGTAGTGTAGTGTAGTAGTGTGGTAGTGTAGTAGTGTGGTAGTGTAGTAGTGTAGTGTAGTGTGGTAGTGTAGTAGTGTAGTAGTGTAGTGTGGTAGTGTGGTAGTGTTGTACTGTAGTAGTGTGGTAGTGTGGTAGTGTGGTGTGGTAGTGTTGTACTGTGGTAGTGTGGTAGTGTGTAGTAGTGTGGTAGTGTAGTAGTGTGGTAGTGTGGTAGTGTAGTAGTGTAGTGTAGTAGTGTGGTAGGGTAGTGTAGTAGTGTAGTAGTGTGTTAGTGTAGTGTAGTAGTGTGGTAGGGTAGTGTTGTACTGTGGTAGTGTGGTAGTGTAGTAGTGTGGTAGTGTAGCAGTGTGGTAGGGTAGTGTAGTAGTGTAGTGTAGTAGTGTAGTAGTGTAGTACTGTAGTAGTGTGGTAGTGTAGTAGTGTGGTAGTGTAGTAGTGTGGTAGGGTAGTGTAGTAGTGTAGTGTAGTACTGTAGTAGTGTAGTGTAGTAGTGTAGGGTAGTAGTGTGTTAGTGTTGTACTGTGGCAGTGTGGTAGTGTGGTAGTGTAGTAGTGTGGTAGTGTAGTGTAGTAGTGTGGTAGTGTGGTAGGGTAGTGTAGTAGTGTAGTAGTGTAGTGTAGTGTAGTACTGTAGTAGTGTAGTGTAGTAGTGTGGTACTGTAGTAGTGTAGTAGTGTAGTGTGGTACTGTAGTAGTGTAGTAGTGTAGTAGTGTGGTACTGTAGTTGTGTGGTAGTGTAGTAGTGTAGTGTAGTGCTGTAGTAGTGTGTTAGTGTAGTGTAGTAGTGTGGTAGTGTTGTACTGTAGTAGTGTGGTAGTGTAGTAGTGTAGTGGTGTTGTAGTGTGGTAGTGTGGGAGTGTAGTGGTTTGGTAGTTTAGTAGTGTGGTACTGTAGTAGTGTAGTGTGGTAGTGTAGTAATGTGGGAGTGTAGTAGTGTGGTAGTGTAGTAGTGTGGTACTGTAGTAGTGTAGTAGTGTGGTAGTGTAGTAGTGTGATAGTGTGGTACTGTAGTAGTGTAGTAGCGTGGTACTGTAGTAGTGTGATAGTGTGATAGTGTGGGAGTGTAGTAGTGTGGTAGTGTAGTAGTGTGATAGTCTGGTAGTGTGGTAGTGTAGTAGTGTGGTGCTGTAGAAGTAGTGTAGTGTGGTAGTTTGGTAGTGTTGTAGTGTGGTACTGTAGTAGTGTGTGTAATGTAGTAGTGAAGTAGTGAAGTGTAGATAGTGTGGTGTGTAGTAGTGTGGGAGTGTAGTAGTGTGGTAGTGTAGTAGTGTGTAGTGTAGTAGTGTAGTGTAGTAGTGTAGTGTAGTAGTGTTGTACTGTAGTAGTGTAGTAGTGTGGTAGTGTGGTAGTGTAGTAGTGTGGTAGTGTAGTAGTGTGGTAGTGTAGTAGTGTGGTAGTGTGGTAGGGTAGTGTAGTAGTGTAGTGTAGTGTAGTACTGTAGTAGTGTAGTAGTGTAGTGTAGTAGTGTGTTAGTGTAGTGTAGTAGTGTGGTAGTGTTGTACTGTGGTAGTGTGGTAGTGTAGTAGTGTAGTGTAGTAGTGTGGTACTGTAGTAGTGTAGTGTAGTTGTGTAGTGTAGTTGTGTAGTGTGGTACTGTAGTAGTGTAGTAGTGTAGTAGTGTGGTACTGTAGTAGTGTGGTAGTGTAGTACTGTAGTAGTGTAGTGTAGTGCTGTAGTAGTGTGTTAGTGTAGTGTAGTAGTGTGGTAGTGTTGTACTGTAGTAGTGTGGTAGTGTAGTAGTGTAGTGGTGTTGTAGTGTGGTAGTGTGGGAGTGTAGTGGTTTGGTAGTTTAGTAGTGTGGTACTGTAGTAGTGTAGTGTGGTAGTGTAGTAATGTGGTAGTGTAGTAGTGTGGTACTGTAGTAGTGTAGTAGTGTGGTAGTGTAGTAGTGTGATAGTGTGGTACTGTAGTAGTGTAGTAGCGTGGTAGTGTAGTAGTGTGATAGTGTGATAGTGTGGGAGTGTAGTAGTGTGGGAGTGTAGTAGTGTGGTAGTGTAGTAGTGTAGTGTGGTAGTTTGGTAGTGTTGTAGTGTGGTACTGTAGTAGTGTGGTAATGTAGTAGTGAAGTAGTGTGATAGTGTGATAGTCTGGTAGTGTGGTCGTGTAGTAGTGTGGTACTGTAGTAGTGTAGTGTGGTAGTTTGGTAGTGTTGTAGTGTGGTACTGTAGTAGTGTGGTAATGTAGTAGTGAAGTAGTGTGATAGTGTGATAGTGTGGGAGTGTAGTAGTGTGGGAGTGTAGTAGTGTGGTAGTGTAGTAGTGTGATAGTCTGGTAGTGCCGTCGTGTAGTAGTGTGGTACTGTAGTAGTGTAGTGTGGTAGTGTAGTGTAGTAGTGTAGTACTGTAGTAGTGTAGTGTGGTAGTGTGGTAGTGTAGTAGTGTAGTGTGGTAGTGGTAGTGTAGTAGTGTAGTGTGGTAGTGTGGTAGTGTAGTAGTGTAGTATAGTAGTGTGGCACTGTAGTAGTGTAGTGTGGTGTAGTAGTGTGGTACTGTAGTAGTGTTGTAGTGTGGTAGTGTTGTAGTGTGGTAGTGTGGTAGTGTGGTAGTGTAGTAGTGTGGTAGTGTTGTACTGTAGTAGTGTGGTAGTGTAGTGGTTTGATAGTGTGGTAGTGTAGTGTGGTAGTGTGATTGTGTAGTGGTGTGGTAGTGTGATAGTGTAGTGGTGTGGTAGTGTGGTACTGTAGTAGTATGGTAGTGTTGTACTGTAGTTTTGTGGTAGTGTTGTACTGTAGTAGTGTGGTAGTGTTGTACTGTAGTAGTGTGGTAGTGTAGTAGTGTGGTACTGTTGTAGTGTAGTAGTGTGGTAGTGTAGTAGTTTGGGAGTGTAGTAGGTTGGTAGTGTAGTGGTGTGGTAGTGTGGTAGTGTAGTGGTGCAGTAGTGTAGTGGTTTGATTGTGTGGTAGTGTAGTGTGGTAGTGTAGTAGTGTTGTACTGTAGTTTTGTGGTAGTGTTGTACTGTAGTAGTGTGGTAGTGTTGTACTGTAGTAGTGTGGTAGTGTAGTAGTGTGGTACTGTTGTAGTGTAGTAGTGTGGTAGTGTAGTAGTGTGGGAGTGTAGTAGGTTGGTAGTGTAGTGGTGTGGGATAGTGTGGTAGTGTAGTGGTGCGGTAGTGTAGTGGTTTGATAGTGTGGTAGTGTAGTAGTGTTGTACTGTTGTAGTGTAGTAGTGTGGTAGTGTAGTAGTGTAGTGTGGTAGTGTGGTAGGGTAGTGTAGTGGTAGTGTAGTGTAGTGTAGTACTGTAGTAGTGTAGTGTAGTAGTGTGGTAGTGTAGTGTGGTAGTGTGGTAGGGTAGTGTAGTTGTGTAGTGTAGTAGTGTGGTAGTGTAGTGTGGTAGTGTAGTTGTGTGGTGTGGTAGTGTTGTACTGTAGTAGTGTGGTAGTGTAGTAGTGTAGTGTGGTAGTGTGGTAGGGTAGTGTAGTAGTGTAGTAGTGTGTTAGTGTTGTACTGTAGTAGTGAGGTAGTGTGGTAGTGTAGTAGTGTGGTAGTGTAGTAGTGTGGTAGGGTAGTGTAGTTTTGTAGTGTAGTAGTGTAGTACTTTAGTAGTGTAGTATAGTAGTGTAGTAGTGTGGTAGTGTGGTAGTGTTGTAGTGTGGGAGTGTAGTAGTGTGGGAGTGTAGTAGTATGGTAGTGTAGTAGTGTGATAGTCTGGTAGTGTGGTCGTGTAGTAGTGTAGTAGTGTGGTAGTGTAGTAGTGTGGTACTTTAGTAGTGTAGTGTGGTAGTGTGGTAGTGTTGTAGTGTGGTACTGTAGTAGTGTGGTAGTGTAGCAGTGAAGTAGTGTTATAGTGTGATACTGTAGTAGTGTGGGAGTGTAGTAGTGTGGTACTGTAGTAGTGTAGTAGTGTGGTAGTGTAGTAGTGTGGTAGTGTGGTACTGTAGTAGTGTGGTAGTGTAGTAGTGTAGTAGTGTGATAGTGTGATAGTGTGGGAGTGTAGTAGTATAGTAGTGTAGTAGTGTAGTAGTGTGGTACTGTAGTAGTGTAGTGTGGTAGTGTGGTAGTGTAGTAGTGTAGTATAGTAGTGTGGCACTGTAGTAGTGTAGTGTGGTGTAGTAGTGTGGTACTGTAGTAGTGTTGTAGTGTGGTAGTGTTGTAGTGTGGTACTGTAGTAGTGTGGTAGTGTAGTAGTGTGGTAGTGTGGTAGTGTAGTAGTGTGGTAGTGTTGTACTGTAGTAGTTTGGTAGTGTAGTGGTTTGATAGTGTGGTAGTGTAGTGTGGTAGTGTGATTGTGTAGTGGTGTAGTAGTGTGGTAGTGTGATAGTGTAGTGGTGTGGTAGTGTGGTACTGTAGTAGTATGGTAGTGTTGTACTGTAGTTTTGTGGTAGTGTTGTACTGTAGTAGTGTGGTAGTGTAGTAGTGTGGTACTGTTGTAGTGTAGTAGTGTGGTAGTGTAGTAGTGTGGGAGTGTAGTAGTGTGGTAGTGTAGTAGTGTGGTAGTGTAGTGGTGCAGTAGTGTAGTGGTTTGATTGTGTGGTAGTGTAGTGTGGTAGTGTAGTAGTGTTGTACTGTTGTAGTGTAGTAGTGTGGTAGTGTGGTAGTGTAGTGGTGTGGGAGTGTGGTAGTGTAGTGGTGTGGTAGTGTAGTGGTTTGATAGTTTGGTAGTGTAGTGTGGTAGTGTAGTAGTGTTGTACTGTTGTAGTGTAGTAGTGTGGTAGTGTAGTAGTGTAGTAGTGTAGTAGTGTGGTAGTGTGGTAGTGTAGTGGGAGTGTAGTAGTGTGGCAGTGTAGTAGTGTGGTAGTAGTGTAGTGGTGTGGTAGTGTAGTGTGGTAGTGTAGTGTGGTGTGTGGTAGTGTGATAGTGTAGTGGTGTGGTAGTGTGGTGTGGTAGTGTGGTAGTGTAGTAGTGTGATAGTATAGTGGTGTGGTAGTGTGATAGTGTGGTGGTGTGGTAGTGTAGTACTGTGGTACTCTAGTAGTGTAGTGTGGTAGTGTAGTAGTGTGGTACTGTAGTAGTGTAGTCGTTTAGTAGTGTATTACTGTAGTAGTATAGTGTAGTAGTGTAGTAGGGTGGTATTGTAGTAGTGTGGTACTCTAGTAGTGTAGTGTGGTAGTGTAGTAGTGTGGTACTGTAGTAGTGTAGTAGTGTAATATTGTAGTAGTATAGTGTAGTAGTGAAGTAGGGTGGTAGTGTAGTAGTGTGGTAGTGTGGTAGTGTAGTAGTGTAGTGTAGTAGTGTACTAGTGTAATAGTATGGTAGTAGTGTAGTGTGGTAGTGTAGTGTGGTAGTATGGTATTTGGTACTGTAGTAGTGTAGTGTAGTAGTGTTGCACTGTAGTAGTGCAGTGTAGTAGTGTAGTGTAGTAGTGTGGTAGTGTAGTGTAGTGGTGTGGTACTGTAGTAGTGTAGTGTAGTAATGTGGTAGTGTAGTAGTGTAGTGTAGTTGTGTGTTAGTGTAGTGTAGTAGTGTGGTAGTGTTGTACTGTAGTAGTGTGGTAGTGTGGTAGTGTTGTCGTGTAGTGTGGTTGTGTGGTAGGGTAGTGTAGTAGTGTGGTCGTGTAGTAGTGTGGTAGTGTAGTAGTGTAGTATAGTAGTGTGGTAGTGTGGTAGGGTAGTGTAGTTGTGTAGTGGTGTAGTGTTGTACTGTAGTAGTGTAGTAGTGTGGTAGTGTGGTAGGGTAGTGTAGTAGTGTGGTAGTGTTGTACTGTAGTAGTGTGGTAGTGTGGTAGTGTGGTAGTGTAGTAGTGTGGTAGGGTAGTGTAGTACTGTAGTAGTGTAGTATAGTAGTGTTGTACTGTAGTAGTGTGGTAGTGTAGTAGTGTAGTAGTGTGGTAGTGTGGTAGTGTTGTAGTGTGGGAGTGTAGTAGTGTGGGAGTGTAGTAGTATGGTAGTGTAGTAGTGTGATAGTCTGGTAGTGTGGTCGTGTAGTAGTGTGGTAGTGTAGTAGTGTGGTACTGTAGTAGTGTGGTACTGTAGTAGTGTAGTGTGGTAGTGTTGTAGTGTGGTACTGTAGTAGTGTGGTAGTGTAGCAGTGAAGTAGTGTTGTAGTGTGATACTGTAGTAGTGTGGGAGTGTAGTAGTGTGGTACTGTAGTAGTGTGGTTGTGTAGTAGTGTAGTGTGGTAGTGTGGTACTGTAGTAGTGTAGTGTAGTAGTGTGGTACTGTAGTAGTGTTGTAGTGTGGTTGTGTTGTAGTGTGGTAGTGTAGTAGTGCGGTACTGTAGTGGTGTGGTAGTGTGGTAGTGTAGTGTGATAGTGTGGTAGTGTAGTAGTATGGTAGTGTAGTAGTGTGGTACTGTAGTAGTGTGGTACTGTAGTAGTGTAGTGTGGTAGTGTGGTAGTGTTGTAGTGTGGTACTGTAGTAGTGTAGCAGTGAAGTAGTGTTGTAGTGTGATACTTTAGTAGTGTGGGAGTGTAGTAGTGTGGTACTGTAGTAGTGTGGTTGTGTAGTAGTGTAGTGTGGTAGTGTGGTACTGTAGTAGTGTAGTGTAGTAGTGTGGTACTGTAGTAGTGTTGTAGTGTGGTTGTGTTGTAGTGTGGTAGTGTAGTAGTGCGGTACTGTAGTGGTGTGGTAGTGTGGTAGTGTAGTGTGATAGTGTGGTAGTGTAGTAGTATGGTAGTGTAGTAGTGTGGTACTGTAGTAGTGTGGTAGTGTTGTACTGTAGTAGTGTGGTAGTGTAGTAGTGTGGTAGTGTTGTAGTGTGGTAGTGTGGTAGTGTAGTGGTGTGGTAGTGTTGTACTGTAGTAGTGTGGTAGTGTAGTGGTGTGGTACTGTAGTAGTGTGGTAGTGTAGTAGTGTTGTAGTGTAGTAGTGTGGTAGTGTAGTAGTGTGGTAGTGTAGTAGTGTGGTAGTGTAGTAGTGTGGTAGTGTAGTAGTGTTGTAGTGTGGTAGTGTAGTAGTGTTGTAGTGTAGTAGTGTGGTAGTGTGGTACTGTAGTAGTGTGGTAGTGTAGTAGTGTGGTAGTGTAGTGTGATAGTATGATAGTGTAGTAGTGTGGTACTGTAGTAGTGTGGTAGTGTAGTAGTGTAGTGGTTTGGGAGTGTAGTAGTGTAGTGGTGTAGTAGTGTGGTAATGTAATGGTGTGGGAGTGTGGTAGTGTAGTGGTGCGGTAGTGTAGTGTGGTTGTGTGGTAGGGTAGTGTAGTAGTGTAGTAGTGTGGTCGTGTAGTAGTGTGGTAGTGTAGTAGTGTAGTGTAGTAGTGTGGTAGTGTGGTAGGGTAGTGTAGTTGTGTAGTGTAGTAGTGTTGTACTGTAGTAGTGTAGTAGTGTGGTAGTGTGGTAGGGTAGTGTAGTAGTGTAGTAGTGTGGTAGTGTTGTACTGTAGTAGTGTGGTAGTGTAGTGTAGTAGTGTAGTGTAGTAGTGTGGTAGTGTAGTGTAGTGGTGTGGTACTGTAGTAGTGTAGTGTAGTAATGTGGTAGTGTAGTAGTGTAGTGTAGTTGTGTGTTAGTGTAGTGTAGTAGTGTGGTAGTGTTGTACTGTAGTAGTGTGGTAGTGTGGTAGTGTAGACGTGTAGTGTGGTTGTGTGGTAGGGTGGTGTGGTAGTGTAGTAGTGTAGTGTAGTAGTGTGGTCGTGTAGTAGTGTGGTAGTGTAGTAGTGTAGTGTAGTAGTGTGGTAGTGTGGTAGGGTAGTGTAGTTGTGTAGTGTAGTAGTGTTGTACTGTAGTAGTGTAGTAGTGTGGTAGTGTGGTAGGGTAGTGTAGTAGTGTAGTATTGTGGTAGTGTTGTACTGTAGTAGTGTGGTAGTGTGGTGGTGTAGTGTAGTAGTGTGGTAGGGTAGTGTAGTACTGTAGTAGTGTAGTATAGTAGTGTTGTACTGTAGTAGTGTAGTAGTGTGGTAGTGTGGTAGTGTGGTAGTGTTGTAGTGTGGGAGTGTAGTAGTGTGGGAGTGTAGTAGTATGGTAGTGTAGTAGTGTGATAGTCTCGTAGTGTGGTCGTGTAGTAGTGTGGTAGTGTAGTAGTGTGGTACTGTAGTAGTGTGGTACTGTAGTAGTGTAGTGTGGTAGTGTTGTAGTGTGGTACTGTAGTAGTGTGGTAGTGTAGCAGTGAAGTAGTGTTGTAGTGTGATACTGTAGTAGTGTGGGAGTGTAGTAGTGTGGTACTGTAGTAGTGTGGTTGTGTAGTAGTGTAGTGTGGTAGTGTGGTACTGTAGTAGTGTAGTGTAGTAGTGTGGTACTGTAGCAGTGTTGTAGTGTGGTTGTGTTGTAGTGTGGTAGTGTAGTAGTGCGGTACTGTAGTGGTGTGGTAGTGTGGTAGTGTAGTGTGATAGTATGGTAGTGTAGTAGTATGGTAGTGTAGTAGTGTGGTAGTGTAGTAGTGTGGTACTGTAGTAGTGTGGTACTGTAGTAGTGTAGTGTGGTAGTGTGGTAGTGTAGTAGTGTGGTAGTGTAGCAGTGAAGTAGTGTTGTAGTGTGATACTTTAGTAGTGTGGGAGTGTAGTAGTGTGGTACTGTAGTAGTGTGGTTGTGTAGTAGTGTAGTGTGGTAGTGTGGTACTGTAGTAGTGTAGTGTAGTAGTGTGGTACTGTAGTAGTGTTGTAGTGTGGTTGTGTTGTAGTGTGGTAGTGTAGTAGTGTGGTACTGTAGTGGTGTGGTAGTGTGGTAGTGTAGTGTGATAGTGTGGTAGTGTAGTAGTATGGTGGAGTGTAGTAGTGTGGTACTGTAGTAGTGTGGTAGTGTTGTACTGTAGTAGTGTGGTAGTGTAGTAGTGTGGTAGTGTTGTAGTGTGGTAGTGTAGTGGTGTGGTAGTGTTGTACTGTAGTAGTGTGGTAGTGTAGTGGTGTGGTACTGTAGTAGTGTGGTAGTGTAGTAGTGTGGTAGTGTAGTGTGATAGTATGATAGTGTAGTAGTGTGGTACTGTAGTAGTGTGGTAGTGTAGTAGTGTAGTGGTTTGGGAGTGTAGTAGTGTAGTGGTGTAGTAGTGTGGTAGTGTAATGGTGTGGGAGTGTGGTAGTGTAGTGGTGCGGTAGTGTAGTGGTTTGATAGTGTGGTAGTGTAGTGTGTTGTAGTAGTGTGGTAGTGTTGTACTGTAGTAGTGTGGTAGTGTAGTGGTGTGGTAGTGTTGTACTGTAGTAGTGTGGTAGTGTGGTACTGTAGTAGTGTGGTAGTGTAGTAGTGTGGTAGTGTAGTGTGATAGTGTAGTAGTGTGGTAGTGTGGTAGTGTAGTAGTGTGGTAGTGTAGTGGTTTGATAGTGTGGTAGTGTAGTGGTGTAGTAGTGTGGTAGTGTAGTGGTGTAGTAGTGTGGTAGTGTGATAGTGTAGTGGTGTGGTAATGTGGTACTGTAGTAGTATGGTAGTGTAGTGGTGCGGTAGTGTAGTGGTGTGGGAGTGTAGTAGTGTAGTGGTGTAGTAGTGTGGTAGTGCAATGGTGTGGGAGTGTGGTAGTGTAGTGGTGCGGTAGTGTAGTGGTTTGATAGTGTGTTAGTGTAGTGTGTTAGTGTAGTAGTGTAGTAGTGTGGTAGTGTTGTACTGTAGTAGTATGGTAGTGTAGTGGTGTGGTAGTGTTGTACTGTAGTAGTGTGGTAGTGTAGTGGTGTGGTAGTGTGGTAGTGTAGTGGTGTGGTAGTGTAGTGTGGTAGTGTGGTAGGGTAGTGTAGTAGTGTAGTGTAGTGTAGTAGTGTGGTAGTGTAGTAGTGTGCTACTGTAGTAGTGTAGTGTAGTAGTGCGGTAGTGTAGTAGTGTAGTGTGGTAGTGTGGTAGGGTAGTGTAGTAGTGTAGTGTAGTAGTGTGGTAGTGTAGTGTGGTAGTTTGGTAGTGTGGTTGTGTGGTGTGGTAGTGTTGTACTGTAGTAGTGTGGTAGTGTAGTAGTGTAGTGTGGTAGTGTGGTAGGGAGTAGTGTGTAGTAGTGTGGTAGTGTTGTGCTGTAGTAGTGTGGTAGTGTGGTAGTGTAGTAGTGTGGTAGTGTAGTAGGGTAGGGTAGTGTAGTAGTGTAGTGTAGTAGTGTAGTACTTTAGTAGTGTAGTATAGTAGTGTTGTACTGTAGTAGTGTAGTAGTGTGGTAGTGTAGTAGTGTGGTAGTGTGGTAGTGTGTGAGTGTAGTAGTGTGGTAGTGTAGTAGTGTGGTAGTGTAGTAGTTTGGTACTGTAGTAGTGTAGTGTGGTAGTGTGGTAGTGTTGTAGTGTGGTACTCTAGTAGTGTGGTAGTGTAGCAGTGAAGTAGTGTTATAGTGTGATACTGTAGTAGTGTGGGAGTGTAGTAGTGTGGTACTGTAGTAGTGTGGTTGTGTAGTGGTGTAGTGTGGTAGTGTGGTACTGTAGTAGTGTTGTAGTGTGGTAGTGTAGTAGTGCTTGGTACTGTAGTGTGATGTGTGGTGTAGTGTGGTGAGTGTGGTGTGATGTTATTGGTGGTAGTGTAGTAGTATGGTGGTACCCCAGTGTAGTAGTGTGGTACTGTAGTAGTGTGGTAGTGTAGTAGTGTTGTAGTGTGGTAGTGTAGTAGTGTTGTAGTGTAGTAGTGTGGTCAGGTGTGGTGCTGTGTAGCAGTGTGGTGAGTGTAGTAGTGTGGTAGTGTGGTGTGATGTAGTATGATGGGGTGTAGTGGTGTGGTGCTGTAGTAGATGTGGTAGGAGTGTAGTGGTGTGGTGGTGTAGTACTGGTGTAGTAGTGTGGTAGTGTAGTGGTTTGATGGTGTGGGTAGTGTAGTGTGGTAGTGTGATAGTGTAGTGGTGTGGTAGTGTGGTACTGTAGTAGTATGGTAGTGTAGTAGTGTGGTACTTTAGTAGTATGGTAGTGTTGTATTGTAGTAGTGTGGTAGTGTTGTACTGTAGTAGTGTGGTAGTGTTGTACTTTAGTAGTGTGGTAGTGTAGTAGTGTGGTACTGTTGTAGTGTAGTAGTGTGGTAGTGTAGTAGTGTGGGAGTGTAGTGGTGTGGTAGTGTGGTAGTGTGTTGGTGCAGTAGTGTAGTGGTTTGATAGTGTGGTAGTGTAGTGTGGTAGTGTAGTAGTGTTGTACTGTTGTAGTGTAGTAGTGTAGTGGTGTGGGAGTGTGGTAGTGTAGTGGTGCGGTAGTGTAGTGGTTTGATTGTGTGGTAGTGTAGTGTGGTAGTGTAGTAGTGTTGTACTGTAGTTTTGTGGTAGTGTTGTACTGTAGTAGTGTGGTAGTGTTGTACTGTAGTAGTGTGGTAGTGTAGTAGTGTGGTAGTGTAGTAGTGTAGTGGTTTGATAGTGTGGTAGTGTAGTGTGGTAGTGTGATAGTGTAGTGGTGTGGTAGTGTGGTACTGTAGTAGTATGGTAGTGTAGTAGTGTGGTACTTTAGTAGTATGGTAGTGTTGTATTGTAGTAGTGTGGTAGTGTTGTACTGTAGTAGTGTGGTACTTTAGTAGTGTGGTAGTGTAGTAGTGTGGTACTGTTGTAGTGTAGTAGTGTGGTAGTGTAGTAGTGTGGGAGTGTAGTGGTGTGGTAGTGTGGTAGTGTGTTGGTGCAGTAGTGTAGTGGTTTGATAGTGTGGTAGTGTAGTGTGGTAGTGTAGTAGTGTTGTACTGTTGTAGTGTAGTAGTGTGGTAGTGTGGTAGTGTGGTAGTGTAGTGGTGTGGGAGTGTGGTAGTGTAGTGGTGCGGTAGTGTAGTGGTTTGATTGTGTGGTAGTGTAGTGTGGTAGTGTAGTAGTGTTGTACTGTAGTTTTGTGGTAGTGTTGTACTGTAGTAGTGTGGTAGTGTTGTACTGTAGTAGTGTGGTAGTGTAGTAGTGTGGTAGTGTAGTAGTGTAGTGGTGTGGGAGTGTAGTAGTGTAGTGGTGTAGTAGTGTAGTGGTTTGATAGTGTGGTAGTGTAGTGTGTTAGTGTAGTGTAGTAGTGTAGTAGTGTAGTGTAGTAGTGTGGTAGTGTAGTAGTGTGCTACTGTAGTAGTGTAGTGTGGTAGTGTAGTAGTGTAGTGTGGTTGTGTGGTAGTGTAGTGTAGTAGTGTAGTAGTGTGGTAGTGTAGTGTGGTAGTGTGGTAGTGTGGTTGTGTGGTGGTGTGGTAGTGTTGTACTGTAGTAGTGTGGTAGTGTAGTAGTGTGGTGTGGTAGTGTGGTGGTGTAGTGTAGTAGTGTAGTAGTGTAGTAGTGTGGTGAGTGTTGTGCTGTAGTAGTGTGTGTGAGTGTGGTGGTGTAGTAGTGTGGTAGTGTAGTAGTGTGGTGGGGTAGTGGTGTAGTAGTGTAGTGTAGTAGTGTAGTACTTTAGTAGTGTAGTATAGTAGTGTTGTACTGTAGTAGTGTAGTAGTGTGGTGAGTGTAGTAGTGTGGTGGTGTGGTAGTGTAGTAGTGTGGTGGTGTAGTAGTGTGGGGTGTAGTAGTATGTAGTAGTGTAGTAGTGTGTGTGAGTGTGGTAGTGATAGTGGTGTAGTGGTGTGGTGGGTGTAGTGGTGTAGTAGTGTAGTAGTGTGGTTGTGTGGTAGTGTGGTAGTGTAGTAGTGTTGTGGTGTAGTGGTGTTGTAGTGTGTGGTAGTGTAGTGTGTAGTGTGTAGTGGTGTAGTAGTGTGGGAGTGTAGTAGTGTGAGTGGTGTAGTAGTGTAGTGGTGTAGTGGTGTGTAGTGTAGTGTGGTAGTGTTGTAGTGTGATGCTTTAGTGGTGTGGGGTGTGTAGTAGTGTGGTACTGTAGTAGTGTGGTTGTGTAGTAGTGTAGTGTGGTAGGTGTGGTACTGTAGTAGTGTAGTGTAGTCAGAGTGTGGTACTGTAGTAGTGTTGTAGTGTGGTTGTGTTGTAGTGTGGTGAGTGTTTGCCAGTGTGGTACTGTAGTGGTGTGGTAGTGTGTGGTGTAGTGTGAGTGTGATAGTGTGGTAGTGTAGTAGTATGGTAGTGTTGTAGTAGTAGTAGTGGTAGTGTGTAGTGGTGTGGTAGTGTGGTGGTGTAGTGGTGTAGTAGTGTGGTAGTGTGTAGTGGTGTAGTGTAGTAGAGTGTTAGTGTAGTAGTGTGGGAGTGTAGTAGTGTGGTTGTGTAGTGGTGTGGTAGTGTAGTGGTGTAGTGGTGCGGTAGTGTAGTGGTTTGATAGTGTGGTAGTGTAGTAGTGTTGTACTGTTGTAGTGTAGTAGTGTGGTATTGTAGTGGTGTGGGAGTGTGGTAGTGTAGTGGTGTGGGAGTGTGGTAGTGTAGTGGTATGGGAGTGTGGTAGTGTAGTGGTTTGATAGTGTGGTAGTGTAGTCTGTAGTGGTGTAGTAGTGTTGTACTGTTGTAGTGTAGTAGTGTGGTAGTGTAGTGGTATGGGAGTGTGGTAGTGTAGTGGTGCGGTAGTGTAGTGGTTTGATAGTGTGGTAGTGTAGTGTGGTAGTGTGATAGTGTAGTAGTGTGGTAGTGTAGTGGTGTGTAGTGGTGTGGTAGTGTAATTGTGGTGGTGTAGTGGTGTGGTGGTGTGGTAGTGTGGTGTGGTGGTGTGATGGTGTAGTGGTGTGGTAGTGTAGTGGTGTGGTGGCTGATAGTGTGTGGTAGTCTGGTAGTGTGGTAGTGTAGTAGTGTGATATTGTTGTAGTGTGGTGTGGTAGTGTGATATTGTGGTAGTGTGGTAGTGTTGTAGTGTAGTAGTGTGGTAGTGTGGTAGTGTAGTAGTGTGATATTGTGGTGGTGTGGTAGTGTGGTAGTGTGATATTGTGGTAGTGTAGTAGTGTTGTAGTGTAGTAGTGTGGTAGTGTGGTAGTGTAGTAGTGTGATAGTGTGGTAGTGTGGTAGTGTGATATTGTGGTAGTGTAGTAGTGTAGTAGTGTGGTAGTGTGGTGTAGTTGTGTGGTAGTGTGGTAGTGTGGTAGTGTGGTAGTATGGTAGTGTAGTAGTTTGATATTGTGGTAGTGTAGTAGGGTGGTAGTGTGGTAGTGTAGTAGTGTGGTAGTGTGGTAGTGTGATATTGTAGTAGTGTAGATTGGTGTAGTGGTGTGGTGGTGTAGTAGTGTGTTGTGGTGTGGTAGTGTAGTGGTGTGGAGTGTAGTGGTGTGATATTGTGGTAGTGTGGTAGTGTAGTAGTGTGATATTGTGGTAGTGTATTAGTGTGGTAGTGTAGTGGTGTGGTGTGTGTGGCTTAGTGTAGTAGTGTAGTGGTGTAGTGGTGTGGTGGTGTGGTAGTGTGGTGTAGTGGTGTGGTGGTGTTGTGTGTGGTGGTGTGGTAGTGTAGTGGTAGTGGTGGTGTAGTAGTGTGGTGTGGTAGTGTATGTAGTGGTAGTGTGGTAGTGTAGTAGTGTAGTGAGTGTAGTGGTGTGGTAGTGTAGTGGTGTATGGAGTGTAGTGGTGTGGTGGTGTGGTAGTGTAGTGGTGTAGTAGTGTAGTGGTAGTGGGTGTAGTGGTGGCTGGTGAGTGTAGTAGTGTAGTGGTGTAGTAGTGTAGTAGTGTAGTAGTGTGGTAGTGTAGTAGTGTGGTAGTGTGGTGTAGTAGTGTGGTAGTGTAGTAGTGTGGTAGTGTAGTGGTGTAGTGTGGTAGTGTAGTAGTGTGGTAGTGTAGTGGTGTAGTAGTGTAGTAGTGTGGTGGTGTAGTAGTGTGGTGTAGTGTGTAGTGGTAGTGTAGTGGTGTAGTGGTGTAGTGGTGTAGTGGTGTAGTGGTGTAGTGGTGTAGTGGTGTAGTAGTGTGGTAGTGTAGTGGTGTGGTAGTGTAGTGGTGTAGTAGTGTAGTGCTGTGGTAGTGTAGTAGTGTAGTGGTGTAGTGGTGTAGTGGTGTAGTGGTGTGGTGTAGTAGTGTAGTAGTAGTGGTGTAGTAGTGTAGTGGTGTGGTAGTGTGTAGTGTGGTGTGGTGGTGTGGTAGTGTGGTAGTGTAGTGGTGTAGTAGTGTAGTAGTGTAGTGGTGTGGTAGTGTAGTGGTGTAGTGGTGTGTAGTGGTGTAGTGGTGTAGTGGTGTGGTAGTGTAGTAGTGTTCTTAGGTAGTGTAGTGGTGTGGTAGTGTATTGGTGTAGTAGTGTAGTGGTGCTGATTAGTGGTGTAGTGGTAGTAGTGTGGTAGTGTAGTGGTGTAGTAGTGTGTAGTGTAGTGGTGTGGTAGTGGTAGTAGTGTGTAGTAGTGTAGTGGTGTGGTAGTGTAGTAGTGTAGTGGTGTAGTGGTGTGGTAGTGTAGTGGTGTAGTAGTGTAGTGGTGTAGTAGTGTAGTGGTGTGTAGTGTAGTGGTGTAGTAGTGTAGTGGTGTAGTGTGTAGTGTGTAGTAGTGTAGTGGTGTGGTAGTGTGGTGGTGTAGTAGTGGTGTAGTAGTGTGGTAGTGTAGTGGTGTAGTGTGATAGTGTGGTGGTGTAGTGGTGTGGTGGTGTAAGTAGTGTCTTGGTGTGGGTAGTGTGTGGTAGTGTAGTAGTGTAGTGGTGTGGTAGTGTGTAGTGTTGTGGTGTGGTAGTGTGGTAAGTGTACCAGCAGTGTAGTGGTGTGGTAGTGTGATGGGAATTGGTAGGATTAATGTGATAGTGTAGTAGTGTAGTACATGGTGTGTAGTAGTGTGGGTAGGTGTAGTGGTGTGGTAGTGTGGCTTGGTGTAGGGTGAGTGTACTAGTGCTTGGTAGTGTGATAGTGGAGTAGTAGAGATGTGGTAGTGTAGTAGTGTGGTGTGTAGTGGTAGTGTGGTAGTAGTAGTATTGTGGTAGTGTTGTGTAGTAGGGTAGCGGTGCTAGTGGTGTGTAGTACTGTAGTAGTGTGCTAGTGTAGTAGTGTAGTAGTGTGTGTGTAGTGTAGTGTAGTGGTGTAGTGGTGTGGTGTAGTGTAGTGGTGTGG
>CM059806.1:34468566-34558566 GCA_030435695.1 Brachymystax lenok tsinlingensis
TGACATGTTTGTGTGTTGGCAGGGATGGGTTTCCATAGTTTTGACATGTTTGTGTTGGCAGGGATGGGTTTCCATGGTTTGACATGTTTGTGGTGGCAGGGATGGGTTTCCATAGTTTTGACATGTTTGTGTTGGCAGGGATGGGTTTCCATAGTTTTGACATGTTTGTGGTGGCAGGGATGGGTTTCCATAGTTTTGACATGTTTGTGTTGGCAGGGATGGGTTTCCATAGATTTGACATGTTTGTGGTGGCAGGGATGGGTTTCCATAGTTTTGACATGTTTGTGGTGGCAGGGATGGGTTTCCATAGTTTTGACATGTTTGTGGTGGCAGGGATGGGTTTCCATAGTTTTGACATGTTTGTGGTGGCAGGGATGGGTTTCCATAGTTTTGACATGTTTGTGGTTGGCAGGGATGGGTTTCCATAGTTTTGACATGTTTGTGGTGGCAGGGATGGGTTTCCATAGTTTTGACATGTTTGTGTTGGCAGGGATGGGTTTCCATAGTTTTGACATGTTTGTGGTGGCAGGGATGGGTTTCCATAGTTTTGACATGTTGTGGTGGCAGGGATGGGTTTCCATAGTTTTGACATGTTTGTGGTGGCAGGGATGGGTTTCCATAGTTTTGACATGTTTGTGTTGGCAGGGATGGGTTTCCATAGTTTTGACATGTTTGTGGTGGCAGGGATGGGTTTCCATAGTTTTGACATGTTTGTGTTGGCAGGGATGGGTTTCCATAGTTTTGACATGTTTGTGTTGGCAGGGATGGGTTTCCATAGTTTTGACATGTTTGTGTTGGCAGGGATGGGTTTCCATAGTTTTGACATGTTTGTGGTGGCAGGGATGGGTTTCCATAGTTTTGACATGTTGTGGTGGCAGGGATGGGTTTCCATAGTTTTGACATGTTTGTGGTGGCAGGGATGGGTTTCCATAGTTTTACATGTTTGTGGTGGCAGGGATGGGTTTCCATAGTTTTGACATGTTTGTGGTGGCAGGGATGGGTTTCCATAGTTTTGACATGTTTGTGGTGGCAGGGATGGGTTTCCATAGTTTTGACATGTTTGTGGTGGCAGGGATGGGTTTCCATAGTTTTGACATGTTTGTGGTGGCAGGGATGGGTTTCCATAGTTTTGACATGTTTGTGGTGGCAGGGATGGGTTTCCATAGTTTTGACATGTTTGTGGTGGCAGGGATGGGTTTCCATGGTTTTGACATGTTTGTGTTGGCAGGGATGGGTTTCCATAGTTTTGACATGTTTGTGTTGGCAGGGATGGGTTTCCATAGTTTTGACATGTTTGTGTTGGCAGGGATGGGTTTCCATAGTTTTGACATGTTTGTGGTGGCAGGGATGGGTTTCCATAGTTTTGACATGTTTGTGGTGGCAGGGATGGGTTTCCATAGTTTTGACATGTTTGTGGTGGCAGGGATGGGTTTCCATAGTTTTGACATGTTTGTGGTGGCAGGGATGGGTTTCCATAGTTTTGACATGTTTGTGGTGGCAGGGATGGGTTTCCATAGTTTTGACATGTTTGTGTTGGCAGGGATGGGTTTCCATAGTTTTGACATGTTTGTGGTGGCAGGGATGGGTTTCCATAGTTTTGACATGTTTGTGTTGGCAGGGATGGGTTTCCATAGTTTTGACATGTTTGTGGTTGGCAGGGATGGGTTTCCATAGTTTTGACATGTTTGTGGTGGCAGGGATGGGTTTCCATAGTTTTGACATGTTTGTGGTGGCAGGGATGGGTTTCCATAGATTTGACATGTTTGTGGTGGCAGGGATGGGTTTCCATAGTTTTGACATGTTTGTGGTGGCAGGGATGGGTTTCCATAGTTTTGACATGTTTGTGTTGGCAGGGATGGGTTTCCATAGTTTTGACATGTTTGTGGTGGCAGGGATGGGTTTCCATAGTTTTGACATGTTTGTGGTGGCAGGGATGGGTTTCCATAGTTTTGACATGTTTGTGGTGGCAGGGATGGGTTTCCATAGTTTTGACATGTTTGTGGTGGCAGGGATGGGTTTCCATAGTTTTGACATGTTTGTGTTGGCAGGGATGGGTTTCCATAGTTTTGACATGTTTGTGGTGGCAGGATGGGTTTCCATAGTTTTGACATGTTTGTGGTGGCAGGGATGGGTTTCCATAGTTTTGACATGTTTGTGGTGGCAGGGATGGGTTTCCATAGTTTTGACATGTTTGTGTTGGCAGGGATGGGTTTCCATAGTTTTGACATGTTTGTGGTGGCAGGGATGGGTTTCCATAGTTTTGACATGTTTGTGGTGGCAGGGATGGGTTTCCATAGTTTTGACATGTTTGTGGTGGCAGGGATGGGTTTCCATAGTTTTGACATGTTTGTGGTGGCAGGGATGGGTTTCCATAGTTTTGACATGTTTGTGGTGGCAGGGATGGGTTTCCATAGTTTTGACATGTTTGTGTTGGCAGGGATGGGTTTCCATAGTTTTGACATGTTTGTGGTGGCAGGGATGGGTTTCCATAGTTTTGACATGTTTGTGTTGGCAGGGATGGGTTTCCATAGTTTTGACATGTTTGTGGTGGCAGGGATGGGTTTCCATAGTTTTGACATGTTTGTGGTGGCAGGGATGGGTTTCCATAGTTTTGACATGTTTGTGGTGGCAGGGATGGGTTTCCATAGTTTTGACATGTTTGTGTTGGCAGGGATGGGTTTCCATAGTTTTGACATGTTTGTGTTGGCAGGGATGGGTTTCCATAGTTTTGACATGTTGTGTTGGCAGGGATGGGTTTTCCATAGTTTTGACATGTTTTGGTGGCAGGGATGGGTTTCCATAGTTTTGACATGTTGTGGTGGCAGGGATGGGTTTCCATAGTTTTGACATGTTTGTGGTGGCAGGGATGGGTTTCCATAGTTTTGACATGTTTGTGGTGGCAGGGATGGGTTTCCATAGTTTTGACATGTTTGTGTTGGCAGGGATGGGTTTCCATAGTTTTGACATGTTTGTGGTGGCAGGGATGGGTTTCCATAGTTTTGACATGTTTGTGGTGGCAGGGATGGGTTTCCATAGTTTTGACATGTTTGTGGTGGCAGGGATGGGTTTCCATAGTTTTTACATGTTTGTGTTGGCAGGGATGGGTTTCCATAGTTTTGACATGTTTGTGTTGGCAGGGATGGGTTTCCATAGTTTTGACATGTTTGTGGTGGCAGGGATGGGTTTCCATAGTTTTGACATGTTTGTGTTGGCAGGGATGGGTTTCCATGGTTTTGACATGTTTGTGTTGGCAGGGATGGGTTTCCATAGTTTTGACATGTTTGTGTTGGCAGGGATGGGTTTCCATAGTTTTGACATGTTTGTGGTGGCAGGGATGGGTTTCCATAGTTTTGACATGTTTGTGGTGGCAGGGATGGGTTTCCATAGTTTTGACATGTTTATGTTTGTGGTGGCAGGGATGGGTTTCCATAGTTTTGACATGTTTGTGGTGGCAGGGATGGGTTTCCATAGTTTTGACATGTTTGTGTGGTGGCAGGGATGGGTTTCCATAGTTTTGACATGTTTGTGGTGGCAGGGATGGGTTTCCATAGTTTTTGACATGTTTGTGTTGGCAGGGATGGGTTTCCATAGTTTTGACATGTTTGTGGTGGCAGGGATGGGTTTCCATAGTTTTGACATGTTTGTGGTGGCAGGGATGGGTTTCCATAGTTTTGACATGTTTGTGGTGGCAGGGATGGGTTTCCATAGTTTTGACATGTTTGTGTTGGCAGGGATGGGTTTCCATAGTTTTGACATGTTTGTGTTGGCAGGGATGGGTTTCCATAGTTTTGACATGTTTGTGGTGGCAGGGATGGGTTTCCATAGTTTTGACATGTTTGTGGTGGCAGGGATGGGTTTCCATAGTTTTGACATGTTTGTTGGCAGGGATGGGTTTCCATAGTTTTGACATGTTTGTGTTGGCAGGGATGGGTTTCCATAGTTTTGACATGTTTGTGGTGGCAGGGATGGGTTTCCATAGTTTTGACATGTTTGTGGTGGCAGGGATGGGTTTCCATAGTTTTGACATGTTTGTGTTGGCAGGGATGGGTTTCCATGGTTTTGACATGTTTGTGTTGGCAGGGATGGGTTTCCATAGTTTTGACATGTTTGTGGTGGCAGGGATGGGTTTCCATAGTTTTGACATGTTTGTGTTGGCAGGGATGGGTTTCCATAGTTTTGACATGTTTGTGGTGGCAGGGATGGGTTTCCATAGTCTTGACATGTTGTGGTGGCAGGGATGGGTTTCCATAGTTTTGACATGTTTGTGGTGGCAGGGATGGGTTTCCATTGTTTTGACATGTTTGTGTTGGCAGGGATGGGTTTCCATAGTTTTGACATGTTTGTGGTGGCAGGGATGGGTTTCCATAGTTTTGACATGTTTGTGGTGGCAGGGATGGGTTTCCATAGTTTTGACATGTTTGTGGTGGCAGGGATGGGTTTCCATAGTTTTGACATGTTGTGTTGGCAGGGATGGGTTTCCATAGTTTTGACATGTTTGTGGTGGCAGGGATGGGTTTCCATAGTTTTGACATGTTTGTGGTGGCAGGGATGGGTTTCCATAGTTTTGACATGTTTGTGGTGGCAGGGATGGGTTTCCATAGTTTGACATGTTTGTGGTGGCAGGGATGGGTTTCCATAGTTTTGACATGTTTGTGTTGGCAGGGATGGGTTTCCATAGTTTTTACATGTTTGTGTTGGCAGGGATGGGTTTCCATAGTTTTGACATGTTTGTGTTGGCAGGGATGGGTTTCCATAGTTTTGACATGTTTGTGTTGGCAGGGATGGGTTTCCATAGTTTTGACATGTTTGTGGTGGCAGGGATGGGTTTCCATAGTTTTGACATGTTTGTGGTGGCAGGGATGGGTTTCCATAGTTTTGACATGTTTGTGTTGGCAGGGATGGGTTTCCATAGTTTTGACATGTTTGTGTTGGCAGGGATGGGTTTCCATAGTTTTGACATGTTTGTGTTGGCAGGGATGGGTTTCCATAGTTTTGACATGTTTGTGTTGGCAGGGATGGGTTTCCATAGTTTTGACATGTTTGTGTTGGCAGGGATGGGTTTCCATAGTTTTGACATGTTTGTGTTGGCAGGGATGGGTTTCCATAGTTTTGACATGTTTGTGGTGGCAGGGATGGGTTTCCATAGTTTTGACATGTTTGTGTTGGCAGGGATGGGTTTCCATAGTTTTGACATGTTTGTGGTGGCAGGGATGGGTTTCCATAGTTTTGACATGTTTGTGGTTGGCAGGGATGGGTTTCCATAGTTTTGACATGTTTGTGTTGGCAGGGATGGGTTTCCATGGTTTTGACATGTTTGTGTTGGCAGGGATGGGTTTCCATAGTTTTGACATGTTTGTGTTGGCAGGGATGGGTTTCCATAGTTTTGACATGTTTGTGTTGGCAGGGATGGGTTTCCATAGTTTTGACATGTTTGTGTTGGCAGGGATGGGTTTCCATAGTTTTGACATGTTTGTGGTGGCAGGGATGGGTTTCCATAGTTTTGACATGTTTGTGGTGGCAGGGATGGGTTTCCATAGTTTTGACATGTTTGTGTTGGCAGGGATGGGTTTCCATAGTTTTGACATGTTTGTGGTGGCAGGGATGGGTTTCCATAGTTTTGACATGTTTGTGTTGGCAGGGATGGGTTTCCATAGTTTTGACATGTTTGTGTTGGCAGGGATGGGTTTCCATAGTTTTTACATGTTTGTGTTGGCAGGGATGGGTTTCCATAGTTTTGACATGTTTGTGTTGGCAGGGATGGGTTTCCATAGTTTTGACATGTTGTGGTGGCAGGGATGGGTTTCCATAGTTTTGACATGTTTGTGGTGGCAGGGATGGGTTTCCATAGTTTTGACATGTTTGTGGTGGCAGGGATGGGTTTCCATAGTTTTGACATGTTTGTGTTGGCAGGGATGGGTTTCCATAGTTTTGTCATGTTTGTGGTGGCAGGGATGGGTTTCCATAGTTTTGACATGTTTGTGGTGGCAGGGATGGGTTTCCATAGTTTTTGACATGTTTGTGTTGGCAGGGATGGGTTTCCATAGTTTTGACATGTTTGTGGTGGCAGGGATGGGTTTCCATAGTTTTGACATGTTGTGGTGGCAGGGATGGGTTTCCATAGTTTGACATGTTTGTGTTGGCAGGGATGGGTTTCCATAGTTTGACATGTTTGTGGTGGCAGGGATGGGTTTCCATAGTTTTGACATGTTTGTGGTGGCAGGGATGGGTTTCCATAGTTTTGACATGTTTGTGGTGGCAGGGATGGGTTTCCATAGTTTTGACATGTTTGTGGTGGCAGGGATGGGTTTCCATAGTTTTGACATGTTTGTGTTGGCAGGGATGGGTTTCCATAGTTTTGACATGTTTGTGGTGGCAGGGATGGGTTTCCATAGTTTTGACATGTTTGTGGTGGCAGGGATGGGTTTCCATAGTTTTGACATGTTTGTGGTGGCAGGGATGGGTTTCCATAGTTTTGACATGTTTGTGGTGGCAGGGATGGGTTTCCATAGTTTTGACATGTTTGTGGTGGCAGGGATGGGTTTCCATAGTTTTGACATGTTTGTGGTGGCAGGGATGGGTTTCCATAGTTTTGACATGTTTGTGGTGGCAGGGATGGGTTTCCATAGTTTTGACATGTTTGTGGTGGCAGGGATGGGTTTCCATAGTTTTGACATGTTTGTGTTGGCAGGGATGGGTTTCCATAGTTTTTGACATGTTTGTGTTGGCAGGGATGGGTTTCCATAGTTTTGACATGTTTGTGGTGGCAGGGATGGGTTTCCATAGTTTTTGACATGTTTGTGGTGGCAGGGATGGGTTTCCATAGTTTTGACATGTTTGTGGTTGGCAGGGATGGGTTTCCATAGTTTTGACATGTTTGTGGTGGCAGGGATGGGTTTCCATAGTTTTGACATGTTTGTGGTGGCAGGGATGGGTTTCCATAGTTTTGACATGTTTGTGGTGGCAGGGATGGGTTTCCATAGTTTTGACATGTTTGTGGTGGCAGGGATGGGTTTCCATAGTTTTTACATGTTTGTGGTGGCAGGGATGGGTTTCCATAGTTTTGACATGTTTGTGTTGGCAGGGATGGGTTTCCATAGTTTTGACATGTTTGTGTGTTGGCAGGATGGGTTTCCATAGTTTTGACATGTTTGTGGTGGCAGGGATGGGTTTCCATAGTTTTGACATGTTTGTGGTGGCAGGGATGGGTTTCCATAGTTTTGACATGTTTGTGGTGGCAGGGATGGGTTTCCATAGTTTTGACATGTTTGTGGTGGCAGGGATGGGTTTCCATAGTTTTGACATGTTTGTGTTGGCAGGGATGGGTTTCCATAGTTTTGACATGTTTGTGGTGGCAGGGATGGGTTTCCATAGTCTTGACATGTTGTGGTGGCAGGGATGGGTTTCCATAGTTTTGACATGTTTGTGGTGGCAGGGATGGGTTTCCATGGTTTTTACATGTTTGTGGTGGCAGGGATGGGTTTCCATAGTTTTGACATGTTTGTGTTGGCAGGGATGGGTTTCCATAGTTTTGACATGTTTGTGTGGTGGCAGGGATGGGTTTCCATAGTTTTGACATGTTTGTGGTGGCAGGGATGGGTTTCCATAGTTTTGACATGTTTGTGTTGGCAGGGATGGGTTTCCATAGTTTTTACATGTTTGTGGTGGCAGGGATGGGTTTCCATAGTTTTGACATGTTGTGGTGGCAGGGATGGGTTTCCATAGGTTTTGACATGTTTGTGGTGGCAGGGATGGGTTTCCATAGTTTTGACATGTTTGTGGTGGCAGGGATGGGTTTCCATAGTTTTGACATGTTTGTGGTGGCAGGGATGGGTTTCCATAGTTTTGACATGTTGTGGTGGCAGGGATGGGTTTCCATAGTTTTGACATGTTTGTGGTGGCAGGGATGGGTTTCCATAGTTTTGACATGTTGTGGTGGCAGGGATGGGTTTCCATAGTTTTGACATGTTTGTGGTGGCAGGGATGGGTTTCCATAGTTTTTACATGTTTGTGGTGGCAGGGATGGGTTTCCATAGTTTTGACATGTTGTGGTGGCAGGGATGGGTTTCCATAGTTTTTACATGTTTGTGGTGGCAGGGATGGGTTTCCATAGTTTTGACATGTTTGTGGTGGCAGGGATGGGTTTCCATAGGTTTGACATGTTTGTGTTGGCAGGGATGGGTTTCCATAGATTTGACATGTTTGTGGTGGCAGGGATGGGTTTCCATAGTTTTGACATGTTTGTTGTGGCAGGGATGGGTTTCCATAGTTTTGACATGTTTGTGGTGGCAGGGATGGGTTTCCATAGTTTTGACATGTTTGTGGTGGCAGGGATGGGTTTCCATAGTTTTGACATGTTTGTTGTGGCAGGGATGGGTTTCCATAGGTTTGACATGTTTGTGGTGGCAGGGATGGGTTTCCATAGTTTTGACATGTTTGTGTTGGCAGGGATGGGTTTCCATAGTTTTACATGTTTGTGGTGGCAGGGATGGGTTTCCATAGTTTTGACATGTTGTGGTGGCAGGGATGGGTTTCCATAGTTTTTACATGTTTGTGGTGGCAGGGATGGGTTTCCATAGTTTTGACATGTTGGTGTTGGCATGGGTTCTTTTACTGAAGACTCCGAAGTGTAGTTATAATAAACGGAACATATTTATTTAATGTTCTCCTTAACACGTTCCAGTCGACTACTCTCTACGGTGTCTTCAGCCCAACTCTCCAATACATCATTCAACTTTAACCGCCCCTTGCATCTCCTAATCCAATCACTTCAATGCAAGAACGGAAACCCCATTATCATTTGTTAATTCAAATAACTCAACCCCTACATACAAATCCCATTGGCTATTTGCAACCATTTTCCATCTAAACTCATGAACACATTATACATGTCTTAATACACCGCACACCTCCCTCGGAAATTCTCACTTCCTCTGAAAACATCCCTGATGAACATCATGGGTTTTCCAAAACTGTTTTTCACTTATCAACTCAAACACAACCTGTTTACAGATCCAATCGGTCCGGAGGCTTTCTGACCCTTTTTGGCCTCTCATGACGCTCTGGGCCCTCAGGCTCACGGCCTGGCACAATCTGAGTCTCTGTATGAGTGCCCGTCACAGTCGTAGTGTCCAAGTCCCAATCAGAAGTGCTCCCCTCTGACACATTCAGGTCTTCTCTTTCATTGTGTTGCGTCATCGTTTGATCTACATGCTTCTTACACAATTTTCCCCCAGTCTGCACTAAGTAGGTTACAAGAGCAAGTATCCTTTTCACAACCCCGGGTACCCATTTCTCGCTCTCTCACCTCCCTGGTAATCTCGGACAAGCACTGTTTGTTCCGACTGAAAAGAAACGAAGACTCTTACTCACCCCCTTGTCCTGTATCTTAGACTGCATGTCAGCTGAAAAACTGGGTTTAACCAGTGACAACCTTGTTCTAACATGTCTTTTCAGGAACAACTCTGATGGAGTTTTTCCAGTTGTGACATGTGGCGTATTCCTGTAGGCAAACAGAAAGTTGTCCACACTATGCTGTACAGACCGTCCGGATGACTTGTTTCAGATTCTGTACAAGTCCCCCTGCTGTGCCGTTTGAAGCTGCATGATACGGGGCCGGCCTGATGTGTTTCGCCCCCATTCAACTGGAAGAATGTCTCCATCTCTTTTGACAGCAGCTGCAGCCCATTGTCTGAAACCCACTCCTCAACTAACCCGTAGGCTGAGAACATTGCCCGGAGTGTCTCTACCGTGGCTGTAGCTGAAGTATTACTCGTACACTGTACTTCTGGCCAGCGTGAGTACGCATCCGTAACTACTAAGAACTGGTGCTGTCCCTTTTGAGCAGAATCTATATGGATGCGCTGCCAGGGCTCCTCTCAGGCCATTTCCAAGGATGCACTGGTGCAAGGTTCTGCTTATGTCTATTAGACTGACACAACTGGCATCTCCTTACCATGTCTTCTATGTCTGAGTCTAACCTGGGCCACCAAAAGTGGCTCCTTGCGAGAGCTTTCATTTTTACCATGCCCCAGTGGATTTCATGTAGCTCCTTCAGTAGGTCCAGTGAGCTCATCCCTTCTCACCCAATAAGGCTTTAGTTCAGGATCAGTAACATGGTTAGGCCACCCTGTAAGTGTGAAATGCTTCACTTTTGCCAAACCTTTGTCCTTGGTAGTTTCCCTGTCTACGTCCTTAGCTAAAATGGGAAGTACATCTAAAAAAAAAGACAGTTTGGATTGCTCTTGATGGTTGATGGTCTGTCAGCAATGTGTTCTTATGACCATATAGGTACTCATGGAACTTCATTACCCAAAATATGATCCCTAGGGCCTCTGTCTTCTCTATTGGGACGTACTTCACCTCTTTTCTTAGTGAGTGTGTGTGAAGCATATGCAATAGGCCTCTCACTAGCATCAGGCATCGTGTGTGAGTTGACAACACCCACCCCGTATGGTGAGGCATCACAAGCCAATATTACTGGCATGTGTGGGTCGTAGTGCACTGACACTGAGTAAGGAAGACAGCTGTGTCTTCGTTGAATTCAAATGCCTCCTGACATTGTTCTGACCACACCCAAGGCCTATCTTTCTGTAAGAGCTCTGTCATAGGTTTGTTGAGAGTAGAGAGATTCTCCATGAACTTGCCCTAGTAGGTAAGTAGCAGATGAGTGTCGTGCTCTACCAGAGTAACGTGTAGCAGACCAGTGTCGTGCTCTACCAGAGTAACGTGTAGCAGACAATATTTTCAAGAAACGTGTAGTAAGTGTGAAGGGGTCTTGCTATCTCTCTCCTACATCCTCCCTGCTTCCCTTCCTTTCTCTTACCCTCCTTTTTGTCTCTGTCTCTTTGCACTATCCATCCTTCATGTAACTCTCTCTTTTCCTCCTCCAATATGAATATCTCTCCCCCTCCCCTCTTCTTTCCCCAGGTGGAGGGATGGCACTTCTCCTTTTAATTATCCTAGTGTTCCCCTCCCTCACACCGGCCAAACACAATACAACCACAGGTAATGGCTTTGTGCTTTCAGTTAAATAGGAGGCTTTGACGTGACAGATGGCACTAGACGGCACCACATTAGCCCAGGGTTCTGATCAAAAGTAGGGATTGTAGGGATTAAGGTGCCGTTTGGGACACAAACTAATACCAGAGACAGCCACCATTTCAAGCCACCTCCAACAGCGAAGGCTTGGCAGACTAGCCTAAACCCCAGGGTTAAAAACCAGCCCCGTCTAACAGTGAAGGCTTGGCAGACTAGCCTAAACCCAAGGGTTAAAAACCAGCCCCGTCCAACAGCGAAGGCTTGGCAGACTAGACTAAACCCCAGGGTTAAAAACCAGCCCCGTCTAACAGCGAAGGCTTGGCAGACTAGACTAAACCCCAGGGTTAAGAACCAGCCCCGTCCAACAGCGAAGGCTTGGCAGACTAGACTAAACCCCAGGGATAAAAACCAGCCCCGTCCAACAGCGAAGGCTTGGCAGACTAGACTAAACCCCAGGGTTAAGAACCAGCCCCGTCTAACAGTGAAGGCTTGGCAGACTAGTCTAAACCCCAGGGTTAAAAACCAGCCCCGTCTAACAGCGAAGGCTTGGCAGACTAGTCTAAACCCCAGGGTTAAGAACCAGCCCCGTCCAACAGCGAAGGCTTGGCAGACTAGTCTAAACCCCAGGGTTAAGAACCAGCCCCGTCCAACAGCGAAGGCTTGGCAGACTAGTCTAAACCCCAGGGTTAAAAACCAATCGACCACAAACAAGAGAGCGGTGCTAAAACACAAATGGCCTGTACATTTTTTGTAAACATCTGCAACTTCTTATCAGCACCATATGTCACAGTGGTGACACTAAAGCTCTCAGGTAGAACACCCTGTTATACACCCTGTTATACACCTTGTTATACACCCTGTTATATATGTTATACACCCTGTTATACACATTTTTATACACCCTGTCACTATAGCTGTTATACACCCTGTTATACACCCTGTTATACACCCTGTTATATATGTTATACACCCTGTTATACACATTTTTATACACCCTGTCACTATAGCTGTTATACACCCTGTTATACACCCGGTTGTATATCTGTTATACACCATGTTATACACCCTGTTATGTATCTGTTATACACCTTGTTATACACCCTGTTATATATCTGTTATACACCCTGTTGTACACCCTGTTATACACCCTGTTATATATCTGTTATACACCCTGTTGTATATCTGTTATACACCCTGTTATATATCTGTTATACACCCTGTTATGTATCTGTTATACACCCTGTTATACACCCTGTTATACACCCTGTTATTCACCCTGTTATGTATCTGTTATACACCTTGTTATACACCCTGTTATATATCTGTTATACACCCTGTTATACACCCTGTTATACACCCTGTTATATATATATGTTATACACCATATTATTCACCCTGTTATATATGTTATACATCCTGTTATACACCCTGTTGTATATCTGTTATACACCCTGTTATACACCCTGTTATGTATCTGTTATACGCCTTGTTATACACCCTGTTATATATCTGTTATACACCCTGTTATACACCCTGTTATATATCTGTTATACACCCTGTTGTATATCTGTTATACACCCTGTTATATCTGTTATACACCCTGTTATATATCTGTTATACACCCTGTTATACACCCTGTTATATATCTGTTATACACCCTGTTATACACCCTGTTATTCACCCTGTTATTCACCCTGTTATGTATCTGTTATACACCTTGTTATACACCCTGTTATATATCTGTTATACACCCTGTTATACACCCTGTTATATATATATATGTTATACACCATATTATTCACCCTGTTATATATGTTATACATCCTGTTATACACCCTGTTGTATATCTGTTATACACCCTGTTATACACCCTGTTAGGTATCTGTTATACGCCTTGTTATACACCCTGTTATATATCTGTTATACACCCTGTTATACACCCTGTTATGTATCTGTTATGCACCCTGTTATACACCCTGTTATATATCTGTTATACACCCTGTTATATACCCTGTTGTACACCCTGTTATACACCCTGTTATGTATCTGTTATACACCCTGTTATACACCCTGTTATATACCTGTTATACACCCTGTTATACACCCTGTTATAAACTGGGTGGTTTGAACCCTTAATTCTGATTGGCTGGAAACCATGGTATATCAGAGCGTGTACCACAGGTATGACAAAACATTTAGTTTTACTGTTCTAACTTTGTTGGTAAACAGTTTATAATAGCAATAAGGCACCTCAGGAGTTTGTGGTATATTGGCCATATACCACACCTCCTCTGACCTTCTGTACTTGTTTTATACCCTGTTTTATACCCTGTTATATACCCTGTTATATACCCTGTTGTATACCCTGTTATGCACCCTGTTATACACCCCGTTATATACCCTGTTATACACCGCGTGATACGCCCTGATATATACCCTGTTATATACCCCGTGATACACCCCGTGATACACCCTGTTTTTTACACCCTGTTGTATACCCTGTTATACACCCCGTGATATACCCTGTTATACACCCCGTTATATACCCTGTTATACACCCTGTTAGCCTGTTATACACCCCGTGATACACCCTGATATATACCCTGTTATACACCCTGTTATTCACCCTGTTATAAACCCAGTGATACACCCCGTTATATACCCCGTGATACACCCCGTTATACACCCCGTTATATACCCTGTTATACACCCTGTTGTATACCCTCTTGTATACCCTGTTATATACCCTGTTGTATACCCTGTTTCACACCCTGTTATACACCCCGTTATATACCCTGTTATACACCCTGTTATATACCCCTATATACACCCCGTTATACACCATGTTATATACGCCATTACACACCCTGTTACACACCCTGTTTTTGACCCTTTTATACACTCTGTTATACACCCCATTGTATACCCTGTTATTCACCCTGTTATACACCCCGTTGTATACCCCGTTATAGACCCTGTTATATACCCTGTTATATACCCCGTTGTATACCCTGTTATATACCCTGTTATACACCCTGTTATATACCCCATTATATACCCCGTTGTACACCCTGTTATACACCCCGTGATATACCCCGTTATACACCCTGTTGTATACCCCATGATACACCCTGGTATACACCCTGTTATACACCCTGTTTTACACCCCGTTATATACCCTGTTGTATACCCCGTGATACACCCTGTTATACACCCTGTTATATATCCTGTTGTTAACCCTGTTGTATACCATGTTGTATACCCTGTTGTATACTCTGTTACACACCCTGTGATTTACCCCGTTATACACCCCGTTATACACCCCGTTGTACACGCTGTTGTATACCCTGTTGTATACCCTGTTATACACCCTGTTGTATACCCTGTTATACACCCTGTTGTATACCCTGTTATACACCCTGTTGTATACCCTGTTATACACCCTGGTATACACCCTGTTATACATCCCGTTATACACCCTGTTATATACCCTGTTATATATCCTGTTGTATACCATGTTGTATACCCTGTTGTATACCATGTTGTATACCCCGTAATACACCCTGTTATACACCCTGTTGTACATCCCGTTGTATACCCCGTTATACACCCCGTTATACACCCCGTGATACACCCCGTTATACATCCCGTTATATACCCCGTTATATATCCTGTTGTATACCCTGTTGTATACCCTGTTATATACTCTGTTATACATCCTGTTGTTACCCCGTGATACACCCTTTTGATACAACCCGTTATGTACCCCGTTATATACTCTGTTGAATACCGCGTGATACACCCTGTTATACACACTGTTATACACCCTGTTGTATACCCTGTTATATATCCTGTTATACACCCTCTTATACACCCTGTTATACACCCTGTTGTATACCCTGTTATATATCCTGTTATACACCCTGTTATACACCCTGTTATACACCCTGTTGTATACCCTGTTATATATCCTGTTATACACCCTGTTATACACCCTGTTATACACCCTGTTATACACCCTGTTGTATACCCTGTTATATATCCTGTTATACACCCTGTTATGCACCCTGTTATGCACCCTGTTATGCACCCTGTTATGTACCCTGTTATACACCCTGTTGTTTACTGTACGTTGTTACACCAAGAGATTCATTATTCACAGAAATTACTAAATTGATTCCAAATGTATAAAAAAAAAATAATAATGCTAATGGGCGAAAGAGCAATGGCTCCTCTTGCAGCCAAATATGTATCTGCCTGCCATAGCCTGAGGGACACTGAATAGTAACATCTGCATTGTAAGCAGTAACTTACTTATTATTACTGTTATTGTTATTTCTATTATTATTGTTGTTTATCATTCCAAATAGTAGTGGTATGGGTGGTAGGGTGATGGTAATGATAGCAGTTTAATGATGGTGGTGGTAGTAGTGGTAATGATGATGGTAGTTGTAGTACTGATGTATTGGTGAAGAAGACAGTTAGTTAGTTATAAGTTAGTTAGAGTTTCATTTTCCACATTGTATTCCTTCTCGTATCTATGCACTTTATTATCTATGCACCTCTCAACTGTTTTCTTCGCTTGTGGACAACACACAACACATCAGCTGTATGTAACCGGGCGAAAAAACCTCTCCAAGCCAAACCATGACCGCTAGACATCAACGCTACACGCTAATCCTATTAGCTAAAGTAACGTCATAGTCAACACACGTTAGTAAACCCGCCAGCTATAGCATCCCTCTGTTTGAGCAGGCTGTTTCAGTAGGCTAAACTAGCTAGCTAAGCTCCTCCTTCATTTTGGAAGAAATTAATTTGTTCAAAACTGTTCAACAATTGTCTTTCTCTCTCTTTGAGTCAGGCGGCAGGTAGCCTAGTGGTTAGAGCGTTGGGCCAGTAACCGAAAGGTTGCTAGATTGAATCCCTGAGCTGACAATGTAAAAATCTGTCGTTCTTCCCCTGAACAAGGCAATTAACCCACTGTTCCTAGCCTGTCATTGTAAATAAAATTCTTAACTGACTTGCCAGGTTAAATAAAAGAAACTACTCACCACACATTATGCACTGCAGTGCTAGCTAGCTGTAGCTTATGCTTTCAGTACTAGATTCATTCTCTGATCCTTTGATTGGATGGACAACATGTCTGTTCATGCTGCAAGAGCTCTGATAGGTTGGAGGACGTTCTCCAGACGTTGTCATAATTACTGTGTAAGTCTAAGGAAGGGGGTGAGAACCATGAGCCTCCTAGGTTTTGTATTGAAGTCAATGTACCCAGAGGAGGATGGAAGCTAGCTGTCCTCCAGCTACACCATGGTGCAACCCTACAGAGTGCTGTTGAAGCTACTTTAGACCTTCATTGCAAAACAGTATTTTAATCAATTATTTGGCGACGTGATTATATTTCGTATAGTTTTATCTAAAACGGATCACTTTTAAAAACGTTTTTACCATTTTCTATTTTACATTAAATTCCCTGAGGAGGATGGTCCTCCCCTTCCTCCTCTGAGGAGCCTCCTCTGGAGATAGAGAGGTACAACGCAGCAGAGCAGATGCAATACCCACAGCAACACACCGATTGTTGAGAAATAGAAATGCTATCTATGTGAGAAACACTACGCTATGTGGACTGTTAAGAGGACACAGGCAGTTATCTATTAAACAAAACCTATAGCTAGTTGGTCTGTTACCCTGTTAATCAGCTAACACTGACAACACGACTTCAGCAGTAGAGAGAGATAGACATTATCCTATGTGGATGGCAGCAGTGACATCACTCAAACTTAAATTACATCCAGTTATAGCTATTACGGGGACAGGTCTAGACAGCAACAGGGAGAAGCTAGGCTACGATGGTAATTAGCTAGTACCATTATGCTAATTTAAATGGTTTTGTTCTATTGCGAGTTGTTGAGGAGTGGTGTGTGTGTGTGTGTGTGTGTGTGTGTGTGTGTGTGTGTGATTAGCCTGATAAGCAGGGAGAGTTCACTCCTCTGTCAACATGAAAGGTTTGTTAATGTCGTCATCAGGAACCTGGCTCCCTCCTGTGTGCTATCTCCCCTAGACGAGGTGGTTTATTTGGGCTCTAATCTCAATTCATCATTCCTCGATTTTCCTCGCATCCTCTCTCCTCGCCTCCTTCTCAAAACCCATTGGAGAGGAAGACCAGAATCTTAATCTCCTCCAATATGGTTGAAAAGGAGGCGAGGAATCATATTAAAACAGATTGAGGTCTCCATGTCTGATAAGTAGACAGTAGGTATAGTGCTCTACCTAGTGGCCATGATCAGATATGACAGATAGGACTGCGTCCCAATTCTCATAGTGCACTATAAAGGGGATGTAGTGCACTATAAAGGGAATGTAGTGCACTATAAAGGGGATGTAGTGCACTATAAAGGGGATGTAGTGCACTATAAAGGGGATGTAGTGCACTATAAAGGGGATGTAGTGCACTATAAAGGGGATGTAGTGCACTATAAAGGGGATGTAGTGCACTATAAAGGGAATGTAGTGCACTATAAAGGGGATGTAGTGCACTATAAAGGGATGTAGTGCACTATAAAGGGGATGTAGTGCACTATAAAGGGGATGTAGTGCACTATAAAGGATGTAGTGCACTATAAAGGGATGTAGTGCACTATAAAGGGAATGTAGTGCACTATAAAGGGATGTAGTGCACTATAAAGGGATGTAGTGCACTATAAAGGGGATGTAGTGCACTATAAAGGGAATGTAGTGCACTATAAAGGGATGTAGTGCACTATAAAGGGAATGTAGTGCACTATAAAGGGAATGTAGTGCACTATAAAGGGGATGTAGTGCACTATAAAGGGGATGTAGTGCACTATAAAGGGATGTAAGTGCACTATAAAGGGATGTAGTGCACTATAAAGGGAATGTAGTGCACTATAAAGGGGATGTAGTGCACTATAAAGGGAATGTAGTGCACTATAAAGGGGATGTAGTGCACTATAAAGGGGATGTAGTGCACTATAAAGGGCTGGTTGGTTGGCTGGCTGGCTGGCTCTCCTCATGTCCTGGTCATCTCTCATTTATCTGACGGTGTGTCTCTCCTCTCGTTCTCAGGAGGCTGTGCTATCATCCGTCCTCCCAGAGATGGAGGGATAAGGTACAGAGGACTGACCCAAGAGCAGGTAGGGGCCACAGCTTGGTTTATTTACTATACTAGATTGTAGCGTCATGTAGATCAGCTGTAGCATCATGTAGATCAGCTGTAGCATCATGTAGATCAGCTGTAGCATCATGTAGATCAGCTGTAGCATCATATAGATCAGCTGTAACATCATGTAGATCAGCTGTAGCATCATGTAGATCCGCTGTAGCGTCATGTAGATCAGCTGTAGCGTCATGTAGATCAGCTGTAGCATCATGTAGATCAGCTGTAACATCATGTAGATCAGCTGTAGCATCATGTAGATCAGCTGTAGCATCATGTAGATCAGCTGTAGCGTCATGTAGATCAGCTGTAGCATCATGTAGATCCGCTGTAACATCATGTAGATCAGCTGTAGCGTCATGTAGATCAGCTGTAGCATCATGTAGATCAGCTGTAGCATCATGTAGATCAGCTGTAGCATCATGTAGATCAGCTGTAGAATCATGTAGATCAGCTGTAGCATCATGTAGATCAGCTGTAGCGTCATGTAAAGCCTAATGGTATTACAGTTTAATATGCTAATTGCTCCCAAGAGTAAATGTAGCGCAAATGATTCAACAGATGAATCTCCCTATCTCACTTTGTGTGTGTGTGTATGTGTGTGTGTGTGTGTCCAGATCCGCAGTGTGCAGGTGTTACCGCTGGACTATGAGATTGAGTACATCTGCAGAGGGAACAGGTGGATCGTAGGACCCAAGGTGAGGAAGTGTCTACCCAACGGTACCTGGACGGACCTCACGCTGCGCAGCAAATGCTGTGAGTACAACTCTTCTTGCACACACTCCATAACTGACCATATCCATTCCTCTCTATCTCCTCACACTCGCCACGTTTTCTGCCTCTACCCGTCTTTCTCTGATTTTTCTACTGCTTTCATCCAGCCTCTTCAAACAGAGGGACTACCGTTCTTTGAAAGAGGTACGGTCCTCTAGCCAGCTTCTCTCCAGGCAATGCAGAATCCCCAGAATGAGTCAAGTTCACCAAGGGGTCCTTTCTGGAACACCCTGAGTATTATCGACCTGCCACTCTCTGCCAAAGCTCATCTTCTTCACAGGCTCTGCTGTCTTTCTAGTGGCTGTTCCTTTTACACACACAGTAGCACGGTGTTAAAAAACGAATCTCTCCCTCATTCTCTTTTTTCTCTCCCTCTCTCTCATTCTTACCCTCTCTAACCATGATCTATCCCTCCCTCTCCCAGTACTACTGTGCCCGCGGGTGTGGACATCTCTGGAGAACGGGCGTGTATCAGAGTGGCCCCTGGGGCCCCCAGTGGAGGGGACCGTACTTCAGTACAGCTGTCTGCCAGGATTCATCCTGATTGGAAGGAACTCCACACACTGCAACAAGCTGGGCAAATGGGACTCGCCCAAACCCGTCTGCCACTGTGAGTACAGATACTGTAGCTAAATTGTTCTTGGATCCAATTGATGTACGTTTTTAACAGAACCAATCTTGGAAAAAGTAAAGATTGTTCAACTGGATTGGCTCTGTTAGTTCATGGTTCTGTTAGGTCATGGTTCTGTTAGTTCATGGTTCTGTTAGGTCATGGTTCTGTTAGTTCATGGCTCTGTTAGTTCATGGCTCTGTTAGTTCATGATTCTGTTAGTTCATGGCTCTGTTAGTTCATGGTTCTGTTAGTTCATGGCTCTGTTAGTTCATGGTTCTGTTAGTTCATGGCTCTGTTAGTTCATGGTTCTGTTAGTTCATGGTTCTGTTAGGTCATGGCTCTGTTAGTTCATGGCTCTGTTAGGTCATGGTTCTGTTAGTTCATGGCTCTGTTAGTTCATGGTTCTGTTAGTTCATGGTTCTGTTAGTTCATGGCTCTGTTAGTTCATGGTTCTGTTAGTTCATGGTTCTGTTAGTTCATGGCTCTGTTAGTTCATGGCTCTGTTAGTTCATGGCTCTGTTAGGTCATGGTTCTGTTAGTTCATGGCTCTGTTAGTTCATGGCTCTGTTAGTTCATGGCTCTGTTAGTTCATGGCTCTGTTAGTTCATGGCTCTGTTAGGTCATGGTTCTGTTAGTTCATGGCTCTGTTAGTTCATGGTTCTGTTAGTTCATGGTTCTGTTAGTTCATGGTTCTGTTTACAGTAAGATATATAGTAGCACTATATCCACTATGTGTTGTGTTAGTTCATGGTTCTGTTTACAGTAAGATATATAGTAGCACTATATCCACTATGTGTTGTGTGAATAGAAAGTAATACAATGATCTGTTTCTTTCTTCCCCCATGTCTCCATCTGTAGATGACAGACATTATACAGGTAAGACCATTTTACAACATTTCACCTGGACGATTATATTGATTTTTATTTGATTGCTTTTTCGTTTTTGTTTTTCCATTTTCCTATTTTTAAGTCTAAAGTGACTTAACATTTATTTACCTTTTGCGTTTTTTGTAGAAGCTGCCCAATCAATTATTTGGAAAAATGTATCCCTTCCTAAAACTACCACATGGTGGCAGTGTTGAGCTGTAAATGTATTCCTTTCTAAGACCACCACATGGTGGCAGTGTTGAGCTGTAAATGTATCCCTTTCTAAAACCACCACATGGTGGCAGTGTTGAGCTGTAAATGTATCCCTTTCTAAAACCACCACATGGTCGCAGTGTTGAGCTGTAAATGTATCCCTTCCTAAAACTACCACATGGTGGCAGTGTTGAGCTGTAAATGTATCCCTTCCTAAAACTACCACATGGTGGCAGTGTTGAGCTGTAAATGTATCCCTTTCTAAGACCACCACACGGTGGCAGTGTTGAGCTGTAAATGTATCTGGGGTTTTCTAGCGTCATAGCAACCTCATAGGCCCAACTGTGTGTGATCGACAATATTACTGATTGTATAGAGGTCAGGCCATTCAAGAAAAGGTGTCTATGAGAAAATGAAGATATATTTTGAAGCTAAAAAAAAGCTATGGATATCAGCACAGCTATCAGTCCTTCTATGACGGTAGAGCAGTGGTGATTCTAACATGTAAATCTTGGTGGGGTGAAACAAAAAACAAAACAATTGGGGGATGCATGCCAGCAAAGTCACTACACAACACAACACTAAACAATACATTACTTGCACTATAACGGTGACAACGGTGCCCGCAAACTGTTAGGGCCTACATAAAGCTGTCCCAACAGCAGAGCTTTCTTTCCAGCACCATGGAGTGAATCCTTACCACCGTTACACCTGGCTATCAGCGGAGCCTTGTCTGGCAGTGAAACAATTCATTCAGCCTCATTCACTGCCTTTTTAAAGCACATAGCTGATATGGCTGACTAGCTCAAACAAATGTGGTTTTTACTGACTAATGAGATGTACAAACTATGGCATAAGGGGAGGATAAGAGGCAATCCGATTAAGACATTAATGAGCGAGCTAGGACGGACGTAGTCAATATAACTATTTATTCAGCACTTTTGAAATGTACAGCGACAGAATTCAGAACATGGGTCGTCCTTACAGTATTCTCCCTGTACACTAAGTCAGAACCGTAGGATAAATAAAGGGGGAATATTATCAGATAACGAAAGCTCTTACAATATTTGATGATTACATTTCTCTAAAACAGGCTATAGGCTACATGTGCACCACCAAGTCAGAACAGTGGGCTAAGTTATGAGGGGGAAAGGGAGCAAATTATTAGGGTGAGGCACATGGGCTACAAAACAGCTTACTACACTCATACACATTTTTTCTTAACAGCAGTATACAAACAGTACATTCGAAAAGTATTCAGACCCCTTGACTTTTTCCACATTTTGTTACATTACAGCCTTGTTCTAAAATTGATTAAATTGTTTTTCCCCCCTCTCATCAATCTACACACAATACCCCATAATGACATCACAATACCCCATAATGACATCACAATACCCCATAATAAAAATAAAAAAATACAGAAATGTTCTATTTACATAAGTATTCAGACCGTTTACTCAGTACTTCGTTGAAGCACCTTTGGCAGCGATTACAGCCTGTCAGAGTGACCATCGGGTTCTTGGTCTAGGCCCTTCTCCCCCGATTGCTCAGTTTGACATGGCCTGGTTTTTGCCCTGACATGCACTGTCAACTGTGGAACCATATATATCATCCTTGAGATGTTTCTACAACTTGACTGGAGTCCACCTGTGGTAAATTCAACTGATTGGACATGATTTGGAAAGGCACACATCATGTCCATTCAATTGAATTTACTGTACCACAGGTGGACTCCAATCAAGTTCTAGAAACATCTCAAGGATGATCAATGGAAACAGGATGCACCTGAGCTCAATTTCAAGTCTCGTAGCGAAGGGTCGCAATACTTATGTAAATAAGGTATTTTTTATTTATTTGAAAAAAATAACTGTTTTTTCGCTTTGTCATTATGGGGTGTTGTGTGTAGATTGATGAGTAAAAAAACAATTTAATAAATTTTAGAATAAGGGTGTAACATAACAAAATGTGGAAAAAGTCAAGGGGTCTGAATACTTTCTGAATGCACTGTATCTCCCTGGCATATTACATAATTTATGCAGCAGCATACAAGACATGTTTGGACTCACCTTTGTTGTGCTGTGCTCACTTGAACAGGAAGGTGGCGCGGCGGTCCTTCTTGTGGGCAACGTTTGTCATCAAAGTCTGTCATTCTCTGGATTGATGCTGCTTTCAAGACAACTGTGAACTCAGAAAAGGTTGAACCATGATGTTAGTGATGTTCAGGTCAGAGCTCTAGAAAGAGGCTTGAGTTCCCGACTTGGAACTCCCAGATGGAAGACTGTTTAAAATGTATTTTGCCAGTCGGAGTTCATTTTTTTTCCAGAGTACCCAGTTGTCTTTAACTCACTGAAGTCTGAGATTTCCCAGTTCCAGTTTTCAGTTGTTTTTAAAGCGGCAGAAGTCATGCTGGATTGACAATCTCAGATCACACTTGTAAGCGATGTCATGGTGACGTTGGCTAGCTAAGCTCATGTGTAGAAACGCGTCATTGGGTTTAACGATTGTCTCGCGCTGAACTCTGCATGTGCAGGCCGTCAAATCGAAGGCACTCCTTCGATATAAAGTTGTTTTTGACGAAAATGCAAACGTGTCAGTTTCACGAAATTGGAGTAATAACATGTTCAACTACTTAAGATATTAGCTCAAATGGAGCTTGTGCCTTTAGATTGCGTGAAAATGTATAACTAAGGAATAATTTTTCACTTCTCTCATTGACTTCTCAAACCCCAAATCCTGGCCTGGTCTGCTTGGTCTGTTTTGCAAGGGTTCCCGGAAGTCTTGCGATGTTGCACCTTTGGGCTTAAAAACTCTGTGGTGTTAAACTGGAGCATTGTTACATTGCCGGAGGCAAACCGTCTGTCTAGAGAGACTATCGCTTTTTGGCAACATTGGATTTTTCATGTCAAGACCTGAGAGTGAAGTAGTGCACTGAGCATATACAGTGAGGGAAAAAAGTATTTGATCCCCTGCTGATTTTGTACGTTTGCCCACTGACAAAGAAATGATCAGTCTATAATTTTAATGGTAGGTTTATTTGAACAGTGAGAGACAGAATAACAACAAAAGAATCCAGAAAAACGCATGTGAAAAATGTTATATATTGATTTGCATTTTAATGGGGGAAATAAGTATTTGACCCCCTCTCAATCAGAAAGATTTCTGGCTCCCAGGTGTCTTTTATACAGGTAACGAGCTGAGATTAGGAGCACACTCTTAAATGGAGTGCTCCTAATCTCACCCTGTTACCTGTATGAAAGACACCTGTCCACAGAAGCAATCAATCAATCAGATTCCAAACTCTCCACCATGGCCAAGACCAAAGAGCTCTCCAAGGATGTCAGGGACAAGATTGTAGACCTACACAAGGCTGGAATGGGCTACAAGACCATCTCCAAGCAGCTTGGTGAGAAGGTGACAACAGTTGGTGCGATTATTCGCAAATGGAAGAAACACAAAATAACTGTCAATCTCCCTCGGCCTGGGGCTCCATGCAAGATCTCACCTCGTGGAGTTGCAATGATCATGAGAACGGTGAGGAATCAGCCCAGAACTACACGGGAGGATCTTGTCAATGATCTCAAGGCAGCTGGGACCATAGTCACCAAGAAAACAATTGGTAACACACTACGCCGTGATAGACTGAAATCCTGCAGCGCCCGCAAGGTCCCCCTGCTCAAGAAAGCACATATACAGTGGGGAAAAAATGTATTTAGTCAGCCACCAATTGTGCAAGTTCTCTCACTTAAAAAGATGAGAGAGGCCTGTAATTTTCATCATAGGTACACTTCAACTATGACAGACAAAATGAGGAAAAAAAATCCAGAAAATCACATTGTAGGATTTTAAATGATTTTATTTGCAAATTATGGTGGAAAATAAGTATTTGGTCACATACAAACAAGCAAGATTTCTGGCTCTCACAGACCTGTAACTTCTTCTTTAAGAGGCTCCTCTGTCCTCCACTCATTACCTGTATTAATGGCACCTGTTTGAACTTGTTATCAGTATAAAGACACCTGTCCACAACCTCAAACAGTCACACTCCAAACTCCACTATGGCCAAGACCAAAGAGCTGTCAAAGGACACCAGAAACAAAATTGTAGACCTGCACCAGGTTGGGAAGACTGAATCTGCAATAGGTAAGCAGCTTGGTTTGAAGAAATCAACTGTGGGAGCAATTATTAGGAAATGGAAGACATACAAGACCACTGATAATCTTCCTTGATCTGGGGCTCCACGCAAGATCTCACCCGTGGGGTCAAAATGATCACAAGAACGGTGAGCAAAAATCCCAGAACCACACGGGGACCTAGTGAATGACCTGCAGAGAGCTGGGACCAAAGTAACAAAGCCTACCATCAGTAACACACTACGCCGCCAGGGACTCAAATCCTGCAGTGCCAGACGTGTCCCCCTGCTTAAGCCAGTACATGTTCAGGCAAGTCTAAAGTTTGCTAGAGAGCATTTGGATGATCCAGATGAGGATTGGGAGAATGTCAGATGAAACCAAAATAGAACTTTTTGGTAAAAACTCAACTCGTCGTGTTTGGAGGACAAAGAATGCTGAGTTGCATCCAAAGAACACCATACCTAGTGAATGACCTGCAGAGAGCTGGGACCAAAGTAACAAAGCCTACCATCAGTAACACACTACGCCGCCAGGGACTCAAATCCTGCAGTGCCAGACGTGTCCCCCTGCTTAAGCCAGTACATGTTCAGGCCCGTCTAAAGTTTGCTAGAGAGCATTTGGATGATCCAGATGAGGATTGGGAGAATGTCAGATGAAACCAAAATAGAACTTTTTGGTAAAAACTCAACTCGTCGTGTTTGGAGGACAAAGAATGCTGAGTTGCATCCAAAGAACACCATACCTACTGTGAAGCATGGGGTGGAAACATCATGCTTTGGGGCTGTTTTCTGCAAAGGGACCAGGACGACTGATCCGTGTAAAGGAAAGAATGAATGGGGCCATGTATCGTGAGATTTTGAGTGAAAACCTCCTTCCATCAGCAAGGGCATTGAAGATGAAACGTGGCTGGGTCTTTCAGCATGACAATGATCCCAAACACACCGCCTGGCAACCGAAGGAGTGGCTTCGTAAGAAGCATTTCAAGGTCCTGGAGTGGCCTAGCCAGTCTCCAGATCTCAACCCCATAGAAAATCTTTGGAGGGAGTTGAAAGTCCGTGTTGCCCAGCGACAGCCCCAAAACATCACTGCTCTAGAGAAGATCTGCATGGAGGAATGGGCCAAAATACCAGCAACAGTGTGTGAAAACCTTGTGAAGACTTACAGAAAATGTTTGACCTCTGTCATTGCCAACAAAGGGTATATAACAAAGTATTGAGATAAACTTTTGTTATTGACCAAATACTTATTTTCCACCATACTTTGCAAATAAATTCATAAAAAATCCTACAATGTGATTTTCTGGATTTTTTTTCCTCATTTTGTCTGTCATAGTTGAAGTGTACCTATGATGAAAATTACAGGCCTCTCTCATCTTTTTAAGTGAGAGAACTTGCACAATTGGTGGCTGACTAAATACTTTTTTTCCCCACTGTACATGCCCGTCTGAAGTTTGCCAATGAACATCTGAATAATTCAGAGGACAACTGGGTGAAAGTGTTATGGTCAGATGAGACCAAAACGGAGCTCTTTGGCATCAACTCAACTCGCCGTGTTTGGAGGAGGAGGAATGCTGCCTAAGAACACCATCCCCACCGTCAAACATGGAGGTGGAAACATTATGCTTTGGGGGTTTTTTTCTGCTAAGGGGACAGGACAACTTCACCGCATCAAAGGGACGATGGACAGGGCTATGTACTGTCAAATCTTGGGTGAGAACCTCAGCCAGGGCATTGAAAATGGGTCGTGGATGGGTATTCCAGCATGACAATGACCCAAAACACACGGCCAAGGCAACAAAGGAGTGGCTCAAGAAGAAGCACATTAAGGTCCTGGAGTGGCCTAGCCAGTCTCCAGACCTTAATCCCATAGAAAATCTATGGAGGGAGCTGAAGGTTCGAGTTGCCAAATGTCAGCCTCGAAACCTTAATGACTTGGAGAAGATCTGCAAAGAGGAGTGGGACAAAATCCCTCCTGAGATGTATGCAAACCTGGTGGCCAACTACAAGAAACGTCTGACCTCTGTGATTGCCAACAAGGGTTTTGCCACCAAGTACTAAGTCATGTTTTGCAGAGGGGTCAAATACTTATTTCCCTCATTAAAATGCAAATCAATTTATAACATTTTTCACATGTGTTTTTCTAGATTTTTTTGTTGTTATTCTGTCTCTCACTGTTCAAATAAACCTACCATTAAAATTATAGACTGATCATTTCTTTGTCAGTGGGCAAACGTACAAAATCAGCAGGGGATCAAATACTTTTTTCCCTCACTGTATAAACTACCCAGTAGTGTAAACTAGTATGGTGATCATGGACTTTAATGTTCTCTCTGTTGAAACCAGAGGTCATTAAGCTCTTTAATGGCCTTGCATTTTAATAGCCACTGCAAAATTCAACAAAATGTCTCCATATTCATTCTCCACCATAGGCAACAAGTTAGGGACTAAAATGCTTTTCTGACTGGCTCTCTAAATAATTCTTTCTATGTCTAGTGCAGGGTTTCCCAACCTCGGTCCTGGGGCCCGAAAGCTCTCCCATTTAGTTTTTTTCACCACACAGCTGATTTTCACCACACAGCTGATTCAAATAATCAAAGCTTTCACCCGGGAGGACCCCCATGACTGAGTTTGAGGGGAAACCCTGCTCTATAGGTTGAACCTTCATTTTGTCATAATAGATAGGAGGAGACATTCATGTATATGTACATTTAGGAGGCTGTTTGTTCCCACGGTCTTGACCTCGACAGAAGCCCAGTGAGACGATGTGAACCTGCTGTAATACTCTATTAAACACCACCTGGGGGCAGTATTCATATCAGAATGGTCATAGGGTACAACACTGGATGGCAGTAAGGTGTCAGAAAACACTAGTTTAACTACTGTTGCTCTCTTACATATCTCCTTTATGTACCGTATCCAAATACATATGTTGAAACAAACAAGATGTAAACACTGGTATTACCCAATGTCGTTAACGGGATGAGGTGTTACAGGAAACCGTTTATGTCGTTAACGGGATGAGGTTTTACAGGAAACCGTTTATGTCGTTAACGGGATGAGGTTTTACAGGAAACCGTATATGTCGTTAACGGGATGAGGTTTTACAGGAAACCGTTTATGTCGTTAACGGGATGAGGTTTTACAGGAAACCGTATATGTTGTTTACGGGATGAGGTTTTACAGGAAACCGTTTGTCGTTTATGGGATGAGGTTTTACAGGAAACCGTTTATGTCGTTAACGGGATGAGGTTTTACAGGAAACCGTATATGTTGTTTACGGGATGAGGTTTTACAGGAAACCGTTTGTCGTTTACGGGATGAGGTTTTACAGGAAACCGTTTATGTCGTTAACGGGATAAGGTTTTACAGGAAACCGTATATGTCGTTAATGGGATGAGGTTTTACAGGAAACCGTTTATGTCGTTAACGGGGATGAGGTTTTACAGGAAACCGTATATGTCGTTAACGGGATGAGGTTTTACAGGAAACCGTTTATGTCGTTAACGGGATGAGGTTTTACAGGAAACTGTTTACTAGGGTGGCAATGGTATTCGTTATGCACAGAGTGGTTTCGCTATGCAGTAAACTACTTTTGAATAAGGCCCATAGGATTCTGGTCAAAAGTAGTGTACTATATAGGGAATAGGGTGCCATTTGGGATGTACTCTGAGTGTTATACCCCAGACAGTGTTAGCTAAATGGATAAATGACAGTGTCAGTGTCACAATATGGGTTGTTAGAGAGCGAGGGAGGATGGAGAGATAAAGATTGAGGGGCGGGGAGGGGGTGAGAGAAGAGAGGGAGGAGACAGAAATTGAGATACAGTGGGGAAAAAAAGTATTTAGTCAGCCACCAATTGTGCAAGTTCTCTCACTTAAAAAGATGAGAGAGGCCTGTAATTTTCATCATAGGTACACTTCAACTATGACAGACAAAATGAGGAAAAAAAATCCAGAAAATCACATTGTAGGATTTTTTTATGAATTTATTTGCAAATTATGGTGGAAAATAAGTATTTGGTCAATAACAAAAGTTTATCTCAATACTTTGTTATATACCCTTTGTTGGCAATGACAGAGGTCAAATGTTTTCTGTAAGTCTTCACAAGGTTTTCACACACTGTTGCTGGTATTTTGGCCCATTCCTCCATGCAGATCTCCTCTAGAGCAGTGATGTTTTGGGGCTGTCGCTGGGCAACACGGACTTCAACTCCCTCCAAAGATTTTCTATGGGGTTGAGATCTGGAGACTGGCTAGGCCACTCCAGGACCTTGAAATGCTTCTTCTGAAGCCACTCCTTCGTTGCCCGGCGGTGTGTTTGGGATCATTGTCATGCTGAAAGACCCAGCCACGTTTCATCTTCAATGCCCTTGCTGATGGAAGGAGGTTTTCACTCAAAATCTCACGATACATGGCCCCATTCATTCTTTCCTTTACGGATCAGTCGTCCTGGTCCCTTTGCAGAAAAAACAGCCCCAAAGCATGTTTCCACCCCATGCTTCACAGTAGGTATGGTGTTCTTTGGATGCAACTCAGCATTCTTTGTCCTCCAAACACGACGAGTTGAGTTTTTACCAAAAGTTCTATTTTGGTTTCATCTGACATTCTCCCAATCCTCATCTGGATCATCCAAATGCTCTCTAGCAAACTTTAGACGGGCCTGAACATGTACTGGCTTAAGCAGGGGGACACGTCTGGCACTGCAGGATTTGAGTCCCTGGCGGCGTAGTGTGTTACTGATGGTAGGCTTTGTTACTTTGGTCCCAGCTCTCTGCAGGTCATTCACTAGGTCCCCCGTGTGGTTCTGGGATTTTTGCTCACCGTTCTTGTGATCATTTTGACCCCACGGGGTGAGATCTTGCGTGGAGCCCCAGATCGAGGAAGATTATCAGTGGTCTTGTATGTCTTCCATTTCCTAATAATTGCTCCCACAGTTGATTTCTTCAAACCAAGCTGCTTACCTATTGCAGATTCAGTCTTCCCAACCTGGTGCAGGTCTACAATTTTGTTTCTGGTGTCCTTTGACAGCTCTTTGGTCTTGGCCATAGTGGAGTTTGGAGTGTGACTGTTTGAGGTTGTGGACAGGTGTCTTTTATACTGATAACAAGTTCAAACAGGTGCCATTAATACAGGTAATGAGTGGAGGACAGAGGAGCCTCTTAAAGAAGAAGTTACAGGTCTGTGAGAGCCAGAAATCTTGCTTGTTTGTATGTGACCAAATACTTATTTTCCACCATAATTTGCAAATAAATTCATAAAAAATCCTACAATGTGATTTTCTGGATTTTTTTTTCCCTCATTTTGTCTGTCATAGTTGAAGTGTACCTATGATGAAAATTGCAGGCCTCTCTCATCTTTTTAAGTGAGAGAACTTGCACAATTGGTGGCTGACTAAATACTTTTTTCTCCCCCACTGTAGTTAGTAAATGAGAACAATGGTGTAATACAAGGGCGAGAAATAGAGAAGAAGAGATGGAAAAGACAGAGAGAGAGATATGAGAGTGAGAGAGAGGAGAGGGAAGAGAGTGAGAGAGAATAGAGAGGGATGAAAGAGAGAGAAGAGAGAGAGGAGAGAAGAAAGAGAGAGATAGAGAGGGAACAATCAAGCGATTGGGGATCTAGGGAGATGGAGAGAGCGAGAGATTCATGTCCTCCGTCTATTTAGCAATTGGCAGAGTGTGGCTGTTTTGACCCAAAGAGAGAGAATGTTCTCTGCCTTTCCAGTACATTTCATCCAAGCCCAACTGAGTCCACTGCTCTGCTCTCTGCCTGGCTGGCCGGCTCTGGGGACACTGTGTCCTGTCTTTTCTACCACTGGAATAGCCCTAATAATATATAAAAGAAACAGAGTCTTTATCAAGGGAAATAGAGAAATGTCCAAACATAAGCAACAATTGAAAGAGAGTTCTGTAACGATGGCGCCGGAGAAGAAGGCTGACGTGTCCCCAACCCATTGTGTTTTTTTGTTTGTTTATTTGCGTTGTTTGTAACCAATCTTTTTAACTTATTTTGTACATAATGTTGCCGCTACCGTCTCTTATGACCGAAAATAACTTCTGGATGTCAGGACTGCGATTACTCACCACGGACTGGCGGAATCTTTTTTTTGTCATTTAACAAGTCTGATGAGCCCAACGCAAATGACACACTGCTTTCTCGGGAACAGGCCCAGATCCCCATGATTTGCACGAAGAGGAGGTGGCGAAAAAGGGTCCGGAGGGCGTAGTCGATCTAATAAGCCCCCACTTCCTTCCATTCTGCTAGCAAACGTGCAATCTGGACAATAAAATAGATGACCTACGCGGAAGATTAAACTATTAACGGGACATTCAAAACTGTAACATGTTATACTTCACAGAGTTGTGGCTGAACGACGACAATATCAACATACAACTGGCTGGTTAAACGCTGTACCGGGCAGGATAGAACAGCAGTGTCTGGTAAGACACGAGGCGGTGGACTATCTATTTTTGTAAATAACAGCTGGTGCACGATATTTAAGGAAGTCTCAAGCTATTGCTCGCCTGAGGTAGAGTATCTCATGATAAGCTGTAGACCACACTACCTACCTAGAGAGTTTTCATCTGTATTTCTTCCCCCGTAGCCGCTCACCCAGAGGCGGCGCTCCTAGAAGACGGGGACTTTAATGCAGGGAACTTAATTAAATCCATTTTACCAAATTTCTATCAGCATGTTAAATGTGCAACCAGAGGGAAAAAACTCTAGACCACCTTTACTCAACACACAGAGACGCGTACAAAGCTCTCCCTCGCCCTCCATTTGGAAAATCTGACCATAATTCTATCCTCCTGATTCCTTGCTTACAAGCAAAAACTAAAGCAGGAATCACCAGTGACTCGGTCAATAAAGAAGTGGTCAGATGACGCAGATGCTAAACTACAGGACTGTTTTGCTAGCACAGACTGGACAGGATTCCTCTGATGGCATTGAGGAGTACACCACATCAGTCACTGTCTTCATCAATAAGTGCATCGATGACGTCATCCCCACAGTGACCGTACATACATACCCCAACCAGAAGCCATGGATTTCAGGCAACATCCGCACTGAGCTAAAGGCTAGAGCTGCCGCTTTCAAGGAGCGGGACTCTAACCCGGAAGCTTATAAGAAATCCCGCTATGCCCTCTGACGAACCATCAAACAGGCAAAGCGTCAATACAGGACTAAGATCGAATCGTACTACACCAGCTCTGACGCTCGTCGGATGTGGCAGGGCTTGCAAACTATTACAGACTACAAAGGGAAGAACAGACGAGAGTGACACGAGCCAGAGCCTATCAGACGAACTAAACTACTTCTATGCTCGCTTTGAGGCAAATAACACTGAAACATGCATGAGAGCACCAGCTGTTCCGGAAGACTGTGTGATCACGCTCTCCGCAGCCGATGTGTGTAAGACCTTTAGACAGGTCAACATTCACAAGGCCGTAGGGCCAGACGGATTACCAGGACTTGTACTCTGAGCATGCACTGACCAACTGGCAAGTGTCTTCACTGACATTTTCAACCTCTCCCTGTCCGAGTCTATAATACCAACATGTTTTAAGTAGAACACCATAGTGCTTGTGCCCAAGAACACTAAGGTAACCTGCCTAAATGACTACCGCCCCATAGCACTCACGTCTATATCCATTAAGTTCTTTGAAAGGCTGGTCATGGCTCACATCAACACCATTATCCCAGAAACCCTAGACCCACTCCAATTTGCATACCGCACCAACAGATCCACAGATGATGCAGTCTCTATTGCACTCCACACGGCCCTTTCCCACCTGGACAAAAGGAATGCTATTCATTGACTACAGCTCAGAGTTCAACACCATAGTGCCCTCAAAGCTCATCACTAAGCTAAGCTAAACACCTCCCTCTGCAACTGGATTCTGGACTTCCTGATGGGCCGCCCCCAGGTGGTAAGGGTAGGTAACAACACATCCGCCACGCTGATCCTCAACACAGGGGCCCCTCAGGGGTGCATGCTCAGTCCCCCCCTGTACTTCCTGTTCACTCATGACTGCAGGGCCAGGCACAACTCCAACACCATCATTAAGTTTGCCAATGACACAACAGTGATCACCGACAAAGACGAGACAGCCTATAGGGAGACCTGGCTGTGTGGTGCCAGGACAACAACCTCTCCCTCAACGTGATCAAGACAAACGAGATGATTGTGGACTACAGGAACAGTGGAACGGGTTGAGAGCTTCAAGTTCCTTGGTGTCCACATCACCAACAAACTAACATGGTCCAAACACACCAAGACAGTCGTGAAGAGGGCATGACAAAACCTATTCCCCCTCAGGAGACTGAAAAGATTTGGCATGGGTCCTCAGATCCTCAAAAGGTTTACAGCTGCGCCATCAAGAGCATCCTGACGGGTTGCATTACTGCCTGGTATGGCAACTGCTCTGCCTCCGACCGTAAGGCACTACAGAGGGTAGTGGGAACGGCCCAGTACATCACTGGGGCTAAGCTTCCTGCCATCCAGGACCTCTATACCAGGCGGTGTCAGAGGAAGGCCCTAACAATTGTCAGACTCCAGCCACCCTAGTCATAGGCTGTTCTCTCTGCTACCACACGGCAAGTGGTACCGCGCCAAGTCTAGGTCCAAGAGGCTTCTAAACAGCTTCTACCCCCAAGCCATTAGACTCCTGAACATCTAATCAAATGGCTACCCAGACTATTTTCATTGCCCCCTCCCTCTTTTACACCACTGCTACTCTCTGTTGTTATCATCTATGCATAGTCACTTTAATAACTCTACCTACATGTACATGTTACCTCAACTAACCGGTGCCCCCCACGTTGACTCTGTATCGGCACCCCCCTGTATATAGTTACGCTATTGTTATTTTACTGCTGCTCTTTAATTACTTGTTACTTTTATTTCTTATTCTTATCCGAATTTTTTTGTGCAGTTGCAAACCGTAGTCTGGCTTTTTTATGCCGGTTTTGGAGCAGTGGCTTCTTCCTTGCTGAGCGGCCTTTCAGGCTATGTCGATATAGGACTGTGGATATAGATACTTTTGTACATGTCCTCTAGCATCTTCACAAGGCCCTTTGCTGTTGTTCTGGGATTGATTTGCACTTTTCGCACCAAAGTACGTCCATCTCTAGGAGACAGAACGTGTCTCCTTCCTGAGCGGTATGACAGCTGCGTGGTCCCATGGTGTTTATACTTGCGTACTATTGTTTGTACAGATGAACGTGGTAACTTCAGGCATTTGGAAATTGCTCCCAAGGACCAGACTTGTGGTGGTCTACAATTTTTTTTCTGAGGTCTTGGCTGATTTCTTTTGATTTTCCCATGATGTCAAGCAAAGAGGCACTGAGTTTGAAGTTAGGCCTTGAAATACATCCACAGGTACACCTCCAATTGCCTCAAATGATGTCAACTAGCCTATCAGAAGCCTCTAAAGCCGTGACATCATTTTCTGGAATTTTCCAAGCTGTTTAAAGGCACAGTCAACTTAGTGTATGTACATTTCTGACCCACTGAAATTGTGATACAGTGAATTATAAGTGAAATAATCTGTCTGTAAACAATTGTTGGAAAAACTACTTGTGTCATGCACAAAGTAGATGTCCTAACCGACTTGCCAAAACTATAGTTTGTTAACAAGAAATTTGTGGAGTGGTTGAAAAACAAGTTTTAATGACTCCAACCTAAGTGTATGTAAACTTCCAACTTCAACTGTATATATGCTGGCCCATGTTGACTCCAATGCTTCCCACAGTTGTGCCAAGTTGGCTAGCTCTTCTTTGGGTGGTGGACCATTCTTGGGAAACTACCATACCCTGTTCAAAGGCACTTAAATATTTGTCTTGTCCGTTCACCCTCTGAATGGCACACATACACAATCCATGTCTCAATTGTCTCAAGGCTTAAAAATCCTTCTTTAACCCGTCTCCTCCCCTTCATCTACACTGATTGAAGTGGATTTAACAAGCGACAATAATAAGGGACCAGATCTTTCATGGAAAGAGCAGATGTTCTTAATGTTTTTTGCACTCATTGTACATCTATATTCTGTTTTCTTCTCACTACTGCTCTTTCAGTTTTAAAGCTACATGCACCAATATTCTGACTGTGGTGAGATAGTGTTCTGTTAGTTTTGTGACTGTGGTGAGATAGTGTTCTGTTAGTTTTGTGACTGTGGTGAGATAGTGTTCTGTTAGTTTTGTGACTGTGGTGAGATAGTGTTCTGTTAGTTTTATGACTGTGGTGAGATAGTGTTCTGTTAGTTTTGTGACTGTGGTGAGATAGTGTTCTGTTAGTTTTGTGACTGTGGTGAGATAGTGTTCTGTTAGTTTTGTGACTGTGGTGAGATAGTGTTCTGTTAGTTTTGTGACTGTGGTGAGATAGTGTTCTGTTAGTTTTGTGACTGTGGTGAGATAGTGTTCTGTTAGTTTTGTGACTGTGGTGAGATAGTGTTCTGTTAGTTTTGTGACTGTGGTGAGATAGTGTTCTGTTAGTTTTGTGACTGTGGTGAGATAGTGTTCTGTTAGTTTTGTGACTGTGGTGAGATAGTGTTCTGTTAGTTTTGTGACTGGTGAGATAGTGTTCTGTTAGTTTTGTGACTGTGGTGAGATAGTGTTCTGTTAGTTTTGTGACTGTGGTGAGATAGTGTTCTGTTAGTTTTGTGACTGGTGAGATAGTGTTCTGTTAGTTTTGTGACTGTGGTGAGATAGTGTTCTGTTAGTTTTGTGACTGTGGTGAGATAGTGTTCTGTTAGTTTTGTGACTGTGGAAAGATAGTGTTCTGTTAGTTTTGTGACTGTGGTGAGATAGTGTTCTGTTAGTTTTGTGACTGTGGTGAGATAGTGTTCTGTTAGTTTTGTGACTGTGGTGAGATAGTGTTCTGTTAGTTTTGTGACTGTGGTGAGATAGTGTTCTGTTAGTTTTGTGACTGTGGTGAGATAGTGTTCTGTTAGTTTTGTGACTGTGGTGAGAGAGTGTTCTGTTAGTTTTGTGACTGGTGAGATAGTGTTCTGTTAGTTTTGTGACTGTGGTGAGATAGTGTTCTGTTAGTTTTGTGACTGTGGTGAGATAGTGTTCTGTTAGTTTTATGACTGTGGTGAGATAGTGTTCTGTTAGTTTTATGAATGTGGTGAGATAGTGTTCTGTTAGTTTTGTGACTGTGGAAAGATAGTGTTCTGTTAGTTTTGTGACTGTGGTGAGATAGTGTTCTGTTAGTTTTGTGACTGTGGTGAGATAGTGTTCTGTTAGTTTTGTGACTGGTGAGATAGTGTTCTGTTAGTTTTATGACTGTGGTGAGATAGTGTTCTGTTAGTTTTGTGACTGTGGAAAGATAGTGTTCTGTTAGTTTTGTGACTGTGGTGAGATAGTGTTCTGTTAGTTTTGTGACTGTGGTGAGATAGTGTTCTGTTAGTTTTGTGACTGTGGTGAGATAGTGTTCTGTTAGTTTTGTGACTGTGGTGAGATAGTGTTCTGTTAGTTTTGTGACTGGTGAGATAGTGTTCTTTTAGTTTTGTGACTGTGGTGAGATAGTGTTCTGTTAGTTTTGTGACTGTGGTGAGATAGTGTTCTGTTAGTTTTATGACTGTGGTGAGATAGTGTTCTGTTAGTTTTATGACTGTGGTGAGATAGTGTTCTGTTAGTTTTGTGACTGTGGAAAGATAGTGTTCTGTTAGTTTTGTGACTGTGGTGAGATAGTGTTCTGTTAGTTTTGTGACTGTGGTGAGATAGTGTTCTGTTAGTTTTGTGGCTGTGGTGAGATAGTGTTCTGTTAGTTTTGTGACTGTGGTGAGATAGTGTTCTGTTAGTTTTGTGACTGTGGTGAGATAGTGTTCTGTTAGTTTTGTGACTGTGGTGAGATAGTGTTCTGTTAGTTTTGTGACTGTGGTGAGATAGTGTTCTGTTAGTTTTGTGACTGGTGAGATAGTGTTCTGTTAGTTTGGTGACTGTGGAAAGATAGTGTTCTGTTAGTTTTGTGACTGTGGTGAGATAGTGTTCTGTTAGTTTTGTGACTGTGGTGAGATAGTGTTCTGTTAGTTTTGTGACTGTGGTGAGATAGTGTTCTGTTAGTTTTGTGACTGTGGTGAGATAGTGTTCTGTTAGTTTTGTGACTGTGGTGAGATAGTGTTCTGTTAGTTTTGTGACTGTGGTGAGATAGTGTTCTGTTAGTTTTGTGACTGGTGAGATAGTGTTCTGTTAGTTTTGTGACTGTGGAAAGATAGTGTTCTGTTAGTTTTGTGACTGTGGTGAGATAGTGTTCTGTTAGTTTTGTGACTGTGGTGAGATAGTGTTCTGTTAGTTTTGTGACTGTGGTGAGATAGTGTTCTGTTAGTTTTATGACTGTGGTGAGATAGTGTTCTGTTAGTTTTGTGACTGTGGTGAGATAGTGTTCTGTTAGTTTTGTGACTGTGGTGAGATAGTGTTCTGTTAGTTTTATGACTGTGGTGAGATAGTGTTCTGTTAGTTTTATGAATGTGGTGAGATAGTGTTCTGTTAGTTTTGTGACTGTGGAAAGATAGTGTTCTGTTAGTTTTGTGACTGTGGTGAGATAGTGTTCTGTTAGTTTTGTGACTGTGGTGAGATAGTGTTCTGTTAGTTTTGTGACTGTGGGTGAGATAGTGTTCTGTTAGTTTTATGACTGTGGTGAGATAGTGTTCTGTTAGTTTTGTGACTGTGGAAAGATAGTGTTCTGTTAGTTTTGTGACTGTGGTGAGATAGTGTTCTGTTAGTTTTGTGACTGTGGTGAGATAGTGTTCTGTTAGTTTTGTGACTGTGGTGAGATAGTGTTCTGTTAGTTTTGTGACTGTGGTGAGATAGTGTTCTGTTAGTTTTGTGACTGTGGTGAGATAGTGTTCTGTTAGTTTTGTGACTGTGGTGAGATAGTGTTCTGTTAGTTTTGTGACTGTGGTGAGATAGTGTTCTGTTAGTTTTGTGACTGTGGTGAGATAGTGTTCTGTTAGTTTTGTGACTGTGGTGAGATAGTGTTCTGTTAGTTTTGTGACTGTGGTGAGATAGTGTTCTGTTAGTTTTGTGACTGTGGTGAGATAGTGTTCTGTTAGTTTTGTGACTGTGGTGAGATAGTGTTCTGTTAGTTTTGTGACTGTGGTGAGATAGTGTTCTGTTAGTTTTGTGACTGTGGTGAGATAGTGTTCTGTTAGTTTTGTGACTGTGGTGAGATAGTGTTCTGTTAGTTTTGTGACTGTGGTGAGATAGTGTTCTGTTAGTTTTGTGACTGTGGTGAGATAGTGTTCTGTTAGTTTTGTGACTGTGGTGAGATAGTGTTCTGTTAGTTTTGTGACTGTGGTGGAAAGATAGTGTTCTGTTAGTTTTGTGACTGTGGTGAGATAGTGTTCTGTTAGTTTTGTGACTGTGGTGAGATAGTGTTCTGTTAGTTTTGTGACTGTGGTGAGATAGTGTTCTGTTAGTTTTGTGACTGTGGTGAGATAGTGTTCTGTTAGTTTTGTGACTGTGGTGAGATAGTGTTCTGTTAGTTTTGTGACTGTGGTGAGATAGTGTTCTGTTAGTTTTGTGACTGGTGAGATAGTGTTCTGTTAGTTTTGTGACTGTGGTGAGATAGTGTTCTGTTAGTTTTGTGACTGTGGTGAGATAGTGTTCTGTTAGTTTTATGACTGTGGTGAGATAGTGTTCTGTTAGTTTTGTGACTGTGGTGAGATAGTGTTCTGTTAGTTTTGTGACTGTGGTGAGATAGTGTTCTGTTAGTTTTGTGACTGTGGTGAGATAGTGTTCTGTTAGTTTTGTGACTGTGGTGAGATAGTGTTCTGTTAGTTTTGTGACTGTGGTGAGATAGTGTTCTGTTAGTTTTGTGACTGTGGTGAGATAGTGTTCTGTTAGTTTTGTGACTGTGGTGAGATAGTGTTCTGTTAGTTTTGTGACTGTGGTGAGATAGTGTTCTGTTAGTTTTGTGACTGTGGTGAGATAGTGTTCTGTTAGTTTTGTGACTGTGGTGAGATAGTGTTCTGTTAGTTTTGTGACTGTGGTGAGATAGTGTTCTGTTAGTTTTGTGACTGTGGTGAGATAGTGTTCTGTTAGTTTTGTGACTGTGGTGAGATAGTGTTCTGTTAGTTTTGTGACTGTGGTGAGATAGTGTTCTGTTAGTTTTGTGACTGTGGTGAGATAGTGTTCTGTTAGTTTTGTGACTGTGGTGAGATAGTGTTCTGTTAGTTTTGTGACTGTGGTGAGATAGTGTTCTGTTAGTTTTGTGACTGTGGTGAGATAGTGTTCTGTTAGTTTTGTGACTGTGGTGAGATAGTGTTCTGTTAGTTTTGTGACTGTGGTGAGATAGTGTTCTGTTAGTTTTGTGACTGTGGTGAGATAGTGTTCTGTTAGTTTTGTGACTGTGGTGAGATAGTGTTCTGTTAGTTTTGTGACTGTGGTGAGATAGTGTTCTGTTAGTTTTGTGACTGTGGTGAGATAGTGTTCTGTTAGTTTTGTGACTGTGGTGAGATAGTGTTCTGTTAGTTTTGTGACTGTGGTGAGATAGTGTTCTGTTAGTTTTGTGACTGTGGTGAGATAGTGTTCTGTTAGTTTTGTGACTGTGGTGAGATAGTGTTCTGTTAGTTTTGTGACTGTGGTGAGATAGTGTTCTGTTAGTTTTGTGACTGTGGTGAGATAGTGTTCTGTTAGTTTTGTGACTGTGGTGAGATAGTGTTCTGTTAGTTTTGTGACTGTGGTGAGATAGTGTTCTGTTAGTTTTGTGACTGTGGTGAGATAGTGTTCTGTTAGTTTTGTGACTGTGGTGAGATAGTGTTCTGTTAGTTTTGTGACTGTGGTGAGATAGTGTTCTGTTAGTTTTGTGACTGTGGTGAGATAGTGTTCTGTTAGTTTTGTGACTGTGGTGAGATAGTGTTCTGTTAGTTTTGTGACTGTGGTGAGATAGTGTTCTGTTAGTTTTGTGACTGTGGTGAGATAGTGTTCTGTTAGTTTTGTGACTGTGGTGAGATAGTGTTCTGTTAGTTTTGTGACTGTGGTGAGATAGTGTTCTGTTAGTTTTGTGACTGTGGTGAGATAGTGTTCTGTTAGTTTTGTGACTGTGGTGAGATAGTGTTCTGTTAGTTTTGTGACTGTGGTGAGATAGTGTTCTGTTAGTTTTGTGACTGTGGTGAGATAGTGTTCTGTTAGTTTTGTGACTGTGGTGAGATAGTGTTCTGTTAGTTTTGTGACTGTGGTGAGATAGTGTTCTGTTAGTTTTGTGACTGTGGTGAGATAGTGTTCTGTTAGTTTTGTGACTGTGGTGAGATAGTGTTCTGTTAGTTTTGTGACTGTGGTGAGATAGTGTTCTGTTAGTTTTGTGACTGTGGTGAGATAGTGTTCTGTTAGTTTTGTGACTGTGGTGAGATAGTGTTCTGTTAGTTTTGTGACTGTGGAAAGATAGTGTTCTGTTAGTTTTGTGACTGTGGTGAGATAGTGTTCTGTTAGTTTTGTGACTGTGGTGAGATAGTGTTCTGTTAGTTTTGTGACTGTGGTGAGATAGTGTTCTGTTAGTTTTGTGACTGTGGTGAGATAGTGTTCTGTTAGTTTTGTGACTGTGGTGAGATAGTGTTCTGTTAGTTTTGTGACTGTGGTGAGATAGTGTTCTGTTAGTTTTGTGACTGTGGAAAGATAGTGTTCTGTTAGTTTTGTGACTGTGGTGAGATAGTGTTCTGTTAGTTTTGTGACTGTGGTGAGATAGTGTTCTGTTAGTTTTGTGACTGTGGTGAGATAGTGTTCTGTTAGTTTTGTGACTGTGGTGAGATAGTGTTCTGTTAGTTTTGTGACTGTGGTGAGATAGTGTTCTGTTAGTTTTGTGACTGTGGTGAGATAGTGTTCTGTTAGTTTTGTGACTGTGGAAAGATAGTGTTCTGTTAGTTTTGTGACTGTGGTGAGATAGTGTTCTGTTAGTTTTGTGACTGTGGTGAGATAGTGTTCTGTTAGTTTTGTGACTGTGGTGAGATAGTGTTCTGTTAGTTTTGTGACTGTGGTGAGATAGTGTTCTGTTAGTTTTGTGACTGTGGTGAGATAGTGTTCTGTTAGTTTTGTGACTGTGGTGAGATAGTGTTCTGTTAGTTTTGTGACTGTGGTGAGATAGTGTTCTGTTAGTTTTGTGACTGTGGTGAAAGATAGTGTTCTGTTAGTTTTGTGACTGTGGTGAGATAGTGTTCTGTTAGTTTTGTGACTGTGGTGAGATAGTGTTCTGTTAGTTTTGTGACTGTGGTGAGATAGTGTTCTGTTAGTTTTGTGACTGTGGTGAGATAGTGTTCTGTTAGTTTTGTGACTGTGGTGAGATAGTGTTCTGTTAGTTTTGTGACTGTGGTGAGATAGTGTTCTGTTAGTTTTGTGACTGTGGTGAGATAGTGTTCTGTTAGTTTTGTGACTGTGGTGAGATAGTGTTCTGTTAGTTTTGTGACTGTGGTGAGATAGTGTTCTGTTAGTTTTGTGACTGTGGTGAGATAGTGTTCTGTTAGTTTTGTGACTGTGGTGAGATAGTGTTCTGTTAGTTTTGTGACTGTGGTGAGATAGTGTTCTGTTAGTTTTATGACTGTGGTGAGATAGTGTTCTGTTAGTTTTGTGACTGTGGTGAGATAGTGTTCTGTTAGTTTTGTGACTGTGGTGAGATAGTGTTCTGTTAGTTTTGTGACTGTGGTGAGATAGTGTTCTGTTAGTTTTGTGACTGTGGTGAGATAGTGTTCTGTTAGTTTTGTGACTGTGGTGAGATAGTGTTCTGTTAGTTTTGTGACTGTGGTGAGATAGTGTTCTGTTAGTTTTGTGACTGTGGTGAGATAGTGTTCTGTTAGTTTTGTGACTGTGGTGAGATAGTGTTCTGTTAGTTTTGTGACTGTGGTGAGATAGTGTTCTGTTAGTTTTGTGACTGTGGTGAGATAGTGTTCTGTTAGTTTTGTGACTGTGGTGAGATAGTGTTCTGTTAGTTTTGTGACTGTGGTGAGATAGTGTTCTGTTAGTTTTGTGACTGTGGTGAGATAGTGTTCTGTTAGTTTTGTGACTGTGGTGAGATAGTGTTCTGTTAGTTTTGTGACTGTGGTGAGATAGTGTTCTGTTAGTTTTGTGACTGTGGTGAGATAGTGTTCTGTTAGTTTTGTGACTGTGGTGAGATAGTGTTCTGTTAGTTTTGTGACTGTGGTGAGATAGTGTTCTGTTAGTTTTGTGACTGTGGTGAGATAGTGTTCTGTTAGTTTTGTGACTGTGGTGAGATAGTGTTCTGTTAGTTTTGTGACTGTGGTGAGATAGTGTTCTGTTAGTTTTGTGACTGTGGTGAGATAGTGTTCTGTTAGTTTTGTGACTGTGGTGAGATAGTGTTCTGTTAGTTTTGTGACTGTGGTGAGATAGTGTTCTGTTAGTTTTGTGACTGTGGTGAGATAGTGTTCTGTTAGTTTTGTGACTGTGGTGAGATAGTGTTCTGTTAGTTTTGTGACTGTGGTGAGATAGTGTTCTGTTAGTTTTGTGACTGTGGTGAGATAGTGTTCTGTTAGTTTTGTGACTGTGGTGAGATAGTGTTCTGTTAGTTTTGTGACTGTGGTGAGATAGTGTTCTGTTAGTTTTGTGACTGTGGTGAGATAGTGTTCTGTTAGTTTTGTGACTGTGGTGAGATAGTGTTCTGTTAGTTTTGTGACTGTGGTGAGATAGTGTTCTGTTAGTTTTGTGACTGTGGTGAGATAGTGTTCTGTTAGTTTTGTGACTGTGGTGAGATAGTGTTCTGTTAGTTTTGTGACTGTGGTGAGATAGTGTTCTGTTAGTTTTGTGACTGTGGTGAGATAGTGTTCTGTTAGTTTTATGACTGTGGTGAGATAGTGTTCTGTTAGTTTTGTGACTGTGGTGAGATAGTGTTCTGTTAGTTTTATGACTGTGGTGAGATAGTGTTCTGTTAGTTTTATGACTGTGGTGAGATAGTGTTCTGTTAGTTTTGTGACTGTGGTGAGATAGTGTTCTGTTAGTTTTGTGACTGTGACTGTGGAGATAGTGTTCTGTTAGTTTTGTGACTGTGGTGAGATAGTGTTCTGTTAGTTTTGTGACTGTGGTGAGATAGTGTTCTGTTAGTTTTGTGACTGTGGTGAGATAGTGTTCTGTTAGTTTTGTGACTGTGGTGAGATAGTGTTCTGTTAGTTTTGTGACTGTGGTGAGATAGTGTTCTGTTAGTTTTGTGACTGTGGTGAGATAGTGTTCTGTTAGTTTTATGACTGTGGTGAGATAGTGTTCTGTTAGTTTTGTGACTGTGGTGAGATAGTGTTCTGTTAGTTTTATGACTGTGGTGAGATAGTGTTCTGTTAGTTTTGTGACTGTGGTGAGATAGTGTTCTGTTAGTTTTGTGACTGTGGTGAGATAGTGTTCTGTTAGTTTTGTGACTGTGGTGAGATAGTGTTCTGTTAGTTTTGTGACTGTGGTGAGATAGTGTTCTGTTAGTTTTGTGACTGTGGTGAGATAGTGTTCTGTTAGTTTTGTGACTGTGGTGAGATAGTGTTCTGTTAGTTTTGTGACTGTGGTGAGATAGTGTTCTGTTAGTTTTGTGACTGTGGTGAGATAGTGTTCTGTTAGTTTTATGACTGTGGTGAGATAGTGTTCTGTTAGTTTTATGACTGTGGTGAGATAGTGTTCTGTTAGTTTTGTGACTGTGGTGAGATAGTGTTCTGTTAGTTTTGTGACTGGTGAGATAGTGTTCTGTTAGTTTTGTGACTGTGGTGAGATAGTGTTCTGTTAGTTTTGTGACTGTGGTGAGATAGTGTTCTGTTAGTTTTGTGACTGTGGTGAGATAGTGTTCTGTTAGTTTTCTAGTTTCAATATTGTTTCAGTAGTTCCACCATTTTAATGATGGAGCCATTCTACCTGGTCCCTGAACCATGGGCTTACTCTCTGCTAGTCAATGGTTTTGGGCTGTGGTGTTTATTCAGTGTTGTGTTGTTTGGGTTATTAAGTAAGAGGGAACATTAATCTGGCATTTAGTGGTGATTTTAGTGGGAGGCTGGGAGAGGCCCTGACAGCAGCAGGTAGCAGCAGGTAGCAGCAGGTAGCTGCAGGTAGCAGCACCCATTAGATGGGTTTAATTAAGTCAGAAAGAGAGCTGAACAGAACAGTATGAGCTCCCTGGTCGCTCTGTCGCTGTGGGACTTCCCCCCTCAAACTCAACAGGGGAAAGGTCAGAGCGGTGGCAGGGTGTGTGACTGTGTGTGTTAATACAGATGTAGGATCTTAGTTTGATCACTGTTGCAGGATGTTTTTCTGCAATGCAGGACATGTAAAAGCTTGTCGTGTATTTGAGGTTTAAAAAGGCTTCTGAAGTTTGTAATTTTTCCACAGAAAATGTATCAACCCCAACAAAAATGTCCATTAATTATAATCCACAAAATAATTCATATTTCCTGTTGCTGCAGGATTATTTTCCTGCTGTAGCAAACTGGCTCAAATTAAGACCTTACATCTGTAAATGTGTTTATGTGAATGTACCTTTTAGCTGTTGGTGTGCATGTGCATTTGGTGTGTATTTGGTGTGTATTTGGTGTGTATTTGGTGTGTGTGTGCGTACGTGTGTGTATAGTTAGCGCTTGTGTTTCTGGGTAGTATTTGTGTAATTATGTATTGTAATATATAGGTTTACACTGTATTCAGTGTGTTGGTTGATTGCCTGTGTGTGGGGGGTGGAGGAGTGTTTAACGTCTGTGTGGATACAGGGAGTGTTTTGTCAGTCAGTCGATTTGTGTGGGCAGCAACTCTCGAGAAACACAGAAACACTCCCTTAAGATCACTACACCATCAGGCTTTTCTGTGAAATTCCGAGCTTTTACTGATAACTACTTCAGAAGACCATGTTTGTAAATTATTTAGAGAGAGAGAGAGAGATAGATAACGAGAAAAAATATATTTTTGCTAGAGAGAGAACAACAGAGAGATGGCAGAAAATTAAAGACAGAAGGAGAGAAGGAGAGAAGGAGTGGAGGAGAGAAGGACAGAAGGACAGAAGGAGAGAAGGAGTGAAGGAGTGAAGGAGAGAAGGAGTGAAAGAGGGAAGGAGAGAAGGAGTGGAGGAGAGATGGAGTGAAGGAGTGAAGGAGAGAAGGAGAGAAGGAGTGAAGGAGAGAAGGAGAGAAGGAGTGAAGGAGAGAAGGAGAGAAGGAGAGAAGGAGAGACGGAGTGAAGGAGTGAAGGAGTGAAGGAGTGAAGGAGAGAAGGAGAGGAGGAGTGAAGGAGAGGAGAGAAGGAGAGGAGAGAAGGAGAGGAGTGAGTGGTAATGGAAGTGAGAAAGGGAATGGTAAGTAGAATAAATCCTGCCAGCGTTGTTATAAACGTGGCTTAACATTCCGGGTCAAGACGTAGCTCTGTGAGAGGAGTGATGAAGAGAGGAAATGTTAAAGGTCACAGACACACTTCTTCCAGCAAGTCAACAGTACAGAGGATGAGTCTGTATTCGTATCCCACCAATCAGACACCCCCGGTCACACCCACCACATTACTGGTAATACCCCTTCAGCACCATCCTGCGTTATCCTGTCTGCATCCCAAACCCTATACCCTTTATAGTGCACTACTTTTGACCAGGCCCCATAAGGAGAATGGGGCCTTTTGGGACACACCCCTTTAGCACCCCCCAGCTGTATTATAATGCCCTCCATCCCATAGGTGATCCGTTACAAACACACCCCACCCCATTAACAGTCATGTCACGCAATGACACATTAAGCCCATCTGTCACACAGCAAGCATCCATTCACACCCAATATATACAGTATGTCTATGGTTCAATTAAATTAAATGCAAAAAAAGGTTATTTATCCCAGAGGGGCAATTCAAGTCTATGTTTCTGATACAGTGACTTCAAAACAAAAAGAGATTTTTAGAAATGTTTGCTAATTTATTAAAAATAAAAAACAGAAATATCACATTTACATAAGTATTCAGACCCTTTACTCAGTACTTTGTTGATGCAGCTTTGGCAGTATTCATACACCTTGACTTATTCCACATATCGTTGTCAAAATGGATTCAATCAATTTTTTTCTCGAAACACAAGACCCCATAATGACAAAGTGAGAACAAGTTTTTTTTAAACTTTTTTGCTGATTTATTGGAAATAAAATTCTTTACATTCAGTAAATATTCACACCTCGATGACAATTACAGCTGTGAGTCTTTCTGGTTAAATCTCTAAAAGCTTTGCACACCTGGATTGTGCAACATTTGCCAATTTATTCTTTTCAAAATTCTTCAAGCTCTGTTAAATTGGTTGTTGATCATTGCTAGACAACCCTTTTCAGGTCTTGACATATATTTAGGTAGATTTAAGTCAAAACTGTAACTCAGCCACTCAGGAACATTCACTCTCTTCTTGATAAGCAACTCCAGTGTAGATTTGCCTTTGTGTTTTAGGTTATTGTCCTGATGGAAGGTGAATTCATCTCCCATTGTCTGGTGGAAAGCATACTAATCCAGGTTTTCCTCTAGGCTTTTGCCTGCGCTTAGCTCCATTCCGTGTTTTTTTATCCTGAAAAACTACTAAGCTATATGGAATTGTTTTAAGAAAGTCATACCAAGGATAATTTTGCTATTTGATTTTAGAAAAAAAAATCCCAAACATGTATTTGATGAAAAAAGTGGCCTTACTATTAGTCCATACAAATGCATTGAATAACAGATTCACTACATGGAACAGATAGTCATTCCCAAAAATCTAAAGGAAGTTAGTTCTGAAGTGTCTGTCCTATATAAGACCAGGAATTGTTTTATTTTATAACATCCTTATTTTTTGGCACTAAACAATCTTAGCCCTGTCTAAGCTGGGGGAAGGGGGTTCTACTAAGCTATATGGAATTGTTTTAAGGTCATACCAAGGAAAAAATGTCTTATTGATTTTGAATTTTAAGACCCCTTGAAGTATATATATATATATATATATATAGATATATATATATATATATATATATATATATAAAAAAATACCTTACAGTTTTCCACAATTGTTTACACATGTTTGCTGAATCTTTGGGCCATTTTCCCAAAACTCTAAACACAAAACCACAAACCCAAAATGCTAAACTCTGAATTCAAAACTGTTTTAACTCTTTCCAAAATGACACGCATCATATGAATAGATCTGTCTACCAACCAACCCACTGATGTGCTCAACACAAAACACTACTGTGAATATCCCATCAGTAGGTTTATGCCTTTTGCATGTTCAGTGTTACACTGTAGCCGGTTGTAAAAGATTGTTACAGTCATGTAGACCTACTCAAATATACATAAATAAACACACACAAATGCAATACAGTAACAAAAACATTGTCATTTATTTCCAAAATGCAGTATTTTTTAACACTTGTGTTTTGTAACACTTTCCGTACCCAACAGGAGAAAACCAGGAAAAACATTCAGTAAGATTAAGGGTTTTCCGTACAAAAATAAAACAAAGTGGCTCATTCTTTCAAAACTCTAAACACAAAAAGACAAAAACACAGAATGTAAGAAAAAATGACATTAGGCTGCATCCTGCCTCCTATTGTGGTCTGGCCACAGCACCTCATCTACATCACCAGCCATGTTCTCCCTGGCTAAACAGCGGGGAAAGAATCTTCTGGAGTGACGGATCCAGCCGCCGAAAGTCCCCACATCAACTCCACCACATGCATCCTCCATTGCCTGGAGAAGAGGCATGCGTGCAAGTGGATGGCTGTCATACATCTTCCACTGCCATGCTGAAAAAAACTCTTCAGTTGGGTTTAGGAATGGGGAATATGGTGGGAGGTATAGAACAATACATTATGGGTGGTCGATGCACCAGTTGCGGACCAGAGCAGAGCCCGGTGGAAACTCACGTTGTCCCAGATGACAACATACCTGGGCTGCTCTGGTCCACCCCTCTGTTCGGCTGGAATGAGGATGCCATGTAGTGTGTCCAGGAATGTGATGAGAAGGGCGGTGTTGTAGGGACCAATGTTGGCATGGTGATGGAGGACGCCTTGCTGGCTGGTGATATTCCCTCCACGCTGTCCAGGGACATTCACAATGGCACGGTGGCCAATAATGTTCCGTCCCCTTCTTCTGGCCAGGTTGAAGCCAGCCTCATCAATGTAAATATAATAATGTTCCGTCCCCTTCTTCTGGCCAGGTTGAAGCCAGCCTCATCAATGTAAATATAATGATGTCCCGTCCCCTTCTTCTGGCCAGGTTGAAGCCAGCCTCATCAATGTAAATATAATAATGTTCCGTCCCCTTCTTCTGGCCAGGTTGAAGCCAGCCTCATCAATGTAAATATAATAATGTCCCGTCCCCTTCTTCTGGCCAGGTTGAAGCCATCCTCATCATTGTAAATATAAACGTGCTGAATTGCAGCGGCATCCAGCTCCAAGACTCTCTCAAAACAGACAACAAGACAATATGTGACATAGACCTAGAGCAGTCAATATGGTGAGACACAATACACTGGATTACAGTACTGTAATGTGTCTATACATTGCTGATATGATAGTAAATTCACAGTATAGCACTTACTTGCACATATTCATAGCGCTGTTCTTTAACCCTCTCTGAGTTTCGCTCAAATGGCACCCTGTAGACCTGTTTCATCCGGATTCGGTTGCACTGTGATACATGGTCCAATGTAGACAAGCCCACCTGGTGAATGTTATTGAATATTATGTTGTCTGCAATTAAGTGGCTCTGGATTTCTTGTAGTCTAATGGTATTGTTTGCCACCATCATGTTCACAATAGAGGTCTCCTGTTCGGGTGTGAACAGACGGTGTCTTCCACCATGGCCTGGACGTCTCTCAGTTCTGCAGAATATCCACAAATATGATATGATTGGTTACAGTAAGCTAAAATAATCTATTTTCTTTCAATATGAAATGACATTATTGTAACATTGGCCAACAATCACTGAGTAACAAGTTCCACAGACATGTGACTAACAGAAATTGAATAATGTGTCCCTGAACAAGGGGGGGAGGGAGGGGGGGTCAAAATCAAAAGTAACAGTCAGTATCTGGCGTGGCCACCAGCTGCATTAAGTACTGCAATGCATCTCCTCATGGACTGCACCAGATTTGCCCGTTCTTGCTGTGAGATGTTACCCCACTCTTCCACCAAGGCACCTGCAAGTTCCCGGACATTTCTGGGGGGGGGAATGGCCCTAGCCCTCACCCTCCGATCCAACAGGTCCCAGACGTGCTCAATGGGATTGAGATCCAGGCTCTTCACTGGCCATGGCAGAACACTGACATTCCTGTCTTGCAGGAAATCACACACAGAATGAGCAGTATGGCTGGTGGCATTGTCATGTTGGAGGGTCATGTCAGGATGAGCCTGCAGGAAGGTGTCCTAAGTTTTAGTGTCCTAAGTTTTCATAACTGTGACCTTAATTTCCTACCGTCTGTAAGCTGTTAGTGTCTTAACGACCGTTCCAGAGGTGCATGTTCTTTAATTGTTTATGGTTCATTGAACAAGCATGGGAAACAGTGTTTAAACACTTTACATTGAAAATCTGTGAAGTTATTTGGATTTTTACGAATTATCTTTGAAAGACAGGGTCCTGAAAGAGGGACGTTTCTTTTTTTGCTGAGTTTACATAAAGAGCATAGTGTAGATGGTAGGTAACTTACCGGTTGTCATTTCTGAATGTACGGATGATAGATGCAACCGTGTAGCGGCTCAGGTTGGGCTGAACTCTCTGCCCAGCCTCCCTCATACTCAACCCATGGTTGAGAACATGGTCAACCAATGTGGCCCTGATCTCATCTGAGACAACTGTCCTTCCTCATCCTCATCCTCCTCCGTCGTCGTCATTCTTCCTCTTCCTCTCACTCCTTCACTTCTAGCTCTTGCTTCACCATTGACTTCTGTGTACAGAGAGATTATTGATAAAACCTGCTCCAGAGCACTCCGGACCTCAGACCGGGGCGAAGGTTCACCTTCCAACAGGACAATGACCCTAAGCACACAGACAAGACAACACAGGAGTGGCTTCTGGACAAGTCTCTGAATGTCCTTGAGTGTCCCAGCCAGAGCCCGGACTTGAACCCGATTGAACATCTCATCTTGAGAGACATGAAAATAACTGTGCAGCGACACTCCGCATCCAACCTGACAGAGCTTGAGAGGATCTGCATAGAAGAATGGGAGAAACCACACAAGTACAGGTGTGCCAAGCTTGTAGCGTCATACCCAAGAAGAATCGAGGCTGTAATCGATGACAAATGTGCTTCAACAAAGTACTGAGTAAAGGGTCTGCATACTTATGTGAATGTTATTTTTACAAACATTTCAAAACCTGTTTTTGCTTTGTCATTATGGGGTAGTGTGTAGATTAATGAGAAAAAAAAAGATTTAATACATTTTAGAATAAGGCTGTAATGTAATAAAATGTGGAAAAAGTCAAGGGGTCTGAATACATTCAAAATGCACTGACTAAGCCGTGAAAACCATTGGTGTGTAAAATGAGGGTTTCAGCATGAAATATCCTTTATATATATTTTTTTACATACTTTATTTAACTATGTCAGTATGTGTTAATGTTTTGGCTTCCAGCTGTTGGGATTTGTGAAAAGTCAACATTTGGAAGAGTTGCAGAGTTAATTGAAAATAATGCCATTGTTGATTAGATGCTTTTCCCATTAATTAGGCTATTTACTCTTTAACAATATGGTCTAAGTACTAGAATATCATGGACAGAGATATAATATGTTAATACATTATTTTGTAAAGTTATTCAAGTATACATTACCAAATTTACGATAGATTGCCATATGTTTTCTGTCAATACTGGTACACAGGTCTGACATGCTCTGGTGAAATGAATAGTGAAGCCTTTTCATTCATCAATCTATCCAAGCCGTACTAGTTCAACAGGTCCCAGTATACTCTCACATTATACCCGTACAAAGGGCACATCTGAAATGGCCATCGATCCTCTACATCAGGGGTGGGCAATTCAAGTCCTCGGTGGGGCCCGATTGGTGTCACAGCTAACAAACCCGACTCCAATAATCACCTAATCATGATCTTCAGTTTAGAATGCAATTAGTTTAAATCAGCTGTGGGATGCTAGGGATGGGGAAAGGTGTGACAGTCAGGCCCTCAAGGACTGGAGTTGTCCACCCCTGTTGTACATAGTGCACTACCTCCGACCAGAGCCCCCTGAGGTCAAAGGTCCATATTAGGGCAGTTCATAGGGAATAGGGTTTCAGAGGCAGCTGAAGTACTCTCTCGTCCAAGCCTCACGTCTCAAGGTCATGGGTCTGACGGTCTATGATGACTCACCAGCTTATCAAACCCATGTCTAAATTGTCTGGAAGTCTATGATGACCCCACGTACCAGCTTGTCAAACCCATGTCTACATTTTTATTTAACCTTTATTTAACTAGGCAAGTCAGTTAAGAACAAATTATTATTTACAATGACGGCCTACACCGGCCAAACTCGGACGACGCCCTATGGGACTCCCAATCACATCCGGTTGTGATACAGCCTGGATTCGAACCATGGTGTCTGTAGTGACGCCTCAAGCACTGAGATGCAGTGCATTAGACCGCTGCACCACTCGGGAACCCGATGGTCTGGTGGTCTATGATGACCCCACTCACCAGCTTGTCAAACCCATGTCTAATGCTGTGGCTCATATAGTCCTCGGGCTGCGTCCCAAGTGGATCGCCCTATTCCCTACATAGGTCACTCCTTTTGGTCAAAATATAGGGAATAGGGTGCCACTTGGGATGGAGCCTCAAGTCTCCTCTCGACCACTGATGGCATGGTTATTAAAGCTGGGATTTATTGTGTGTCAGATGCCTCTCTCCTCTCATCCTCATCCTGCCGGGGCCCAGACGGGTCGACCTGGGTTAAGTGCCTCGCCTGAAGGGTGTGAATGGTGCGATCCATTCTGCATTCCAATGTTCAAGCCTAGGCCCGGGGCTATGACACCCTATTCCCTTTATAGTGCATTACTTTAGACCAGGGCCCATAAGGTTTGACTGGAATTAGTGTATATCCCAAATGGCACCCTATTCCCTTTACAGTGCTCTACTTTCATTCCATAGTGCACCATGAAGAGAATAGGGTCACAATAGGGACACGGTCTGGGTTGACTTTGCCTGGGAGGAAGTAACCAGGGTTTAATGTTTAATGGGATCAGGAGTGATCTATCTCAGTGTGCAGCAAAGTATTCAGACCCCTTGACCTTTTCCACATTTTGTTATGTTACAGCCTTATTCTAAAATATATATATTTTTTAATCCCCCCCTCAATCTACACACAATACCCCATAATGACAAAGCAAAAATAGGTTTTTAGAAATTTTTGCAAATGTATTAAAAATAAAAAACAGAAATATCACATTTGCATAAATATTCAGACCATTGGGACAGTAACCGAAAGATTGCTGGATCGAATCCCAGAGCTGACAAGGTAAAAATCTGTCGTCATGCCCCTGAGTAAGGCAGTTAACCCACTGTTCCCCGGTCGACGTAGACGTGGATGTCGATTAAGGCAACCCCCCCGCACCTCTCTGATTCAGAGGGGTTGGGTTAAATGAGAAAGACACATTTCAGTTGAATACATTCAGTTGGACAACTGACTACGTATCCCCTTTTCCCTTTCCCCCTTTACTCAGTACTTTGTTGAAGCACCTTTGGCAGCGATTACAGCCTTGAGTCTTCTTGGGTATGACGCTACAAGCTTGGCACACCTATATTTGGGGTGTTTCTCCCATTCTTCTCTGCAGTTCCTCTCAAGCTCTGTCAGGTTGGATGTGGGAGCGTCGCTGCACAGCTATTTTCAGATCTCTCCAGAGATTTTATATTGGGTTCAAGTCTGGGCTTTGGCTGGACCACTCAAGGACATTCAGAGACTTTTCCCGAAGCTACTCATGCATTGTCTTGGCTGTGTGCTTAGGGGCGTTGTTCTGTTGGAAGGTGAAACCTCATCCCAGTCTGAGGTTCTGAGCGCTCTGGAGCAGGTTTTCATCAAGGATCTCTCTGTACTTTGCTCCGTTCATCTTTGCCTCAATGCTGACTAGTGTCCCAGTCCCTGCCGCTGAAAAACATCCCCAAAGCATGATACTGCCACCACCATGCTTCACAGTAGGGATGGTGCCAGGTTTCCTCCAGATGTGATGCTTGGCATTCAGGCCAAAGAGTTGATCTTGGTTTCATCAGAGGAGAGAATCTTGTTTCTCATGGTCTGAGAGTCTTTAGTTGCCTTTTGGCAAACTCCAAGTGGGCTGTCATGTGCCTTTTGCTGAGGAATGGCTTCTGTCTGGCCACTCTACCGTAAAGGCCGGATTGGTGGAGTGCTGCAGAGATGGTTGTCCTTCTGGAAGGTTCTCCCATCTCCACAGAGGAACTCTAGAGCTCTGTCAGAGTGACCATCGGGTTCTTGGTCACCTCTCTGACCAAGTCCCTTCTCCCCCGATTGCTCAGTTTGGCCGGGCAGCCAGCTCTAGGAAGAGTCTTGGTGGTTCCAAACTTCTTCCATTTAAGAGTGATGGAGACCTCTGATCTTGGGTACTTTCAATGCTGTAGAATTTTTTTTGGTACCCCTTCTCCAGATCTGTACCTCGACACAATCCTGTCTTGGAGCTCAACAGACAATTCCTTCGACCTCATGGCTTGGTTTTTGCTCTGACATGCACTGTCGACTGTGGGATCTTATATAGACAGGTATGTGCCTTTCCAAATCATGTCCAATCAATTGAATTTACCACAGGTGGACTCCAATGAAGTTGAAGAAACATCTCAAGGATGATCATTGGAAACAGGATGTACCTGAGCTCAATTTTGAGTCTTGTAGTAAAGAGTCTGAATATTTATGTAAATAAGGTATTTCTGTTAAATGTTTTTTTTAAATACATTTGCTAAAATTAAAAACAAATAGTTTTTGCTTTGTCATTATGGGCTATTGTGTGTAGATTGCAGAGGAATTTTGTTATTTAAACCATTTTAGAATAAGGCTGTAACGAAGTGTGAAAAAAGTCAAGGGATCTGAACATTTTCCGAATGCACTGTATGTCAATGCATATTTCTAAGCCATTTATATTGATACAGCTCCTACTGCAGTGGTAGGTTAGACTACATAGTATAATATACAGGGGTGGTTATATATACTGTAAGTCCCCCAATGGAGGTGGTCTTCAAAGAAAGGCCCTTATTCACTGTGTGACTCTGATAGAAATGAACCTCCTGTGTATGTCCTACCTCAAACCTTATATATACAGTAGGGGTCCCAAATAATGGACAGCCTTGAAAAAGATGAGCAAATTTTTTTTTGCAAATACTGAGCTATGTATTTTATGCAACAACAAAACAATCCTGGGAAATGATATAATTTTATACAAGAGAGAGGTCAGGGCCAAAAAGGTTAGAGAGATACCTTTCAATACCTCGTGAGGAGAATGGCAGTGAACCTTTAAAAAAAAATAAAAAAAACGTTTTAAGAGTTTGAGAATTCAATGGGTTTCAAATGCAGAGCCGGAGATGGCCAATTGCAAAATTTTGTGGCCAATTAACAATTTCTTACAGCCAAGTTTCAGTCTTCTGGCAGAGGCAACCAGGTTTTTGGCTAATGCGACGGCTCCATTTCAAGTGCCAATGCCGTTTAGCAAACTCAAGGTGTTTACATTTGTTGGATGACATGAAAATAGAGCTCTTTGGCCACCAGCAGTGATTTGGCGTCGAAATTTGAATATATGAGCAGAAAAGAACCCCATACCTATTGTAGAATATGGTGCTGGATCTTTCATTTTATGGGGCTATTTTGCTGCCACTGGTCCTGTGGCCCTTGTTAAGGTCAACGGAATCATGAACTTTACCCAGTACCATGATATTTTAGTCAAAAACCTGGTTGCCTCTGCCCGGCAGCTGAAACTTGGCCACGAGTGGATCTTCCAGCAAGACAATAGCCCCCAAGCACACATCAAAATTCACAATCCACGGTCTTTCAGAGGAGCTGTTATTCCCTGTGTGATTCTATCTGTACCTAATAGAGATGTCTGTCATCCTCTGTATTACCTATCTCAAACCTTGAACAGGTCTGTACGATCTGTACGAGAATATTTTTTAAATAAAGGGGAAAAAAACCAACCAAAAACCCCCAAACCAATATATTGTTTTGTTTAATCATGTTTCAGACAAAACAAGATGTTACATCATCAACAACGTCTACTTTTAACATGTTTTAACCAGGCGAGTTTTCAAGATAATTCTTATCCCATGGTTCTTATTCATAGCCACTGTGGTGTTAAAAAAAACTGAAGCTGTGTTTAAAACGAGAGAGTACAGTGCTGAAACAATGAAATAAGCACTCGAATGACAACACAATCATAAACCCTAAACATGAGCAATAGAGGAGCCTGAAATAGCCGAGCATAGAGCACAGCAGAGCAGACAGCTGCGAGATTAGAGTGTTTTATGGATGCACTGTATATCGCATTACCATTATTACATTGAACGGGAAAGAGCAGAGAGAGGGTGGGCGGGGGTAAGAGACAGAGAGAGAGAGAGAGAGAGAGGTAAAATAGAGAGAGAGGGTAAAAAGAGAGAGAGAGGGGTGAAAAGAGAGAGAGAGAGGGGTGAAAGAGAGAGAGAGAGAGGGGGTAAAAGAGAGAGAGAGAGAGGTAAAAGAGAGAGAGAGAGAGGGGTAGAAGAGAGAGAGAGGGGTAAGAGAGAGAGAGAGGGGTAAAAGAGAGAGAGAGAGAGAGAGAGAGAGAGAGAGAGAGAGAGAGAGAGAGAGAGAGAGAGAGAGAGAGAGAGTAGAAGAGAGAGAGAGGGGTAAAAGAGAGAGAGAGGGGTAAAGAGAGAGAGAGAGAGAGAGAGGGGTAGAAGAGAGAGAGAGAGGGGTAAAAGAGAGAGAGAGGGTAGAAGAGAGAGAGGGGGTAAAAGAGAGAGAGAGAGAGATAGAGAGAGAGGGGTAAAGAGAGAGAGAGGGGTAAAAGAGAGAGAGGGGGTAAAGAGAGAGAGAGGGGGTAAAAGAGAGAGAGCGAGGTAAGAGAGAGAGAGAGAGGGGTAAAAGAGAGAGAGAGAGGGTAGAAGAGAGAGAGAGGGGTAAAAGAGAGAGAGAGGGGTAAAAGAGAGAGAGAGAGGGTAGAAGAGAGAGAGGGGTAAGAGAGAGAGAGAGATTAAAAGAGAGAGAGCGAGGTAAGAGAGAGAGAGAGAGGGGTAAAAGAGAGAGAGAGGGGGTAAAAGAGAGAGAGAGGGGTAAAAGAGAGAGAGAGAGAGGGGTAGAAGAGAGAGAGAGGGGTAAGAGAGAGAGAGAGGGGTAAAAGAGAGAGAGCGAGGTAAGAGAGAGAGAGAGAGAGAGAGGGGTAAAAGAGAGAGAGAGAGGGTAGAGAGAGAGAGAGGGAAAAGAGAGAGAGAGAGGGTAGAAGAGAGAGAGGGGGTAAAAGAGAGAGGGGTAAAGAGAGATAGAGAGAGAGAGAGAGAGAGAGAGAGAGAGAGAGAGGCAGTAGGGCATGGAAAGCCTGAGAAAGTGGAATAGGACACAGTAAGTGAGTTAGAGAGAGTAAACAAAGAGAGGGAGAGAGGGGTGAACGAAGGATGGAGAAAGTTTATTAGTGAGTGCGGGTTTACATTGGAGATGGAGATAAAAAAGAAAGTGGAGAGGGAGAGGAGGAGGAGAAGGAGGAGATGGAGAGTCACCCAGAGCAGACAATGTTTTGGACTCAACCCAATTTGCTGTAGTAGCCTCTCTCTCTCTCTCTCATGTCAGTGCAGCAAGGCTAGACAGGTTATATGTATCTGAGCAATATTGTAGTAGGGTTGGAAGGTGTGACATTACTCCTGTGGGGTTCTGCCTTCGTCTCCCTGATGGGAAGGTGACCACGGATGACAGCGAAATGCGCCAACATGCTGTGGATTTCTACTCTGCCCTCTATGAGGCGGAGGATTGTGATCCTCTGTGTACAGTTGTTACACGGTCTTCCTCAGTTGGGCCCTGAGCAGAGACTTGCTTTAGACTCTCACATTACTTTGAAGGAGCTGTCCACAGCAGTTATGCAGCTCTCAACAGGCCGAGCCGCTGGCATCGATGGTTTACCATCTGAGTTCTACAAGCACTTTTGGCGGTCTATTGGGGAGGATTTTTATGAAGTGGTGTGTGAATCCTTTCATGAGGGTTCTCTTCCTGTATCCTCTTCCTCTCTCTACTGATGTAGTATCCTCTCTCTCTCTACTGATGTAGTAGCCTCTCTCTCTCTACTGATGTAGTAGCCTCTCTCTCCCCTTTGTAGTAGCCTCTCTCTCTATACTGATGTAGTAGCCTCTCTCTCTCTACTGATGTAGTAGCCTCTTCCTCTCTCTACTGATGTAGTATCCTCTCTCTCTCTACTGATGTAGTAGCCTCTCTCTCTCTACTGATGTAGTAGCCTCTTCCTCTCTCTACTGATGTAGTATCCTCTCTCTCTCTACTGATGTAGTAGCCTCTCTCTCTCTCTCTCTCTCTACTGATGTAGTAGCCTCTCTCTCTCTCTCTACTGATGTAGTAGCCTCTCTCTCTCTCTACTGATGTAGTAGCCTCTCTCTCTCTACTGATGTAGTAGCCTCTCTCTCTCTCTCTACTGATGTAGTAGCCTCTCTCTCTCTACTGATGTAGTAGCCTCTTCCTCTCTCTACTGATGTAGTATCCTCTCTCTCTCTACTGATGTAGTTGCCTCTCTCTCTCTACTGATGTAGTAGCCTCTCTCTCTCTCTCTACTGATGTAGTAGCCTCTCTCTCTCTCTACTGATGTAGTAGCCTCTCTCTCTCTCTACTGATGTAGTAGCCTCTTCCTCTCTCTACTGATGTAGTATCCTCTCTCTCTCTACTGATGTAGTAGCCTCTCTCTCTCTCTCTACTGATGTAGTAGCCTCTCTCTCTCTCTCTACTGATGTAGTAGCCTCTCTCTCTCTCTACTGATGTAGTAGCCTCTCTCTCTCTACTGATGTAGTAGCCTCTCTCTCTCTACTGATGTAGTAGCCTCTCTCTCTCTACTGATGTAGTAGCCTCTCTCTCTACTGATGTAGTAGCCTCTCTCTCTCTACTGATGTAGTAGCCTCTCTCTCTCTACTGATGTAGCAGCCTCTCTCTCTCTACTGATGTAGTAGCCTCTCTCTCTCTACTGATGTAGTAGCCCCTCTCTCTCTCTACTGATGTAGTATCCTCTCTCTACTGATGTAGTATCCTCTCTCTCTCTCTACTGACGTAGTAGCCCCTCTCTCTCTCTCTACTGATGTAGTAGCCTCTCTCTACTGATGTAGTATCCTCTCTGTCTCTCTACTGATGTAGTTGCCTCTCTCTCTCTACTGATGTAGTAGCCTTTCTCTCTCTCTCTATACTGATGTAGTAGCCTCTCTCTACTGATGTAGTATCCTCTCTGTCTCTCTACTGATGTAGTTGCCTCTCTCTCTCTACTGATGTAGTAGCCTTTCTCTCTCTCTCTATACTGATGTAGTAGCCTCTCTCTCTCTCTCTACTGATGTAGTATCCTCTCTCTCTCTCTCTACTGATGTAGTAGCCTCTCTCTCTCTCTACTGATGTAGTAGCCTTTCTCTCTCTCTCTACAGCAGAGATAATGTCTTGAGCTGCAGAGTGGACTGGACTGTCATCGGCTCGGTCACTGTTTGTGTCCCAAACGGCCCCCTATCCCCTATATAGTGCACTACTTCTGTTCAAAAGTAGTGCACTCATAGGGAATAGGGTGCCATTTGGGACGCAGACAATGAGCTGCATGGCTGCTCTCACTGAGTGTTATTAGAGGGAACTAGGGTGCTGAAACTAACCAAGGCTGAACACCAGTGGAAGGGGTTAAGAGTTCAGGGCTGGGTCCCAAATGGCATCCTATTCCCTAGATAGTGCGCTACTTTTGACCAGGGGCCCAATGGGATGTATCGAAGAGGGGTTGAAAGTTTGAGTAGGGAGTTATGGTGGACAGGGTTAAAGATGGAGTGATATAAGATAGAGAAGGGTTGGGGAAGAGAGGAGTAGAGAGGAGTAGAGAGGAGAGAGGAGTAGAGCAGAGTATAGATGGGAGTGATATAAGATAGAGAAGGGTTGGGGAAGAGAGGAGGAGAGGAGTAGAGAGGAGGAGAGGAGTAGAGCAGATTATAGATGGGAGTGATGTAAGATAGAGAAGGGTTGGGGAAGAGAGGAGTAGAGAGGAGGAGAGGAGTAGAGCAGGTTATAGATGGAGTGATGTAAGATAGAGAAGGGTTGGGGAGGAGAGGAGGAGAGGAGGAGAGAGGAGGAGAGGAGTAGAGCAGAGTATAGATGGGAGTGATGGAAGATAGAGAAGGGTTGGGGAGGAGAGGAGGAGAGGAGGAGAGAGGAGGAGAGGAGTAGAGCAGAGTATAGATGGGAGTGATATAAGATAGAGAAGGGTTGGGGAAGAGAGGAGGAGAGGAGTAGAGAGGAGGAGAGGAGTAGAGCAGATTATAGATGGGAGTGATATAAGATAGAGAAGGGTTGGGGAGGAGAGGAGGAGAGGAGGAGAGAGGAGGAGAGGAGTAGAGCAGAGTATAGATGGGAGTGATATAAGATAGAGAAGGGTTGGGGAGGAGAGGAGGAGAGAGGAGGAGAGGAGTAGAGCAGAGTATAGATGGGAGTGATATAAGATAGAGAAGGGTTGGGGAAGAGAGGAGGAGAGAGGAGGAGAGGAGTAGAGCAGAGTATAGATGGAGTGATATAAGATAGAGAAGGGTTGGGGAGGAGAGGAGGAGAGGAGGAGAGAGGAGGAGAGGAGTAGAGCAGAGTATAGATGGGAGTGATGGAAGGGGTGAAGAAGGCTATTGTGGATGAGGTGATGTGGAGCCATATGATAACAAGTGGATGGGGCTAAGAGAAAGAGAGATATGTTGAGAGGAGAATTTAGAGGCACACACTGCAGTTAATAAGCTTGTCATATCTTACACTCTACTACTTAGGAGAAACAGGAGGAGGAGAAAGAGGAAAAGAAACAAGGGGAGGAGAAACAGGAGGAGGAGAAACAGGAGGAGGAGACACAGAGGAGGAGAAAGAAAAGGAGACGAAACAGAGGAGGACAAACAGAAGAGGAGGGGGAGGAGGAGGAGAAGGGTGTTGTATAGCTTACGATTCACAATTCTAACAGTGACAGGTCTCCCTATGGCTGGGTCATTGTGTGTTGTGTTACAGGAACAGAATGGTTTTATCCAACCACTGGAGGAATGAGGCTGACTGATGCTGTCGTCTGATATTGTGTCCTATTAGACCGTCTTCTCTGGCATTTTGATTTGACCAAAATGTGACTGAATACATTTTGTTTACCAGTGGGGAATGTGTGGAGGAGGTGGTAGATTGAGCAAACAGACGTGTCTAGAGACTGACTGCATTCCATGCTGGACTGATAAAAGGATTACTCCACTGATGAAATGAAAAGGATGTGTTTAGACAAAGAAATGTTGTTAGACAGACGGGACCGGACCGGACCGGACGGGAGGAGGAGGTGTAGAACCAAGGCTTCAAATGAAACAAGACTTTATTTGTCTCTCTGGTTTTACTCTCCTGTCACGAACCAGCTCAAAGTTCTTAACAAAAGGGAGACAAAGTGGAGATAAGGAATAACAAAATATATTTATTAACTGCGGTAACCTATATACAAATAAACAATGGGGGGTTGCATGTGCCTGCATGGAGAGAGTCTCCTCAATGAATGGGGAAGAGGTCTATTTATCCTGGGACACACCCGGGCCCAGGTGTTTCCCATGTCGCTGACGACCCTCCCGGCTCCGCCCACCGGCATCCTAATAAGGAAACAAGAGCAAAGAGAGAGAATACGGCAGACAGACTGGGATGGTCGTCACTCTCCCAACAGTTCTGGTTTTACTCTCCCAACAGTTCTGGTTTTACTCTCCCAACAGTTCTGGTTTTACTCTCCCAACAGTTCTGGTTTTACTCCTGACATTATTTAGTTGAAAAATGATCCGGTAATGTTTTGTTGTTTGGAAGAGAGCTCACATTTCAGCTTCTTAACTCCATCTCTGTTCTACAAGATTTCAGAATGAGGTAAAGAAAAATGTACTCGCTCCCACCGCCGAGCCTCGTTGCACAAGGTTGCTCTGGCAGCCTGTGGAGCCAATCATGGTGCCCTGCCGTGACCTGGCAACCTGAGCAGCCAATCATAGGTCCCTGCAGTATGAACGCAGGCAGTCTCGTCCTTCAGGAATTAGAGGAAACCTCTTGGTGTCCAGACTGTTGTTTCTCTCTCTGTCCAGATGGTGTCATATGTTAATGAGGCTGGCTGTGTGTGTGTGTGGGTGGGTGTGTTTATGTCTGTGTGTGTGTGCGCTGTGTTGACTCTGGCTGTCCATTTCTGTTTGGCAACAGGAGAGCTGATGGTCGGTCGGGGGACTTGCTGACCTCAGATAGGACAACCATGTATTGGACACATCGGTTTGGTCCAACATGCCTTTTAGATGCTGTTCCATGCATGTGATACAATGTGACGGTCTGGCTGTCCATTTCCGTCTGGCAGCAGGAGATTTGATGGACTCTATGGCCTTCAGACAGGACAAATAGGACAAACAAATGTGTTTTAGTTCAAGAGGTCCTTCTAAGGGATGTTATATGTAGGTGGTACACTCAGGGGTCCTTCTAAGGGATGTTATATGTAGGTGGTACACTCAGGGGTCCTTCTAAGGGATGTTATATGTAGGTGGTACACTCAGGGGTCCTTCTAAGGGATGTTATATGTAGGTGGTACACTCAGGAATAATGATACGCTCAATTTGGAGATCACAAAATGACCTGCTGGACCTCACTTCAGACACTGAGACACAGAGACACAGAGACACAGCACCAGAGACACAGAGACACAGCACTAGAGACACAGCACCAGAGACACAGAGACACAGCACCAGAGACACAGACACAGCACCAGAGACACAGCACCAGAGACACAGAGACAGCACCAGAGACACAGAGACATAGCACTAGAGACAGAGCACCAGAGACACAGCACCAGAGACACAGACACAGCACCAGAGACACAGACACAGAGACACAGAGACACAGCATTAAAGACACAGCACTAGAGACACAGTATTAGAGACACAGAAACACAGAGACACAGCACCAGAGACACAGCATTGGAGACACAGAGACACAGCACTAGAGACACAGCACTAGAGACACAGCACTAGAGACACAGAGACACAGCACCAGAGACACAGCACCAGAGACACAGCTCCAGAGACACAGAGACACAGCACCAGAGACACAGAGACACAGCACCAGAGACACAGAGACACAGCACCAGAGACACAGCACCAGAGACACAGCACCAGAGACACAGAGACACAGCGCCACAGAGACACAGCGCCAGAGACACAGCACCAGAGATACAGAGACACAGCACTAGAGACACAGAGACACAGAGACATAGCACAGAGACACAGAGACACAGCACAAGAGACACAGCACCAGAGACACAGCACCAGAGACACAGAGACACAGCACTAGAGACACAGCACCAGAGACATAGACACAGCACCAGATACACAGCACCATAGACACAGAGACACAGAGACAGCACCAGAGACACGGCACCAGAGACACAGAGACACAGCACTAGAGACACAGCACCAGAGACACAGAGACACAGAGACACAGCACTAGAGACACAGAGACACAACACTAGAGACACAGAGACACAGAGACACAGCACCAGAGACACAGAGACACAGCACTAGAGACACAGAGACACAGCACTAGAGACACAGAGACACAGCACTAGAGACACAGAGACACAGCACTAGAGACACAGAGACACAGCACTAGAGACACAGCACCAGAGACACAGCACCAGAGACACAGAGACACAGCACCAGAGACACAGAGACACAGCACTAGAGACACAGAGACACAGCACCACAGCACTAGAGACACAGCACTAGAGACACAGAGACACAGCACTGGAGGTTTGACGATATGGACTCTATGATATGTCTCAGGGGTGATCAGTATATACGATATGTGTCGGGGTGATCAGTATATACGTATAAGGGCACAGGGTGAGACCCAGATGCAGACCCATGGAGGCAGATGGTTAGATATGTATTAGTATCCAAGGGGCAGGCAAGAGAAGGGTTGTGGACAGGCAAAAATAGCATAACAAGGTCAGAGTCCAGGAGGTACAGAGTGGTAGGCAGGCTCGAGGTCAGGGCAGGCAGAATGGTCAGGCATGCAGGCTCGAGGTCAGGGCAGGCAGAACCGCCAGGCAGGCAGGCTCGAGGTCAGGGCAGGCAGAATGGTCAGGCAGGCGGGTTTAGAGTCAGGGCAGGCAGAATGGTCAGGCAGGCGGGTTTAGAGTCAGGGCAGGCAGAATGGTCAGGCAGGCTCGAGGTCAGGGCAGGCAGAATGGTCAGGCAGGCAGGTTTAGAGTCAGGGCAGGCAGAATGGTCAGGCAGGCAGGTTTAGACTCAGGGCAGGCAGAATGGTCAGGCAGGCAGGTTTAGAGTCAGGGCAGGCTGAATGGTCAGGCAGGTTTAGAGTCAGGGCAGGCAGAATGGTCAGGCAGGTTTAGAGTCAGGGCAGGCAGAATGGTCAGGCAGGCTCGAGGTCAGGGCAGGCAGAATGGTCAGGCAGGCAGGTTTAGAGTCAGGGCAGGCTGAATGGTCAGGCAGGCAGGTTTAGAGTCAGGGCAGGCAGAATGGTCAGGCAGGTTTAGAGTCAGGGCAGGCAGAATGGTCAGGCAGGCTCGAGGTCAGGGCAGGCAGAATGGTCAGGCAGGCAGGTTTAGAGTCAGGGCAGGCTGAATGGTCAGGCAGGCAGGTTTAGAGTCAGGGCAGGCAGAATGGTCAGGCAGGTTTAGAGTCAGGGCAGGCAGAATGGTCAGGCAGGTTTAGAGTCAGGGCAGGCAGAATGGTCAGGCAGGCTCGAGGTCAGGGCAGGCAGAATGGTCAGGCAGGCAGGTTTAGAGTCAGGGCAGGCTGAATGGTCAGGCAGGCAGGTTTAGAGTCAGGGCAGGCTGAATGGTCAGGCAGGCAGGTTTAGAGTCAGGGCAGGCTGAATGGTCAGGCAGGCAGGTTTAGAGTCAGGGCAGGCAGAATGGTCAGGCAGGCAGGTTTAGAGTCAGGGCAGGCTGAATGGTCAGGCAGGCAGGTTTAGAGTCAGGGCAGGCTGAATGGTCAGGCAGGCAGGTTTAGAGTCAGGGCAGGCTGAATGGTCAGGCAGGCAGGTTTAGAGTCAGGGCAGGCTGAATGGTCAGGCAGGTTTAGAGTCAGGGCAGGGAAGGGTCAAAACCGGGAGGACTAGCAAAAAAAGAAAAGGAAAAAGCAGGAGCACAGAGTAACATGCTGGTTGACAAGACAAGACAAGACGAACTGACACAGAGAGACAGGAAACACAGGGATAAATAACCTGGGGGAAATAAGCGACACCTGGAGGGGGTGGAGACAATCACAAGGACCGGTGAAACAGATCAGGGCGTGACAATACGATGTGTTTCAGGGCAGATCAGTAGATACGATATGTGTCAGGAGTGATCAGTATATATGATGTGTGTCAGCAGTGATCAGTATATACGATATGTGTCAGCAGTGATCAGTAGATACGATATGTGTCAGCAGTGATCAGTATATACGATATGTGTCAGCGGGGATCAGTATATACGATATGTGTCAGCAGTGATCAGTAGATACGATATGTGTCAGGAGTGATCAGTATATATGATATGTGTCAGCAGTGATCAGTAGATACGATATGTGTCAGGAGTGATCAGTATATATGATATGTGTCAGCAGTGATCAGTAGATACGATATGTGTCAGCAGTGATCAGTAGATACGATATGTGTCAGCAGTGATCAGTATATATGATATGTGTCAGCAGTGATCAGTATATACGATATGTGTCAGCAGTGATCAGTATATACGATATGTGTCAGCAGTGATCAGTAGATACGATATGTGTCAGCAGTGATCAGTAGATATGATATGTGTCAGCAGTGATCAGTAGATACGATATGTGTCAGCAGTGATCAGTAGATATGATATGTGTCAGCAGTGATCAGTAGATACGATATGTGTCAGCAGTGATCAGTAGATACGATATGTGTCAGCAGTGATCAGTATATATGATATGTGTCAGCAGTGATCAGTATATACGATATGTGTCAGCAGTGATCAGTAGATACGATATGTGTAGGGGTGATCAGAATATACGATATGTGTCAGCAGTGATCAGTATATACGATATGTGTCAGCAGTGATCAGTAGATACGATATGTGTCAGCAGTGATCAGTAGATACGATATGTGTCAGCAGTGATCAGTAGATACGATATGTGTCAGCAGTGATCAGTAGATACGATATGTGTCAGCAGTGATCAGTAGATACGATATGTGTCAGGGGTGATCAGAATATACGAAATGTGTCAGCAGTGATCAGTATATATGATATGTGTCAGGATTGATCAGTATATACGATATGTGTCAGCAGTGATCAGTATGTTTGATATGTGTCAGCAGTGATCAGTATGTTTGATATGTGTCAGCAGTGATCAGTATGTTTGATATGTGTCAGCAGTGATCAGTAGATACGATAGTGTTTTAGGAATTATCAGTAAAATAAATACTATGCCACTTCCTTTGAGCTCTGTGAGCTAGCGTTGTAAAGCAACACAATACTGTAATTAAGGTTTCGTCTTAATTCATCTCCCCCTGGTACAGCGGTAGGGAGGGAACGCTTGTTAAATGGCTGCTGTAGTCCTGCACTGGGACTGGGTTGATATGTCTTCAGTAAGAGGAGCCTGGCTGTCTAATGAGAGAGGGAGAGAGGGAGAGGGAGGGAGGGAGAGGGAGGGAGAGAGGGAGAGTGAGAGAGAGGGAGGGAGAGAGGGAGAGAGGGAGAGTGAGAGAGGGAGGGAGAGAGGGAGAGAGAGGGAGGGAGAAAGGGAGGGAGAGTGAGGGAGAGAGGGAGAGTGAGGGAGAGGGAGAGGGAGGGAGGGAGGGGGAGAGAGAGAGTGTGAGAGAGAGAGAGAGAGAGAGAGAGAGAGAGAGAGAGAGGGAGGGAGAGACATAAGTTCATGAGTTGTATGCACATGGATGTGAATGCGTGTGTGTGTGTGTGTGTGTGTGTGTGTGTGTGTGTGTGTGTGTGTGTGTGTGTGTGTGTGAGAGAGAGACATAAGTTTATGAGTTTTATGCACATGGATGTGAATGTGTGTGTGTGTGTGTGTGTGTAGATCCGCCTGTGCATATAGATTTGGATTCGGCTCAGAACCTGTTTGGTGTCTGTCCCCTCCGTCCCCATTAACAGGGAAAGGTCCCAAATGGGACACATAGACAACCCATAGGAATCTGCTCAGAAGCATTATTTAGGGAATAGGCTGCCAGTTGAGACACAGCCTTAGTTCCTTCCTGTCCTGCCTCCAAACACAAAGTGCTGAAGTCATCGATGGTTTCTCCATAGAGCTCCATGTTGTGTGTAGAGTAAGTGACCATGTCGTCGATGGTTTCTCCATAGAGCTCCATGTGTGTAGAGTAACTGACCATGTCGTCGATAGTTTCTCCATAGAGCTCCATGTTGTGTGTAGAGTAACTGACCACTGTGTATGCAGTAGGTCTACCATGCTCTACGGTAGTGACTCAGCATGCATCCCAAATGGCACCCTATTCCCTTTATAGTGCCTAAATTCCCTGGTCAAAAGTAGTGCACTATATAGGGACTAGTGTGCCATTGGTCATAGGGCCCTGGTGAAAAGTAATTCACTATATAGGGAATAGGGTTCCATTGGCCATAGGGCCTTGTTCAAAAGTAGTTCACTATATAGGGAATAGGGTGCTATTTGGAAAACAGCCAGGCTGTCAGTTGAGAAAAGTATTCTCAGAACTCCTTTAACTTCATGTTTCTCCTGTCAGGCCCAACGTTGACATCCCAGCCTCTCCAGAGAGTGTAGATGTATCATGGCGCATACCAATGCTGCGACAGGCAACCAACCCTGACGGGATTCAGTTTTGACAGACAAGGCTGTGGAGTAGTGAGACGGCTCCTCTGTGCTCCTCGCAATACAAACAGTGAGGGCCAATCTAGTTCTCATTCTAATCAAATCGAATTAACCTCATTCAAATCAACCAATCTATTGAGTGGAGACATGAATTAATCATCACAGATGCTATAGCCAAGACTAATGAGCCGGCAGGAGAGTGCACCAACCTGTCGGCTGTCCAACAGGCCTGTTGCTCAGATACTGTAACCAAGGCCTTTTATTCCCCACAGTGCTGTTCATAGCACTGCTCACCACTGGCTGGCTGAGGCAATGACAAGTGCGCCGCCCCGGTGGCACATAATGTACATCACAGCTACCCTCCTGTAGGTTTTCACTCCAACCCCAAGTTGTAACTATTCTGATTCAGTTTATCAATCAGCTAATTATTTGAATTCAGTGTATGAGATATAATCTCCACCCATCACAGCCAGAAGAGGACTGGCCACCCCTCAGAGCCTGGTTCCTCTCTAGGTTTCTTCCTAGCTTCCTGCTTTTCTAGGGAGTTTTTCCTAGCCACCGTGCTTTAACATCTGCATTGCTTGCTGTTTGGGATTTTAGCACTTTGTGACATCTGCTGATGTATAAAGGGTTTTATAAATACATTTGATTGATTGATAGATTAGGGTTGGAGTGAAAACCTACAGGACGGTATCTTTCCAGAAACAGGGTTGTGCAGCCCTGCCCTATATAGTATGCTGCTTTTGACCAGGTTCTTAGATTCTTTCTTCGAACGGTCTGTACTGGACGATCTTTGGCAGAGCTTCCCCTAGACTCCCTTGGCAACCACAGCAGTGGATAGAGATACAGAGGGAGATGGGAAATGTCATGTGTGATCTACTGTAAAAACACTGACTCTGGCCTTACATGTTGAGGCACATTTATGAAATATGAACTCATGAAGAGAGAGAGAGAGAGAGAGAGAGAGAGAGAGAGAGAGAGAGAGAGAGAGAGAGAGAGAGAGAGAGAGAGAGAGAGAGAGAGAGAGAGAGAGAGAGAGAGAGAGAGAGAGAGATGATGGAATCACCACCATGTGCTACTGCAGCTATTCTCTTTCAGCTGAGGTACTTAATCTAAATTGCTCCTCTTACAAAAATGGTCTCCAGAATTGCTAATCAGCTTTGCAGCAAAACGTCAGTTAAATGTATTGGGCACGAAGGTGCACAGCGCTCAAAACACCCCAGAACACTATCATGTGTATGATTGTTTTCTTTGACAGTACAATTAGTATGAATTTACATTCTGGTCTGATTTGAACATGTACAAGTGGCTCAGTTGTTCTTCAAAGTCTAGGGCTCATTAAGAGAAGAGGAGAAGGTTATTAAGAGAAGAGGAGAAGGTTATTAAGAGAAGGAGAAGGTTATTAAGAGAAGGAGAAGGTTATTAATAGAAGAGGAGAAGGTTATTAAGAGAAGAGGAGCAGGTTATTAAAAGAAGGAGCAGGTTATTAAAAGAAGGAGAAGGTTATTAAGAGAAGTGGAGAAGGTTATTAAGAGAAGAGGAGAAGGTTATTAAGAGAAGGAGAAGGTTATTAAGAGAAGAAGAGAAGGTTATTAAGAGAAGAGGAGAATGTTATTAATAGAAGAGGAGAAGGTTAATAAGAGAAGAGGAGAAGGTTATTAAGAGAAGAGGAGAAGGTTATTAAAAGAAGGAGACGATTATTAAGAGAAGAGGAGAAGGTTATTAAGAGAAGGAGCAGGTAATTAAAAGAAGGAGAAGGTTATTAAGAGAGAAGAGAAGGTTATTAAGAGAAGAGGAGAAGGTTATTAAGAGAAGAGGAGAAGGTTATTAAGAGAAGAGGAGAAGGTTATTAAGAGAAGAGGAAAAGGTTATTAAAAGAAGGAATGACTATGAGGAGTAGGAGGGCAAGACACACAGCTTTCTAACAAGCATGAAGCATGAAGCATCCAGGAGAAATGGAAAGATGGAGAGGTGGGAAAACATATAGAGGGACACAGACAAAGAGATAGAGATCAAGCAGACAGACATAGAGATCAAGCAGACAGAGAGATAGAGATCAAGCAGACTGTAGTGGCTCTACAGCAGCTCTTGGTCGGAAGCAAACGCAGGAGAACAGTTACACGCTCCTTAATTTATTAAGGCACACAATTATCACTGAACGTAGAAAACGGCTACTCGCACACCGAGCCACAAACATGAAACAATCACGGACAACACTGATGGGGGGAACAGAGGATAAATAACACATGTAATTAGGGTAATGATGACCCGGTGTGAATGATGACAAGACAAACAGAAACTGAGAAATGGATCGGTGGTGGCTAGAACTCCGGTGACGTCGACCGCCGGTAGACGCCCGACAAAGGAGAGGGACCAACCTCAGCTGAAGTCATGACAGTACCCCCCCCCTTTACGCGCGGCTCCAGCAGCGGCGCCGACCGGGATCTCGGGGACGACCCGGAGGACGAGGCGCAGGGCGCTCCGGGTGGAATTCCGGGTGAAATTCCCGCAGCAGTGAAGGATCCAGGATGTCCTCCACCCGCTCCCAGCTTCTCTCCTCCGGACCGTACCCCTCCCACTCCACGAGGTACTGAAGGCCCCTTGCCCGACGCCTTGAGTCCATTATCGCTCAGACTGCATACGCCGGGGGGCCCCTCGATGTCTAGCGGGGGCGGAGGGACCTCCAGAATCTCAGGTCCCTGGAGTGGACCAGCCACCACCGGCCTGAGGAGAGACACATGGAACGAGGGGTTAATACGGTAGTCTGGGGGAAGCTGTAACCTATAGCAAACCTCGTTCAGTCTCCTCAGGACTTTGAACGGCCCCACAAACCGTGGCCCCAGCTTTTGACAGGGCAGGCGGAGGGGCAGGTTTCGGGTCGAGAGCCAGACCCGGTCCCCTGGTGCGAACACCGGAGCCTCACTGCGGTGGCGGTCGGCGCTCTCCTTCTGCCGCCTCACGGCTCGTTGCAGGTGCACGATCCTTTTAGAGTGCCTAAACCATTCGTCCACCGCAGGAGCCTCGGTCTGGCTCTGATGCCATGGTGCCAGAACCGGCTGGTAACCTAACACACATTGGAAAAGGGACAGGTTAGTAGAGGAGTGACGGAGTGAGTTCTGGGCCATCTCTGCCCAGGGAATGAACGTCGCCCACTCCCCCGGCCGGTCCTGGCAATAGGACCTCAGAAACCTGCCCACCTGCCCGTTGCTCTCGGGGTGAAAACCTGAGGTTAGGCTGACCGAGACCCCCAGATGCTCCATGAAAGCTTTCCACACCCTAGACGTGAATTGGGGACCCCGATCAGACACTATGTCCTCAGGCACCCCGTAGTGCCGAAACACGTGGGTGAACAGAGCCTCTGCGGTCTGTAGAGCCGTAGGGAGACCGGGCAAAGGAAGGAGGCGACAGGACTTTGAAAACCGATCCACAACAACCAGGATCGTCGTCTTCCCTTGTGACGGTGGAAGATCCGTCACAAAATCCACCGACAGGTGGGACCACGGCCGCTGTGGAACGGGTAGAGGTAGTAATTTACCTCTGGGCAGGTGCCTCGGCGCCTTGTACTGTGCGCACACCGAGCAGGAGGAAACGTAAACCCTCACGTCCTTAGCTAACGTAGGCCACCAGTATCTTTCACTAAGACAGCGCACTGTCCGGCCGATGCCCGGATGACCAGAGGAGAGTGATGTGTGTGCCCAAACGATCGAACGGAACGTACACACGCCCCGCGGGACACTGAGGGGGAGTGGGTTCTGTACGTTCCGCCCGCTCAATCTCCGCGTCCAGCTCCCATACCACCGGTGCCACCAGGCAAGAGGCAGGAAGTATGGGAGTGGGATCGATGGACCGCTCCTCCGTGTCATACAACCGGGACAGTGCGTCTGCCTTTATGTTTTGGGAACCTGGTCGATAAGAGAGCGTAAAATCAAAACGCGTGAAAAACATGGCCCACCTTGTCTGACGAGGGTTCTGTCTCCTCGCCGCCCGGATGTACTCCAAGGGCCCCCCTTCAGCAGTGAAGTAATGGGAGCCGCTACCTGTCCGAAGCCCCGGATAAACCTCCGGTAGTAGTTGGCAAACCCTAAAAACCGCTGCACCTCCTTTACCGTGGTTGGAGTTGGCCAATTACGCACGGCTGAAATGCGGTCACTCTCCATCTCCACCCCGGACGTGGAAATGCGATATCCTAGGAATGAGACGGACGATTGGAAGAACAGACACTTCTCAGCCTTGACGTACAGGTCATGCTCCAACAGTCGCCCAAGCACCCTGCGCACCAGAGACACATGCTCTGCGCGTGTAGTGGAGTATATCAATATGTCATCGATATACGCCACTACACCCTGCCCGTGCAGGTCCCTGAGAATCTCGTCTACAAAGGATTGGAAGACTGATGGAGCATTCTTCAACCCTTACGGCATGACGAGATACTCATAGTGTCCTGAGGTAGTACTAAATGCTGTCTTCCACTCGTCCCCATCCAGGATACGCACCAGATTGTAAGCACTCCTGAGATCAGCAGTCCTCCAGGCTATGCAGCACGCGATCCATTGCTGAGCCGAGACTTTGGATCATCCTTGCATGCTCACTGACACGCTCCTCCATCTGAACCGGAGGGCTGTTTTCTCCTGCTGCTTCCATTCTGTAGTGGCTCTACAGCAGCTCTTGGTCGGAAGCAAACGCAGGAGAACAGTTACACGCTCCTTAATTTATTAAGGCACACAATTATCACTGAACGTAGAAAACGGCTACTCGCACACCGAGCCACAAACATGAAACAATCACGGACAACACTGATGGGGGGAACAGAGGATAAATAACATATGTAATTAGGGTAATGATGACCCGGTGTGAATGATGACAAGACAAACAGAAACTGAGAAATGGATCGGTGGTGGCTAGAACTCCGGTGACGTCGACCGCCGGTAGACGCCCGACAAAGGAGAGGGACCAACCTCAGCTGAAGTCGTGACACAGACAGAGAGAAAGATATCAAGCAGACAGAGAGATAGAGATCAAGCAGATAGAGAGATCAGGCAGATAGAGAGATCAAGCAGACAGAGAAAAAGAGATCATGCAGACAGAGTAAATCCAGATCAAGCAGACAGAGAGATAGAGATCATGCAGACAGAGAAATCCAGATCAAGTAGAGACAGAGATAGAGATAAAGCAGACAGAGAGATAGAGATCAAGCAGACAATGAGATAGAGATCAAGCAGACAGAGCGACAGAGATCAATCAGACAGAGAGAAAGATATCAAGCTGAAAAAGAGATAGAGATCAAGCAGACAGAGAGAAAGAGATCAAGCAGACAGAGAGAAAGAGATCAAGCAGATTAAGAGATAGAGATCAAGCAGACAAAGAGATAGAGATCAAGCAGACAGAGAGATAGAGATCAAGCAGACAATGAGATAGAGATCAAGCAGACAGAGCGGCAGAGATCAATCAGACAGAGAGAAAGAGATCAAGCTGAAAAAGAGATAGAGATCAAGCAGACAGAGAGATAGAGATCAAGCAGACAGAGATAAAGAGATTAAGCAGACAGAGAGATAGAGATCAAGCAGATAGAGCAATCCAGATAGAGTACAAAGCAGACAGAGAGAAAGAGATCAAGCAGACAGAGAGAAAGAGATCAAGCAGACAACGAGATAGAGATCAGAGAGATAGAGATCAAGCAGACAGAGAGATAGAGATCAAGCAGACAGAGATAAAGAGATTAAGCAGACAGAGAGAAAGAGATCAAGCTGACAAAGAGATAGAGATCAAGCAGACAGAGAGATAGAGATAAAGCAGACAGAGAGAAAGAGATTAAGCAGACAGAGAGATAGAGATCAAGCAGATAGAGAAATCCAGATCATGCAGACAGAGATAAAGAGATTAAGCAGACAAAGAGAAAGAGATCAAGCTGACAAAGAGATCGAGATCAAGCAGACAGAGAGATAGAGATAAAGCAGACAGAGAGAAAGAGATCAAGCTGAGAAAGAGATATAGATCAAGCAGACAGAGAGATAGAGATCAAGCAGACAGAGCTAAAGAGATTAAGCAGACAGAGAGAAAGAGATCAAGCTGACAAAGAGATAGAGATCAAGCAGACAGAGAGATAGAGATCAAGCAGACAAGGAGATAGAGATAAAGCAGACAGAGCGACAGAGATCAATCAGACAGAGAGAAAGAGATCAATCAGACAGAGAGATCAAGATCAAGCAGACAGAGAGAAAGTGATCAAGCAGACAGAGAGATAGAGATCATGCAGACAGAGAAATCCAGATCAAGCAGACAGAGAGATAGAGATCAAGCAGACAAAGAGCTAGAGATCAAGCAGACAGAGAGATAGAGATCAAGCAGACAGAGAGATGGAGATCATGCAGATAGAAAGATAGAGATCAAGCAGACAGAGGGATATAGATCAAACAGAGAAATCCAGATGAAGTTGACAGAGAGATAGAGATCAAGCAGACAGAGAGATAGAGATCAAGCAGACAGAGAGATAGAGATCAAGCAGACAGAGAGATAGAGATCAAGCAGACAGAGAGATAGAGATCATGCAGACAGAGAGATAGAGATCAAGCAGACAGAGAGATAGAGATCAAGCAGACAGAGAGATAGAGATCAATTAGACAGAGAGGTAAAGATCAAGCAGCCAACGAGAAAGAGATCAAGCAGACAGAGAGATAGAGATCAAGCAGATAGAGTGATAGAGATCAAGCAGACAGAGATAAAGAGATCAAGCAGACAGAGAGATAGAGATCAAGCAGACAGAGAGATAGAGATCAAGCAGACAGAGAAATCCAGATCAAGAGAGAAAAGAGATTAAGCAGAGATCAAGCAGACAGAGAGATAGAGATCAATTAGACAGAGAGATAGAGATCAAGCAGACAAGGAGATAGAGATCAAGCAGACAGAGAGATAAAGATCAAGCAGACATAGAGATCGAGATCATGCAGACAGAGAGATAGAGATCAAGCAGACAGAGAGATAGAGATCATGCAGACAGAGAGATAGAGATCAAACAGACAGAGAGATAGAGATCAAGCAGACAGAGAGATAGAGATCAAGCAGACAGAGAGATAGAGATCAAGCAGACAGAGAGATAGAGATCATGCAGACAGAGAGATAGAGATCAAGCAGACAGAGAGATAGAGATCAAGCAGACAGAGAGATAGAGATCAATTAGACAGAGAGGTAAAGATCAAGCAGCCAAAGAGAAAGAGATCAAGCAGACAGAGAGATAGAGATCAAGCAGATAGAGTGATAGAGATCAAGCAGACAGAGATAAAGAGATCAAGCAGACAGAGAGATAGAGATCAAGCAGACAGAGAGATAGAGATCAAGCAGACAGAGAAATCCAGATCAAGAGAGAAAAGAGATTAAGCAGAGATCAAGCAGACAGAGAGATAGAGATCAATTAGACAGAGAGATAGAGATCAAGCAGACAAGGAGATAGAGATCAAGCAGACAGAGAGATAGAGACCAAGCAGACAGAGAGATAAAGATCAAGCAGACATAGAGATCGAGATCATGCAGACAGAGAGATAGAGATCAAGCAGACAGAGAGATAGAGATCATGCAGACAGAGAGATAGAGATCAAACAGACAGAGAGATAGAGATCATGCAGACAGAGAGATAGAGATCAAACAGACAGAGAGATAGAGATCAAGCAGACAGAGAGATAGAGATCAATTAGACAGAGATAGAGATCAAGCAGACAGAGAGATAGAGATCAAGCAGACATAGAGATCGAGATCATGCAGACAGAGAGATAGAGATCAAGCAGACAGAGAGATAGAGATCATGCAGACAGAGAGATAGAGATCAAACAGACAGAGAGATAGAGATCAAACAGACAGAGAGATAGAGATCAAGCAGACAGAGAGATAGAGATCAAGCAGACAGAGAGATAGAGATCAAGCAGACAGAGAGATAGAGATCATGCAGACAGAGAGATAGAGATCAAACAGACAGAGAGATAGAGATCAAGCAGACAGAGAGATAGAGATCAATCAGACAGAGAGATCAAGATCAAGCAGACAGAGAGAAAGTGATCAAGCAGACAGAGAGATAGAGATCATGCAGACAGAGAAATCCAGATCAAGCAGACAGAGAGATAGAGATCAAGCAGACAAAGAGCTAGAGATCAAGCAGACAGAGAGATAGAGATCAAGCAGACAGAGAGATGGAGATCATGCAGATAGAAAGATAGAGATCAAGCAGACAGAGGGATATAGATCAAACAGAGAAATCCAGATGAAGTTGACAGAGAGATAGAGATCAAGCAGACAGAGAGATAGAGATCAAGCAGACAGAGAGATAGAGATCAAGCAGACAGAGAGATAGAGATCAAGCAGACAGAGAGATAGAGATCATGCAGACAGAGAGATAGAGATCAAGCAGACAGAGAGATAGAGATCAAGCAGACAGAGAGATAGAGATCAATTAGACAGAGAGGTAAAGATCAAGCAGCCAACGAGAAAGAGATCAAGCAGACAGAGAGATAGAGATCAAGCAGATAGAGTGATAGAGATCAAGCAGACAGAGATAAAGAGATCAAGCAGACAGAGAGATAGAGATCAAGCAGACAGAGAGATAGAGATCAAGCAGACAGAGAAATCCAGATCAAGAGAGAAAAGAGATTAAGCAGAGATCAAGCAGACAGAGAGATAGAGATCAATTAGACAGAGAGATAGAGATCAAGCAGACAAGGAGATAGAGATCAAGCAGACAGAGAGATAAAGATCAAGCAGACATAGAGATCGAGATCATGCAGACAGAGAGATAGAGATCAAGCAGACAGAGAGATAGAGATCATGCAGACAGAGAGATAGAGATCAAACAGACAGAGAGATAGAGATCAAGCAGACAGAGAGATAGAGATCAAGCAGACAGAGAGATAGAGATCAAGCAGACAGAGAGATAGAGATCATGCAGACAGAGAGATAGAGATCAAGCAGACAGAGAGATAGAGATCAAGCAGACAGAGAGATAGAGATCAATTAGACAGAGAGGTAAAGATCAAGCAGCCAAAGAGAAAGAGATCAAGCAGACAGAGAGATAGAGATCATGCAGATAGAGTGATAGAGATCAAGCAGACAGAGATAAAGAGATCAAGCAGACAGAGAGATAGAGATCAAGCAGACAGAGAGATAGAGATCAAGCAGACAGAGAAATCCAGATCAAGAGAGAAAAGAGATTAAGCAGAGATCAAGCAGACAGAGAGATAGAGATCAATTAGACAGAGAGATAGAGATCAAGCAGACAAGGAGATAGAGATCAAGCAGACAGAGAGATAGAGACCAAGCAGACAGAGAGATAAAGATCAAGCAGACATAGAGATCGAGATCATGCAGACAGAGAGATAGAGATCAAGCAGACAGAGAGATAGAGATCATGCAGACAGAGAGATAGAGATCAAACAGACAGAGAGATAGAGATCATGCAGACAGAGAGATAGAGATCAAACAGACAGAGAGATAGAGATCAAGCAGACAGAGAGATAGAGATCAATTAGACAGAGATAGAGATCAAGCAGACAGAGAGATAGAGATCAAGCAGACATAGAGATCGAGATCATGCAGACAGAGAGATAGAGATCAAGCAGACAGAGAGATAGAGATCATGCAGACAGAGAGATAGAGATCAAACAGACAGAGAGATAGAGATCAAACAGACAGAGAGATAGAGATCAAGCAGACAGAGAGATAGAGATCAAGCAGACAGAGAGATAGAGATCAAGCAGACAGAGAGATAGAGATCATGCAGACAGAGAGATAGAGATCAAACAGACAGAGAGATAGAGATCAAGCAGACAGAGAGATAGAGATCAATTAGACAGAGATAGAGATCAAGCAGACAGAGAGATAGAGATCAAGCAGACATAGAGATCGAGATCATGCAGACAGAGAGATAGAGATCAAGCAGACAGAGAGATAGAGATCATGCAGACAGAGAGATAGAGATCAAACAGACAGAGAGATAGAGATCAAACAGACAGAGAGATAGAGATCAAGCAGACAGAGAGATAGAGATCAAGCAGACAGAGAGATAGAGATCAAGCAGACAGAGAGATGTGGTAACATGCTGCAAAGGAAGATTGAAGGAGAGTACCGTAAAGCATCTTGGCTGGCTTCTAGAGAAATGGAGAGAGAGTGATGAAGAAAGAGAGAGAAACAAAGGAACAGGAAACAGTGTTGATACATTATTACACACACTCACACACTGAGATTGGTATTGGTGTGACTGGGAGATTGAAGGGAAAAAGGGAGCTATGTGAATATGAGAGAGGACGAGAAAGCAGCATCTGAAGGAGAGAGAGACAGACAGACATAACAAATGGAGAAGTGCAGAGGAATGAGAGAATCCATGGTCTACTTTGATAATTACTTGACATTTGTAATTCAAATATTTGCATCTAGCTAGAAGAGCGTAGATAGTCAGTACAGTAGTAGAGAGGGCTGAATGAGAGAGAGAACAGGAAGAAAGGGGTAGTGTAGTGTGTAGTTGGTTGAAGGGAAAAAAGGGGAGAAAGTAGAGATAAATGAAAGGCTCTGTTAAGGGATCGCAAATCCAAAGTGGTTCATGAAATGGAGAGGGGTCGACTCTCTCGCTCTCTCTCTCTCTCTCTCTCTCTCTCTCTCTCTCTCTCTCTCTCTCTCTCTCTCTCTCTCTCTCTCTCTCTCTCTCTCTCTCTCTCTCTCTCTCTCTCTCTCTCTCTCTCTCTCCCCCTCTCTCTCTCTCCTCTCTCTCTCTCTCTCTCTCTCTCTTCCCCTCCCTCTCTCTGTTCTCTGTAAACCTGGCACACTGTATTATCTCACACTCTCTGCTGCAGTCAACGAACAAATATATATATATATGCTCGGACCTGTTTGCTTTATGAACATTTACCCCGCTGCTGACTCGACTGTTTGTTGTTTTAACTGCTGAAGGGTAACCGGGTTCGACTCTCGTCATCTGCTCACCTGTCGTTCAGAATTCCGTCATCCACACACAGCGTTGACATCACGCACATCGTTAATAGACAGCGCGCGACGAGAGGAGCTGGTAGGAATAGACGACTGTGACATGTTTATGTATTGCGGCGGTCGAATCCTACCTTACATGTACAACTACCTAACGTGCGCATTAGTTATATCATAGGGCAATATCTTTCGGTGGAGAGCAGTGAGTATGTAGGAATTGGATAGGGCAAGGACGGGCGTGTATTTAAAAATGGACCACTGTTGAACAGTATAGCTTACCCATCGGATGTATTGCTATTTCTCTCTAAATTATTTCAAATATTTTACTGAGGGGGAGAGAAGGAGTATAGCTTCCCTCCCTCTTGCTATCCTCTCACCATCTCTTCAATCCCCCCCCCAGAGACTTTATGCTATCAGAATATTTGCAACAGCGTTTAGTCACTCGTTGTATTTCAGAACCCTGGACAGCGCTATACTGAACCAAAGTATGGTCGGAGCGGAGGATTAACTACAAATCATTCTCTTCTGCAACGTTTTCTGCTTGTTATTGACATCGAGAGAGCAAGTGGAATTAAGAGACGTCTGTCCTACGTGTACTGTTAATTGACATCTGTTTCTGTTCATTTCTACATAAACTTACTTTCACCCGGTTAGCTATTGATTGCGCTAAACGTGTACCTGCACGAGCATATCGGTCTACCTGCAAATTATATCCAACCGATTTGATTTATTGTCTAGGTGACTATGGATTTGGCTCGTTCATAATATTGTCCCGAGACCAACACGTGTTGAGTGTAGACAGAGGAAGAATAATTTAGAGACAGAAAAACAGCCTTTTGTGTAGGTTGCTCAGACTGAACAGTCGCATTTATTTACAGACCTGAACGAAGTTACCCTTCAGCAGAACGAGTGTTGAGATAGGTTGGCTATAGAAAGAGGAATATAAATAGTTTATTTATGTCTTTACAAAACACGCACTTTCAAGAGTTCTTGACGCAGCAACAGCAGAACAATATCAGAGGAGAATAGTCACCAAGACAATTCTCCAACATAAGCAGCATACAACATTTTTCAAACCAAGTTTCTGAGACTCTAAAACATCCAACATGGCGGTGTCCTGTCAAAGTCTACCCGAGGTTCGACGCTCCATCATCGGCCAGACATTGATCTTTGTCTCGCTGACTTTACTCCTCTCTTGGTCCTGCCCGGCTCTAGGCAAGAAGAAGCTCTACATCGGTGCCCTCTTCCCGATGAGTGGAGGCTGGCCCGAGGGCCAAGCATGCCTCCCTTCCGCTCAGATGGCTCTCGACTTGGTGAACAAGAGAACGGATATACTGCCGGAGTACGAACTGGAACTGATCCACTACGATAGCATGGTGAGTAGCCTAGCCTAATACACTAAATCGCATGGTGAGTAGCCTAGCCTGATACACTAAATCGCATGGTGAGTAACCTAGCCTGATACACTAAATAGCATGGTGAGTAGCCTAGCCTAATACACTAAATAGCATGGTGAGTAACCTAGCCTGATACACTAAATAGCATGGTGAGTAGCCTAGTCTGATACACTAAATAGCATGGTGAGTAGCCTAGTCTGATACACTAAATAGCATGGTGAGTAGCCTAGCCTGATACACTAAATAGCATGGTGAGTAGCCTAGCCTAGCCTGATACACTAAATAGCATGGTGAGTAGCCTAGCCTAGCCTGATACACTAAATAGCATGGTTAGTAACCTAGCCTGATACACTAAATCGCATGGTGAGTAGCCTAGTCTGATACAATAAATAGCATGGTGAGTAACCTAGTCTGATACACTAAATAGCATGGTGAGTAGCCTAGTCTGATACACTAAATACCATGGTGAGTAGCCTAGTCTGATACACTAAATAGCATGGTGAGTAGCCTAGCCTGATACACTAAATAGCATGGTGAGTAGCCTAGCCTGATACACTAAATAGCATGGTGAGTAGCCTAGTCTGATACACTAAATAGCATGGTGAGTAGCCTAGTCTGATACACTAAATAGCATGGTGAGTAGCCTAGCCTGATACACTAAATAGCATGGTGAGTAGCCTAGTCTGATACACTAAATAGCATGGTGAGTAGCCTAGCCTGATACACTAAATAGCATGGTGAGTAACCTAGCCTAGCCTGATACACTAAATAGCATGGTGAGTAGCCTAGCCTGATACACTAAATAGCATGGTGAGTAGCCTAGCCTGATACACCAATTAGCATGGTGAGTAACCTAGTCTGATACACTAAATAGCATGGTGAGTAGCCTAGCCTAGCCTGATACACTAAATATCATGGTGAGTAACCTAGCCTAGCCTGATACACTAAATAGCATGGTGAGTAACCTAGCCTGATACACTAAATAGCATGGTGAGTAACCTAGCCTAGCCTGATACACTAAATAGCATGGTGAGTAGCCTAGCCTGATACACTAAATAGCATGGTGAGTAACCTAGCCTGATACACTAAATAGCATGGTCAGTAGCCTAGCCTAGCCTGATACACTAAATAGCATGGTGAGTAACCTAGCCTGATACACTAAATAGCATGGTCAGTAGCCTAGCCTGATACACTAAATAGCATGGTGAGTAGCCTAGTCTGATACACTAAATAGCATGGTTAGTAGCCTAGTCTGATACACTAAATAGCATGGTGAGTAGCCTAGTCTGATACACTAAATAGCATGGTGAGTAGCCTAGCCTGATACACTAAATAGCATGGTGAGTAGCCTAGTCTGATACACTAAATAGCATGGTGAGTAGCCTAGTCTGATACACTAAATAGCATGGTGAGTAGCCTAGTCTGATACACTAAATAGCATGGTGAGTAGCCTAGCCTGATACACTAAATAGCATGGTGAGTAGCCTAGTCTGATACACTAAATAGCATGGTGAGTAGCCTAGTCTGATACACTAAATAGCATGGTGAGTAGCCTAGTCTGATACACTAAATAGCATGGTGAGTAGCCTAGCCTGATACACTAAATAGCATGGTGAGTAGCCTAGCCTGATACACTAAATAGCATGGTGAGTAGCCTAGTCTGATACACTAAATAGCATGGTGAGTAGCCTAGTCTGATACACTAAATAGCATGGTGAGTAGCCTAGTCTGATACACTAAATAGCATGGTGAGTAGCCTAGTCTGATACACTAAATAGCATGGTGAGTAGCCTAGCCTGATACACTAAATAGCATGGTGAGTAGCCTAGCCTGATACACTAAATAGCATGGTGAGTAGCCTAGTCTGATACACTAAATAGCATGGTGAGTAGCCTAGTCTGATACACTAAATAGCATGGTGAGTAGCCTAGTCTGATACACTAAATAGCATGGTGAGTAGCCTGGCCTGATACACTAAATAGCATGGTGAGTAGCCTAGCCTGATACACTAAATAGCATGGTGAGTAGCCTAGTCTGATACACTAAATAGCATGGTGAGTAGCCTAGCCTGATACACTAAATAGCATGGTGAGTAGCCTAGCCTGATACACTAAATAGCATGGTGAGTAGCCTAGTCTGATACACTAAATAGCATGGTGAGTAGCCTAGTCTGATACACTAAATAGCATGGTGAGTAGCCTAGTCTGATACACTAAATAGCATGGTGAGTAGCCTAGCCTGATACACTAAATAGCATGGTGAGTAGCCTAGCCTGATACACTAAATAGCATGGTGAGTAGCCTAGCCTGATACACTAAATAGCATGGTGAGTAACCTAGCCTAGCCTGATACACTAAATAGCATGGTGAGTAGCCTAGTCTGATACACTAAATAGCATGGTGAGTAGCCTGGTCTGATACACTAAATAGCATGGTGAGTAACCTAGTCTGATACACTAAATAGCATGGTGAGTAACCTAGTCTGATACACTAAATAGCATGGTGAGTAGCCTAGTCTGATACACTAAATAGCATGGTGAGTAGCCTAGTCTGATACACTAAATAGCATGGTGAGTAGCCTAGCCTGATACACTAAATAGCATGGTGAGTAGCCTAGCCTGATACACTAAATAGCATGGTGAGTAGCTTAGTCTGATACACTAAATAGCATGGTGAGTAGCCTAGTCTGATACACTAAATAGCATGGTGAGTAGCCTAGCCTGATACACTAAATAGCATGGTGAGTAGCCTAGTCTGATACACTAAATAGGATGGTGAGTAGCCTAGGCTGATACACTAAATAGCATGGTGAGTAGCCTAGTCTGATACACTAAATAGCATGGTTAGTAGCCTAGTCTGATACACTAAATAGCATGGTGAGTAGCCTAGCCTGATACACTAAATAGCATGGTGAGTAGCCTAGTCTGATACACTAAATAGCATGGTGAGTAGCCTAGTCTGATACACTAAATAGCATGGTGAGTAACCTAGTCTGATACACTAAATAGCATGGTGAGTAGCCTAGCCTGATACACTAAATAGCATGGTGAGTAGCCTAGTCTGATACACTAAATAGCATGGTGAGTAGCCTAGTCTGATACACTAAATAGCATGGTGAGTAGCCTAGCCTGATACACTAAATAGCATGGTGAGTAGCCTAGCCTGATACACTAAATAGCATGGTGAGTAGCCTAGTCTGATACACTAAATAGCATGGTGAGTAGCCTAGTCTGATACACTAAGTAGCATGGTGAGTAGCCTAGCCTGATACACTAAATAGCATGGTGAGTAGCCTAGTCTGATACACTAAATAGCATGGTGAGTAGCCTAGTCTGATACACTAAATAGCATGGTGAGTAGCCTAGCCTGATACACTAAATAGCATGGTGAGTAACCTAGCCTAGCCTGATACACTAAATAGCATGGTGAGTAGCCTAGCCTGATACACTAAATAGCATGGTGAGTAGCCTAGCCTGATACACTAAATAGCATGGTGAGTAGCCTAGCCTGATACACTAAATAGCATGGTGAGTAACCTAGCCTGATACACTAAATAGCATGGTCAGTAGCCTAGCCTAGCCTGATACACTAAATAGCATGGTGAGTAACCTAGCCTGATACACTAAATAGCATGGTGAGTAACCTAGTCTGATACACTAAATAGCATGGTGAGTAGCCTAGTCTGATACACTAAATAGCATGGTGAGTAGCCTAGCCTGATACACTAAATAGCATGGTGAGTAGCCTAGTCTGATACACTAAATAGCATGGTGAGTAGCCTAGCCTGATACACTAAATAGCATGGTGAGTAGCCTAGTCTGATACACTAAATAGCATGGTGAGTAGCCTAGTCTGATACACTAAATAGCATGGTGAGTAGCCTAGTCTGATACACTAAATAGCATGGTGAGTAGCCTAGTCTGATACACTAAATAGCATGGTGAGTAGCCTAGCCTGATACACTAAATAGCATGGTGAGTAGCCTAGTCTGATACACTAAATAGCATGGTGAGTAGCCTGGCCTGATACACTAAATAGCATGGTGAGTAGCCTAGCCTGATACACTAAATAGCATGGTGAGTAGCCTAGTCTGATACACTAAATAGCATGGTGAGTAGCCTAGTCTGATACACTAAATAGCATGGTGAGTAGCCTAGCCTGATACACTAAATAGCATGGTGAGTAACCTAGCCTAGCCTGATACACTAAATAGCATGGTGAGTAGCCTAGCCTGATACACTAAATAGCATGGTGAGTAGCCTAGCCTGATACACCAATTAGCATGGTGAGTAACCTAGTCTGATACAGTAAATAGCATGGTGAGTAGCCTAGCCTAGCCTGATACACTAAATATCATGGTGAGTAACCTAGCCTAGCCTGATACACTAAATAGCATGGTGAGTAGCCTAGCCTGATACACTAAATAGCATGGTGAGTAGCCTAGCCTGATACACTAAATAGCATGGTGAGTAACCTAGCCTGATACACTAAATAGCATGGTGAGTAGCCTAGCCTGATACACTAAATAGCATGGTGAGTAACCTAGCCTGATACACTAAATAGCATGGTGAGTAGCCTAGCCTGATACACTAAATAGCATGGTCAGTAGCCTAGCCTAGCCTGATACACTAAATAGCATGGTGAGTAGCCTAGCCTGATACACTAAATAGCATGGTCAGTAGCCTAGCCTGATACACTAAATAATATGGTGAGTAGCCTAGTCTGATACACTAAATAGCATGGTGAGTAGCCTAGTCTGATACACTAAATAGCATGGTGAGTAGCCTAGCCTGATACACTAAATAGCATGGTGAGTAGCCTAGCCTGATACACTAAATAGCATGGTGAGTAACCTAGCCTGATACACTAAATAGCATGGTGAGTAGCCTAGCCTGATACACTAAATAGCATGGTGAGTAGCCTAGTCTGATACACTAAATAGCATGGTGAGTAGCCTAGTCTGATACACTAAATATCATGGTGAGTAACCTAGCCTAGCCTGATACACTAAATAGCATGGTGAGTAGCCTAGTCTGATACACTAAATAGCATGGTGAGTAGCCTAGCCTGATACACTAAATAGCATGGTCAGTAGCCTAGCCTGATACACTAAATAGCATGGTGAGTAGCCTAGTCTGATACACTAAATAGCATGGTGAGTAGCCTAGCCTGATACACTAAATAGCATGGTGAGTAACCTAGCCTGATACACTAAATAGCATGGTGAGTAGCCTAGTCTGATACACTAAATAGCATGGTGAGTAGCCTAGCCTGATACACTAAATAGCATGGTGAGTAGCCTAGCCTGATACACTAAATAGCATGGTGAGTAGCCTAGCCTGATACACTAAATAGCATGGTGAGTAACCTAGCCTAGCCTGATACACTAAATAGCATGGTGAGTAGCCTAGCCTGATACACTAAATAGCATGGTGAGTAACCTAGCCTGATACACTAAATCGCATGGTGAGTAACCTAGCCTGATACACTAAATAGCATGGTGAGTAGCCTAGCCTGATACACTAAATAGCATGGTGAGTAACCTAGCCTGATACACTAAATATCATGGTGAGTAACCTAGGCTAAGCTATAGGCAAAGTGCACTTTAAGTTCCTATAAGTATAACAACTTGTAATAGGATTGGATTGACTGCATGATTCCTGCATCAGTTTATCCCATCCAAAGTGTCTGATTGACGTGGTTTGTGTTAATAATTCAGACCAGATCGTTATTCGTATTGTAGAACAGTATTGCTTCATAATGGCTTGCTTTTTTTGCACCTTTGTCTTGCCTATATTTGCGTAATATGAATACCAAGTCTGTCATGCGTGCATCTGTCATGCGTGCCATGATCGGGATAATAAACTTTCCTCTGTGAATTCTCTAATTTACTCAGTTGTTTTTTTTAATGAGCGCCAGTGGACTGTTTCTTTGATTCATTTCCTTTAAGACGGGCTAAAGCTCTTAGTAGAACATGTATCTAATGAGCAATGGTCATCATTATGTAGCCTGTGTTATTCTATTGAATATAATCAGAATCACCTTTATTCAAGTACAATTACTGGTGAAATGATGCGGACAACAATAAACAAAATATTCAGACAGAGTGCATAATATGTAGAGGAGTATTGGATGGGACTCTCTCTCTCTCTCTCTCTCTCTCTCTCTCTCTCTCTCTCTCTCTCTCTCTCTCTCTCTCTCTCTCTCTCTCTCTCTCTCTACCATTCCGCCTCTTCTTCCCACCTGCGTCCCTCCTCCACCTCATGGGAGACAGATGCCAGCACACCACACTCACAGTCTGGAAATAGTTAAATGCACTGTGACTGGCTGGTGTTGCTAAGAGCATTGCTCTGATTGGTTGAAACTGCTCTGCATTGGAACCCCACTTCAAAAGACTGGGGGGTGTAGAAAGGGAGAGGGGGTGGTTAGAGGTTGGCATAACAACAGTAACCAAGACGACTGTTCATACAAATAGAGAACTTCAGATTTCTCTCCAAGAATAGGGGAAGGATTGTGCACGTACTATCGTTGCTTGAACAGGGAAACAGATGGATGGCGAGGTGATGTGGGCCTGCCTGTTGCGGTAAGCTCCTATTGAGTGTTCAGCGTAGTTAGCCAAATGTAAGAAGTGCCTTTTGGTTGGGGCAGTCATCCATCATAGGCACTTACACAGCCACAGCCACAGCCACAGACAGCCTGCCCAAGTGTCCTCCAGGTCAGCTGCATGATGAGGAGAAAGTTGACCCCTCGCGGACCGGAACTCTGACGGATCTGGTGACTGATCAGGGATTCAGCTCCCAGTGTCTGTTTCTGCCTCCCAAAATGGGAGTGCACTATGTACTGTATGGCCCATAGGACTCTGGTGAAAAGTAGTGCACTATGTAGGGACTAGGGTGCCATTTCAGACACATCCCCTGTGTTATCATCAGGAGGCATATCAACCAGGAAAATCTCCCTCCCTCCCGCTAGTGAGTATGGTCATTCCCCGAACATCGCCCTGGACCTTCACAAAAGCTCATTAGATGTCCATCCAGGGCCAATGTTCATTTTGTTGAAGGAGAGCCACCTCCTGGTTTTCTCCCGAGTGTCAGTGTTAGATCAACATTGGATTAGTGTCTCTTTTGTTTACACAGGCCATTTATATGATTTGATAGTAAAAATGCGGCAACATTCTCGAAAACCTATTCATGGACATAGCGATTTAGAGGTGAGCATTTAGCAATGAGGATTTACAACAAAAGCGTTTATTTCTAAGTGTAGGATGGATGGAATTTATTTAATTGAGGAGTGAAGGTTGCAACATTCTTCATACCGTATTTATGGTTAGATTTAGGGGTGAGGAATAGGGCCTACAACACAACAAAACATGTTTGCAGCTGCGTTTTTTTAAGTGTAGGATGGATGGAGTTTTATTTCTAAGTGTAGGATGATTAAGTTTTATTTGTGAGTGTAGGATGGATTGGGTTTAACCTCCACACCAGGCCTCTTATAACCTTCATCAAAACCCCTCTGACTCTCTCTGTCGCTCTCTCTCTCTCTCTCTCTCTCTCTCTCTCTCTCTCTCTCTCTCTCTCTCTCTCTCTCTCTCTCTCCACACCAGGCCTCCATAACCTTAATCAAAACCCATCTGACTCTCTCTGTCGCTCTCTCTCTCTCTCTCTCTCTCTCCACACCAGGCCTCCATAACCTTCATTGTAACCCATCTGTCAGCAACACGTAAGTGATGGTTTATAAGCGGTTTTGTTTTATTGATTGACTTCTGCGACCCCCTATAAAATCAGCTGATATATTTAACGGCCTCCTGCACTGTCAAGCCATTTTCAAATAGTCAACATCAGAGAATTAACTTGATTTTATATTTATAAAGTGTTTTTCTCTAGCCTATTCATATGAATAATGGAAAGTCTATGCCTCTCTGTGAAGGAAAATAATTCTGCTGTTCCAGTCCAGATGAATCTTTACAGTATCGCTGATACATCATCCAAATATTTAACAGCTGCTTGCCATTCCTTTCGGGAGTCTGTAGAACTCTTAACATTCAGAGCGTTCTAAAAATCCTGAAAGTCAATGATTGCATTTGGTAGGTTTCATAGTGCCTGTGCATCTCTCTGTTTCTCGCTGTCTCTGCCCTTCACTCAGGCAAGCAGAGGTTCTCAATACTAAACAGTTGAAAATACAAAAATATTTACATTGTTTGTGCTGCCTGTTTTTTTTTCACAGTTCATGGATGGTGCCGACAGACCCGGTGGCCCTGTTTATAGCTCCCTAGCCAACTTTGCAGTATTTCTTTTTGTTGTTGTTATTTTGTACACTATTTGCTCTGAAAGTTTCTTGTAATATTACCTACAGCCCCAAATTACTTTTGGACATTAGATCTCTGGTCACTCACCAGAAATTTGAGCAGAAATTTGACTTCCCTGACCTGGATCCATTGTTTGAACCCAAGGCATCTCTATTCAGGGCCTACACCAAAACGCTGACGCCAGAGAAGAATAATAATAAGTGGGGCCCTAGTCAGACTCAGGCAGTGTGCATACCATCCACCGCTTCAGAGTATATTACTCACTAAGGTTCAGTCCCTGGACAATAAAGTAGACAAGCTCAGGGCGAGGGTCTCCTTCCAGAGAGCCATCAGGGACTGTAAAATACTCTGTTTTACGGAATCATGACTCTCTCCGGACATATTGTCCCTGTCCATTCAGCCAGTGGGGTTCTCCGTCCATCGTGTGGACAGGAAGAAAGAAGCCTCTGTGAAAAAGGCAGAGGGGTTTGTTTCATGATTAACAACTCATGGTGGGATTGTGGTAAAATACAGAAAGTCATTTTGTTCTCCCGATTTGGAATACTTCAACATAAAATACCAACCGCATTACCTCCTGAGTAAATTTTCTTTGGTCATCGTCACTGCTGTGTACACCCCCCCCTCCCCACCTATACACAGAAACAGGAAGCGCCTGTGGTAAGGACTGTTCAATGTTGGAATCTGACCAAATGGAATCTGTGCTTCAAGATTGTTTTGATCATGTGGACTGGGAAATGTTCCGGGTCGCCTCTGAGCATAGTATCGACGTATACACTTACTCGGGAACCGGATTCATCAGGAAGTGTATAGAGGATGTTGTTCCACCTATGTAAGAATGCTGTTCATCAACTACAGATCAGCCTTCAACACCATAGTGCCTTCCAAGCTCATCACTAAGCTCAGGACCCTGGGTCTGAACCAGGGAAGAATGACTGCCCCCTCGCATTGACGATTTAAAGTTGATGGCCGACTGTGGTACTGGAGGCATTGTTTACAGAAAACAAGATCCCCCATTATAGTTAATGGGGAAATGGCGATCTTCGTGGTCAATTTTCTTGGATATACATATATATATTTGAACACAATCATGGTACCAATAATTATATTTCACCAGGTGTTTGTCTTTGAACCAATTACTTAAAAATCACACACAGGCAAAGTTATAAGGATAACTTATAATGGCAGCCTGCAGTACATTGGTCGGCCGTCAACTTGACATACTCCATGAGAGGAGGCAGGACTGAGCTAGCCTGCAACGTCACTTCCTAGAGGAGCTCAAACTGCACATGCAGTGTTTCCAAAAATCTCCTCCATGTAGCAAGATGGCGACACGCTGAAATGACACTTCCTGATCCTCAACTGCGCCACTGAGCATTCTCATAGGAAACAATGGAGTGATGTCATTGATGGCTTCGTTCCATATGTTTTACAGACTATGAATCCTTCCCTGTGCAACTGGGTCCTGGATTTCCTATGGGCCGACCCCAAGTGGTGAAGGTAGGCAACAACACCTCTGCCACGCTGATCCTCAACACAGGGGGCCCACAGGGGTGTGTGCTCAGCCCCCTCCTGTACTCCCTAATCACCCATGACTGTGTGGCCATGCACATCTCCAACTCAATCAGCAAGTTTGCTGACAACACAACAGTGGTAGGCCTGATTACCAACAATGGTGAGACAGGGAGGAGGTGAGAGTCCTGGCGGAGTGGTGCCAGGAAAATAACCTCTCACTCAACATCAACTAAATGAAAGAGCAGATTGTGGACTACAGGAGACAGCAGAGAAAGCACGGCCCCATCCACAGCGACGGAACCGCAGTGGAGAGGGTCAAAAGCTTGAAGGTCCTCAGCGTGCACATCACTGACGACCTGAAATGGTCCCTTCACGCAGACAGTGTGGTGAAGAAGGCGCAGCAACACCTCTTCAACCTCAGGAGGCTGAAGAAATTCGGCTTAGCCCCTAAGACCTTCACAAACTTCTACAGGTATATGTACACAGTTCCTTCAGAAAGTATTCACACCCCTTGAGTTTTTTCTACATTTTGTTGTCAAAATGGAATTATGTTTTTAGATTTTTTTGACAAATTAATAAAAAATGAAAATCTGTATTCAACACCTTTGTTATGGCTAGCCGGAATAAGTTGAGAAGTAAAAATTTGCTTTTTCAAGTCACATAATAAGTTGCATGGACTCAGTCTTTGTTTACATGATTTCTGAATGGCTACCTCACACATACAGTACAATTATCTGTAAGGTCCCTCAGTCGAGCACTACATTTCAAACACAGTTTCAACCACAAAGATCACTGAGGTTTTCCAATGTCTCGCAAAGAAGGGCACCTATTGGTAGATTGGTAAAAATAAATAAAGCAGACATGGAATATCCCTTGAGCACACACCCAGTCACTACAAAGATACAAGCGTCCTTCCTAACTCAGTTGCTGGTGAGGAAGGAAACCGCTCAGGGATTTCACCATGAAGCCAATGGTGACTTTAAAACAGTTACAAAGTTTAATGGCTTTGATAGGAGAAAACTGACGATGGATCTACAACACTAACCTAAATGACAGAGTGAAAAGAAGGAAGCCTGTACAGAACATAAATATTCCAAAACATGCATCCTGCTT
>CM059806.1:34563566-34583566 GCA_030435695.1 Brachymystax lenok tsinlingensis
TAATATACTGAGACATGGCTGAGGGATTCTATAGCAGGGTCTAATATACTGAGACATGGCTGAGGGATTCTCTAGCAGGGTCTAATATACTGAGACATGGCTGAGGGATTCTCTAGCAGGGTCTAATATACTGAGACATTGCTGAGGATTCTCTAGCAGGGTCTAATATACTGAGACATGGCTGAGGGATTCTCTAGCAGGGTCTAATATACTGAGACATGGCTGAGGGATTCTCTAGCAGGGTCTAATATACTGAGACATGGCTGAGGGATTCTCTAGCAGGGTCTAATATACTGAGACATGGCTGAGGATTCTCTAGCAGGGTCTAATATACTGAGACATGGCTGAGGGATTCTCTAGCAGGGTCTAATATACTGAGACATGGCTGAGGGATTCTCTAGCAGGGTCTAATATACTGAGACATGGCTGAGGGATTCTCTAGCAGGGTCTAATATACTGAGACATGGCTGAGGGATTCTCTAGCAGGGTCTAATATACTGAGACATGGCTGAGGGATTCTCTAGCAGGGTCTAATATACTGAGACATGGCTGATGGATTCTCTAGCAGGGTCTAATATACTGAGACATGGCTGAGGGATTCTCTAGCAGGGTCTAATATACTGAGACATGGCTGAGGGATTCTCTAGCAGGGTCTAATATACTGAGACATGGCTGAGGGATTCTCTAGCAGGGAACTCTCTTTCTTCTTTTTCTGCCTCCTCTTCCTGCTTCTGCTTCTTTGGTTTATTGTTCTTCAATTTATTTTTCTTTGGTTTCTTCTTGGTCTCCTTCTTCTTCTCTCTTCATCATCTTTCATTTTCTCTCTTCATTCTATCTTTGTACCTCAGACATAATGAGGACACCCTGACACTATTTTCTCCTGTCCTCCTCTCCTCTCTCCTCAGTTATCCTACGGTTCCAGTTCTCCAGCTCTCTCCAACCGTCAGCGCTTCCCAACGTTCTTCCGAACCCACCCGTCTGCCACCCTCCACAACCCCACCAGGGTTCAGCTCTTTCAGAAGTGGAAATGGACTAAGATCGCCACTATACAGCAGACTACGGAAGTCTTCACCTCGGTGAGTGACATGCCTCTTTTAAAACATTTTTTTTTTGTTTGTGGAAATGTATTGTTTTATGGACAGTGATAGTCTGAATGTAGAGGCGAGACAGATACAGAGGGAGACCGAGAGGAAGGGTTGAGACAGGATTCATACCCACCTCGCCATGGGTATATGTGGTCTGTGGGGCTAATCTCTCTACTAGACTCCGGCACACCAAGCCCCTTTCTGTGTTGTAGACTCAAGTTTTATTGTCTGTTTGTTCACTTTCATCATTTATACTATTGGTTAAAGACATGCAGAGTACAGACTCCAGAAAAAAAGAACTAGTGACGGATTAAATAGATTCTCATTTCTAATTTCCTCTCCTACTTATCACACTCTTCATCACACCTCTTCTCACTTTCTCTGTACCTTCTGTCTATCAGCTGTCTCCTCTTCCTGTCTTCCCCCTTGCTTCTTGGCAACATTATCATCATCATCCATTCTCTCCTCTCCTCTCCTCTCCCTCCTCTCCTCCTCCTCTCCTCTCCCTCCTCTCCTCCTCCTCTCCTTTCCCTCCTCTCCCCCTCCTCTCCTCTCTCCCAACTCTCACCCTCCTCTCCTCCTCCTCTCCCTCTCCTCTTCTCCCCTTCCTCTTCTCCTCCTCTCCTCTCCCGCTCTTTTCCTCCTCTCTCTCTTCCACTCCTTCTCTATCCCTCTCCCCCTTACTTTCAACTTCTCTCCCTCTCTCTCCCCCCTTCCCATATCTATGTCTCTTTCTCTCCCTTCCTCCCACCATCTCTCTGTCTTTGTGTCTGTCTGTTCTATCAAGACATGTTGTAAAGTAAATAATAAACAAATCTTCAACTGTATCTGAATCAAGTGCCTGCCCTGTTTTAATGTTTCATCTCTCTGTCAGACACTGGATGATCTAGAGGCGAGGACCAAAGAGGCCGGGATAGAGATCAGTGTTCGCCAGAGCTTCCTCACCGACCCCGCCCCAGCTGTCAAGAACCTCAAGGTGCCTCCTTCACTTCCAGTCTCCCTCATCTCTCTCTCTCTCTCTCTCTCTCTCTCTCTCTCTCTCTCTCTCTCTCTCTCTCTCTCTCTCTCTCTCTCTCTCTCTCACTCTCTCTCTCACTCTCACTCTCACTCTCACTCTCTCTCACTCTCACTGTCACTCTCTCCCTGGTTTATTCCCGATGCTGCCTTGGCAACTGCCAGGTGATTGAACACATGAAATCAGTCACGTCTGAGCTTGGTGAACAAACCCCAGAGAGCCTCTCACACATGCTAGTGATGCATGGATTGACTCTTATCCCGCAGTCTCTACGGTTATATCTGCGGTTATATCTGCGGTTATATCTGCGGTTTAGGGTCATGAAATATTGTGTGGATGAAGGGCGGGTCGGTGGCGGGCCAGAAATGTAATTTATATGTAAAAGATTTGTTGAAGTGGCAAAATAGGATGATAGCAGCCGGATATGTTATTGTGAGGCAATATAGAAATTCGACCTTCACAAGCCTACGGCACGTCAAGGGAACTGCAGCCTACTGTTTAGACGGGTTAAATGGAAACTGAAATCTGGACACTGACTGTAGTTCTCCAACCTCTCACGTAGCCTTAACATTAACTCCTGCAGAACGAACAATTTATTGCAGTAAAATGATACACTAATGACGCATGCGCAGTTAGATACCATCTGTAGAAGGGGCTATTTTATCAGCATCATGAAAGCTGATAGTAATTTCAACCACAAATATGCTTCCAAGCCGACCTGAAATCTGATCAGAAACATGTTGGGTCTTTTTCACAGCTTGTTATTTCCTCACAACCGTCATTTGGCACAGAAATTATTTCCTGTAGTTTTTTTGTGGCTTTTTAAAAAAAAAAATGCTTTTTTTTCTCCCCCTGTCCGTAAACGTCTTTGCTCCGCAAAAGAAGCAGATGACAGAGAAAACTTTACCGATGTCAACTAGAGTGAAGCATTCATTCTATAGATTTATGACATTATTCTGGTGAGCAACGGTTTATTTAGGCTTCTAGGGCAACATGGTGATGACAGAAGAGAACCTGCATGTGTCTAATTATAGACAAGTTGACTAACAAATAGTCGTAACTTATAAGCAGAAACCTATCTAAATGACTCCCCTGTCAGAAAAACCATTCTCACTGTCTCTGACTGTAGTCTACAGAGCATTTTCTAGATGACCAGGTTAGGGTCAGGTGAAGGCCTCAGATGCTCACCTTATCGCATGCAGTCGGGTGGTTGTGGATGGGTTATTAACAATGGGTTGACCACTCTCTACCCCCCCTCCACCTCTCTGTTGCCCACCCACCCCTCCCTCTCTCCCTCCCTCCTCCACCTCAACATTCCCCATCCGTTCTCCCTCATCCTCCCCTCCCTCGTTCCTTCTCTCCTCCTACGGTGTCAGCTTGGCTTTCTTCCTGACTGCCGCCTACTTCAACGTAACTTTTCTTGTCGTGCCAGCCTAGGAACCATGGTAACAAGCCTAGGAACCATGGTAACATGCCTAGGAACCATGGTAACACACCTAGGAACTATGTTAACAAGCCTAGGAACTATGTTAACAAGCCTAGGAACCATGGTAACAAGCCTAGGAACCATGGTAACACGCCTAGGAACCATGGAAACACGCCTAGGAACCATGATATCAAGCCTAAGAACCATGGTAACAAGCCTAGGAACCATGGTAACACGCCTAGGAACCATGGTAACACGCCTAGGAACCATGGTAACAAGCCTAGGAAACATGGTAACAAGCCTAGGAACTATGTTAACAAGCCTAGGAACCATGGTAACACGCCTAGGAACCATGGTAACAAGCCTAGGAACCGTGGTAACAAGCCTAAGAACCATGGTAACACGCCTAGGAACCATGGTGACAAGCCTAGGAACCATGGTAACACGCCTAGGAACCATGGTAACAAGCCTAGGAATATTGGTAACAAGCCTAGGAACCATGGTAGCAAGATTAATTTATTACTCATCCAGGCTGTCTCTATCTCGGTTACACCCACCACATCTTATCTCTGGAAAACGGTCTTTAGGTTTTATCACCAAGTCAGCTCAGGCCTCAATTCCACCCGCAGACACAGATGAGAGTACTCATCAAATCTATTCAATGCATAAACAGTATTATAACATCATCTTGTAGTTCTTCTTGTTCTCACAGGAGCCAGTGTGTGTATGTGTGCGTGTGTGTGCATGTGTGCGTTTGTGTGTGTGTTTGTCTGTGGCTGTGTCTGTCTGTCTGTCTGTGGAGCTAATGTGTGTGTGGGTCCGTTTCAGATGTTTTTGGGAGAAAACTAACAATATATCTGCCGATTTGCTGTAGATATAAAAAAAGTGTAATAAACAGAATTCTCATAAATTAACATCCAAAAGAGCAGATGTCCAATAACTATGTCCCATAACTATGTCCCATAACTATGTCCCATAACTATGTCCAATAACTATGTCCCATAACTATATTCCATAACTATGTCCCATAACTATGTCCCATAACTATATCCCATAACTATGTCCCATAACTATGTCCCATAACTATATCCCATAACTATATCCCATAACTATATCCCATAACTATGTCCCATAACTATGTCCCATAACTATGTCCCATAACTATATCCCATAACTATGTCCCATAACTATATCCCATAACTATGTCCCATAACTATGTCCCATAACTATGTCCCATAACTATATCCCATAACTATGTCCCATAACTATGTCCCATAACTATATCCCATAACTATGTCCCATAACTATGTCCAATAACTATGTCCCATAACTATGTCCCATAACTATATCCCATAACTATGTCCCATAACTATGTCCCATAACTATGTCCAATAACTATGTCCCATAACTATATTCCATAACTATATCCCATAACTATGTCCCATAACTATATTCCATAACTATATCCCATAACTATGTCCAATAACTATGTCCCATAACTATATCCCATAACTATGTCCAATAACTATGTCCCATAACTATATCCCATAACTATGTCCAGTAACTATGTCCCGTAACTATATCCCGTAACTATGTCCCGTAACTATGTCCCGTAACTATGTCCCGTAACTATGTCCAATAACTATGTCCCATAACTATGTCCCATAACTATATCCCATAACTATGTCCCATAACTATGTCCCATAACTATGTCCCATAACTATATCCCATAACTATGTCCAATAACTATGTTCCATAACTATGTCCCATAACTATATTCCAGCAGTGTGTGTGTCTATGTGTGTGTGGTCCCTCCAGCAGTGTGTGTGTCTATGTGTGTGTGGTCCCTCCAGCAGTGTGTGTGTCTATGTGTGTGTGGGCCCTCCAGCAGTGTGTGTGGGCCCTCCAGCAGTGTGTGTGGGCCCTCCAGCAGTGTGTGTGGGCCCTCCAGCAGTGTGTGGTGTGTGGGCCCTCCAGCAGTGTGTGTGGGCCCTCCAGCAGTGTGTGGTGTGTGGGCCCTCCAGCAGTGTGTGTGGGCCCTCCAGCAGTGTGTGTGGGCCCTCCAGCAGTGTGTGTGATGGTTCACTGCAGCAGCTCTGTTCTGTTCACCCTGAGACTCCATCCCCATTAGAGCTGTTGTTTCCCTTCTGTTTACTGTGTGTGCTGTGTGTGTGGTGTGTGTTGTGTGTTGTGTTTGTTGTGTGTGTTGTGTATTGTGTGTTATGTGTTGTGTGTGTTGTGTGTTTTGTGTTGTGTGTGTTTTGTGTTGTGTGTGGTGTGTGTTGCGTGTTGTGTATTGTGTGCTGTGTGTGTTGTGTGTGTTGTGTCGTGTATTGTGTGTATTGTTGTGTATTGTGTGTGTTGTGTGTTGTGTATTGTGTGTGTGTTTTGTGTGTTGTGTGTTGTGTGTTGTGTATGGTGTATTGGGTGTTGTGTGTTGTGGGTGTTGTGTGTTGTGTGTTTTGTGTGTTGTGTATTGTGTGTGTGTTTTGTGTATTGTGTGTTGTGTGTTGTGTATTGTGTGTTGTGTATTGTGTGCTGTGTGTGTTGTGTATTGTGTGTGTTGTGTATTGTGTGCTGTGTGTGTTGTGTATTGTGTATTGTGTATTGTGTGTGTGTGTGTGTGGTGTGTATTGGGTGTGTGTTGTGTTGTGTATTGTGTGTGTTGTGTATTGTGTATTGTGTGTGTGTGTGTGTGTGTTGTGTGTGGTGTGTATTGGGTGTGTGTGTTGTGTATTGTGTGTGTTGTGTGTGTTGTGTATTGTGTGTGTGTGTTGTGTATTGTGTGTGTGTGTTGTGTGTGTTGTGTATTGTGCATGTGTGTAGTGTGTATTGTGTGTGTGTGTGTTTTGTGTAGTGTGTGTGTTGTGTATGTTGTGTATTGTGTATTGTGTGTGTGTGTGTTGTGTATTGTGTATTGTGTGTGTTGTGTATTGTGTGTGTTGTGTATTGTGTGTGTGTGTGTGTTGTGTGTGTATTGTGTATTGTGTGTGTGTTGTGTGTTGTGTATTGTGTGTGTGTGTGGTGTATTGTGTATTGTGTGTTGTGTGTGTTGTGTATTGTGCATTGTGTGTGTGGTGTGTATTGTGTGTGTTGTGTATTGTGTATTGTGTGTGTGTGTGTGGTGTGTATTGTGTATTGTGTGTGTTGTGTATTGTGTGTGTGTGTGTGTGTGTGTGTGGTGTATTCCCATCTCCTGTGTGACTCTGTGTAACACTTCCCTCTCTGAATCCCCAGCGGCAAGATGCCAGAATCATCGTGGGGCTGTTCTACGAGACGGAAGCCAGGAAGGTTTTCTGTGAGGTACAGAAGCTGCGTTTGCTGTTCACAAATTGCTGATTACCCAACTCTGTGGATTGCTACAGTTTCTTAAAATGTCTGTTGAAGGACGAAATCCTTTTTTTGTGTCTTCTTGGAAAAGTAGTGCTCAACGTTCGCGTCATTCCATCTAGATTTTCAGTATTTGTTCTCTGTCGCTTTTTGATATCTCTTCTACCTGATGTATTCTCTCTAACTGACCTGGCTCTTCTCACCTTTTACCTCTCCTTTCACTCACTGCTTTTCTCTCAATTCAATTGACTTTATTGACATGGCAAGTTCATTATTACTTACAATGTCAAAGTATACATATATAAAAATATATATATATAAAATATATATATAAATAAATGGTGGGACCAACAGCAATATTAATAGTAGTAGTAGTGGACTTGGGATTACCATTAACAACAACTACAGCAACAGTATTAATGAGAACAACAATACATTAAAGCAGTGGTAGTAGTAGACCAGCGTCAACATGACTTTCTCTCTCTCTCTCTCTCTCTCTCTCTACTCCCTCTCTCTCTCTCTCTCTCTCTCTCTCTCTCTCTCTCTCTCTCTCTCTCTCTCTCTCTCTCTCTCTACTCTCTCTCTCTCTCTCTCTCTCTCTCTCTCTCTCTCTCTCTCTCTCTCTCTCTCTCTCTCTCTCTCTCTCTCTCTCTCTCTCTCTCTCTCTCTCTCTCTCTCTCTCTCTCTCTCTCTCTCTCCCCTCTCTCTCTCTCTCTCTCTCTCTCTCTCTCTCTCTCTCTCTCTCTCTCTCCTCTCTCTCTCTCTCTCTCTCTCTCTACTCCCCCTCTCTCTCTCTCTCTCTCTCTCTCTCTCTCTCCTCTCCCCCTCTCTCTCTCTCTCTCTCTCTCTCTCTCTCTACTCCCCCTCTCTCTCTCTCTCTACTCCCCCTCTCTCTCTCTCTCTCTCTCTCTCTCTCTCTCTCTCTCTCTCTACTCCCCCTCTCTCTCTCTCTCTCTCTCTCTCTCCCTCTCCCTCTCTCTCCCCCCCTCTCTCTTTCTCTATCCTGTCTCTCCCTATATCCTACAGGTGTACAAAGAGAAGCTCTATGGGAAGAAGTATGTCTGGTTCCTGATTGGTTGGTACGCAGACAACTGGTTCAAGATCAAAGACCCGTCAATCAACTGCACTGCGGAGCAGATGACAGAGGCGGTGGAGGGCCACGTTACCACGGAGATCGTCATGCTCAACCCGGAGACCGTCCGAGGGGCCTCCAATCTGGTGAGGAGTACACTCTGGTATAGAGAGATATATTACTACGTTTTGACCAGGGTCAATACATCACTAAAAGTTCTGACTGAGGTCTGACTGAGCTGCTGTCTCAATTGGCTCTGATGAAGTCATTTTGCAGACTTGGAAACACAATGGCATTTCTACAGGAGGTAAATAATTGTAAATCATTGTGACGTCGTCAGATTGATTTTAGATGTGGTAACATTAGCTAGCACCGGATTTAAGATAGCTCGCTAAACTATTTTTAGTGAATCTTGGCCCATAGGGAATAGATAGAGAATAGGGTCTCGGTCTATAGAAGTGCACTATATAGGGAATAGGGTCCTGGTCTAAAGTAGTGCACTAAATAGGGAATAGGGTTCCATAGGGTCCTGGTCTAAAGTAGTGCACTAAATAGAGAATAGGGTAGAACGTTCATTCTAAACAGCTGTTAATTATGATTTTGCCCAAATTACACTACAGGGTCTTGGAAATTACGATGACATTGATAAAGTAGGCAAATAATTAGTAGGAAACAACTTTGTCATCATTACGTGGTCGTCAGGTTTACTTTAGACAGATGGCAATGTTGCCATTAACTTCTTGGGGATTGGTGATGCGCTAGCGCCCCACTCCCGACACTACCAGGTGAAATGCAAAGGCGCCAAATTCAAAATCCAAAAGTTGAATTATTAAACATCCACCCATATACAAGTGTTTCATACTCATAAAAAGCTATGTTTCTTGGCAATATCACAGCGTTGTCAGATTTCAAAAAGGCTTTACGGCGAAAGCAGCAAATTTGATTGTTTGAGGGTAGCACCTCACATATTTTCTTCCATTACCATAAATTCATAATCCATCGCGGTTCACACAAAACACATTTCACAGCGAAAACAAATCAATTACCTGTTGAAGAACTTCTGCTGATGGCTTCCAAAGTGTCCAACGAAGACAATCCATGGTTCTTTTCTTTCTCCATTTGGTTCGAGCGTTATAATGAGAAACTACAGCCTTCACTCCTCCATTCAAACGTGACGAGAACTCGTTCAACTTAAAGCTATAAACTTGTCCAAGAACAATCAAAAATCATTTTAAATGTATCCTTAGGAACACTTTTACGTATATTTACTATTATAAATCAACCGGAATATAAACTGATAGATAAAGACGGAAAAAAACACAGAGCGAGGCTTCTCGGGAGAGCGCGCTGCCTTGTTGTTGAAATTGAGTGGACACTTCCTGTTTTCTCTTCTTCTCTGCTCTAAAGCATGCAAACAAAATCTGAACACTGTCTCGAGACTGTTGACATCCAGACAGGAGCCAGTCCCTCTCTAGTGTAACTGCCCTCTTTAATTCATACTGCCGTGTCTGGAGAGGACAGGAGCCAGTCCCTCTCTAGTGTAACTGCCCTCTTTAATTCATACTGCCGTGTCTGGAGAGGACAGGAGCTTCAGGAAGCTCTTCAAATGTATTATTATCCATCTACTTTGAAGATTTACCTCGTAGAAGAAAAGCTTTGTGCTAGAATAGAAGCGTTTCGAGCGCAGCAAACCGTTTCTCTCTCTTGAAGCCCCGGCTCTGATTTAACATCATTGGCCTGTAGAGTAGCTGGAGAAAATAGAAATACTGAAGAAGTAATACACTTTTGTTAATGTTCATTGTTCGTCGTTCGTGCTACACTGGGGCTGCGCTGTCTGGAGGGTCTGAGGAGGCAGAGAGGGAGAGAGACAGTAGTGTGTGCATCCCAAATGGCACCTTTAACCTATGGGCCCTGGTCAAAAAGCAGTGCATGATGTAGAGAATAGGGGTCCAGTTGGGAAGCAGGCTAGAGAGGCTAGAGAGTCGTCTCTTATTGATCAAAGCCCCATTTGGTGACGAGGCTGCTGTTGTCGTGGTGATGCTTCTCCAGGGCTACAGCTTTCACAGATGCAGCTGCTTGATGCAGCCTGGCGCCAAGGTAGGGAGTGCAATGCATGTCTCTAAAACATCTAAATAACTACAGTCGATAATTAAACGTTTGTTCTAGGCAGTTAAACATACTAAGGTGTCGTATGTGCGTTTGTGTGTGTGCTTGTGTGTGTTTGTGTGTGTCTGTTTGTGTGTTTGTGTGTGTGTGTTGGATAAGGGATCCGAACATACACACACAAGGCCTCAACACACACAAGCCCTCAACACACACACAAAGCCCTCAACAAACACAAGCCCTCAACACACACACAAAGCCCTCAACACATACAAGGCCTCAACACACACAAGCCCTCAACACAAACCCTCAACAAACACAAGCCCTCAAGAGTTTCTTCTTAACAATGTATTTCAAAGACAGCTCTGCTCTCCCTGTCTGTGGAATAAAAATGCCTCTTCTCCAGAGTAATTACACGGAGCTCCTGATGCCAGGGCACACAGCCTCCCCTCAGAGGCTAAGTAATAGCTGACTTCATTCTAGGGCTTGCATCCCAAATGGCAGCCTATTCCCTGTGGGCCCTGGTCAAAAGTAGTGCACAACGTAGGGAATAGGGTGCCATTTGGGACACACAGCCTATTACAGAGCTGTTATGTCTCTTCTTAGCTCCTCACACACAGAGAGAGAGACAGATGTCTCATTCAGATCAGGTAGAGGGAGGGAGAGAAAGAGAGAGAGAGACTCCTCTCCTTCCTGCATATTCCCTTCCTGTCAAGCCCTCTGCCAGCTACCCGTCTGAAGTGACTACATTTAACACCTCTCTTCTAGACTCAGACAGGGGATTCTGGGAAAATATCCTCTCTCTCTCTCCATTCAGGATGAGCTATCAAAAACACAACACAGACCCCATCTCTCATCTTTTATTACAGGAGGCAACATAAAAACATATGAAAACTGATTTCCTCGGGCACTTGTGTGTGTCTGCTAATGAACGCTGCTCTGCCTCCAGGTGGCCCTCGCCGTTGTTATGTAGAGGGCGTTTATTTGGAACGGCATGTCCCCTCGCATGATGGATATACAGTTCAAGTCGGAAGTTCACATACACTTAGGTTGGAGTCATTAAAACAACCACTCCACAAATGTCTTGTTAACAAACTATAAACTATAATAACTTATAATTCACTGTATCACAATTCCAGTGGGTCAGAAGTTTACATACACTAAGTTGACTGTGCCTTTAAACAGCTTGGAAAATTACAGAAAATTATGTCATGGCTTTAGAAGCTTCTGATAAGATAATTGACATAATTTGAGTCAATTGGAGGTGTACCTGTGGATGTATTTCAAGGCCTACCTTCAAACTCAGTGCCACTTTGCTTGACATCATGAGAAAATCAAAAGAAATCAGCCAAGACCTCCACAAGACCTCCACAAGTCTGGTTCATCCTTGGGAGCAATTTTTTAACGCCTGAAGGTACCACGGTCATCTGTACAAACAATAGTACGCAAGTATAAACACCATGGGACCACGCAGCCGTCATACCGCTCAGGAAGGAGACGCGTTCTGTCTCCTAGAGATGAACATACTGTGGTGCGAAAAGTGCAAATCAATCCCAGAACAACAGCAAAGGACCTTGTGAAGATGCTGGAGAGGAAACGTACAAAAGTATCTATATCCACAGTAAAACAAGTCCTATATCGACATAACCTGAAAGGCCGCTCAGCAAGGAAGAAGCCACTGCTCCAAAACCACTATAAAAAAGCCAGACTACGGTTTACAACTGCACATGGGGACAAAGATTGTACTTTTTTTAGAAATGTCCTCTGGTCTGATGAAACAAAAATAGAACTGTTTGGCCATAATGACCATCATTATGTTAGGAGGAAAAAAGGGGAGCCTTGCAAGCCGAAGAACAGCATCCCAACGGTGAAGCACGGGGATGGCAGCGTCATGTTGTGAGGGTGCTTTGCTGCAGGAGGGACTGGTGCACTTCACAAAATAGATGGCATCATCAGGGAGGAAAAATATGTGGATAAATTGAAGCAACATCTCAAGACATCAGTCAGGAAGTTAAAGCTTGGTCGCAAATGGGTTTGTGGAAAAATGACTTAAGGACAACAAAGTCCAGGTATTGGAGTGGCCATCACAAAGCCCTGACCTCAATCCCATAGAAGATTTGTGGGCAGAACTGAAAAAGCATGTGCGAGCAAGGAGGCCTACAATCCTGACTCAGTTACACCAGCTCTGTCAGGAGGAATGGGCCAAATTTCACCCAACTTATTGTGGGAAGCTTATGGAAGGCTACCCCAAACGTTTGACCCAAGTTAAACAATTTAAAGGCAATGCTACCAAATACTAATTGAGTGTATGTAAACTTCTGACCCACTGAGAATGTGATGAAATAAATAAAAGCTGAAATAAATGATTCTCTCTACTATTATTCTGACATTTCAAATTCTTAAAATAAAGTGGTGATCCTAACTGACAGGGAATTTTTACTAGGATTAAATGTCAGGAATTGTGAAATACTGAGTTTAAATGTATTTGGTGGCTAAACTTCCGACTTCAACTGTACGTGATAAACAACAGTAGCATGTCCAATCTTTCCAAACGCTAAAAGGGAGGGAAAATGATGACTGTATTGGGCCAATTTACGAGGGTGGAGGGATTTTATCGTAAATTGGACCTGTCCAATGTGATTTTTTTTTTTGTCATGGGGTAAAAAGTGGTAGGTGTCTGGAACTCAGCCCAGACATAACAGCCTCCTGGGCCAACAGAGGGGGTCCAGTTGGTGTGTGTATGGGTGAGTGGGTGCATACGTGCTTGTCCCTGGTCACATCCTAGAGAGAGCAGAAGAACATCTGGCCCGTACCCAGACAGACCCCGCCCCACTGGGAAACAGGATGTCAACCTGGTGCTCCCAGCTGTGCACACCTCCCTCCCCACACACACTTCCACCCCCACGCCCCTACGCCCCCACCCACACAGTTCTAAGCCTTCCTCTCTCTCTTCCTCCAGACGTCTCAGGAGTTTCTGAACCAGCTGATGTCTAAGTTGGGGGGTAAGAACCCCGAGGAGACAGGGGGTTTCCAGGAGGCCCCTCTGGCCTACGATGCAGTGTGGGCCCTGGCTCTGGCCCTCAACAAGACTGTGGGGCCCCTGAAGGCCAAGGGCCGCAGGCTGGAAGACTTCAACTACAACAACCGAGATATCACCACTGAGATCTACCGTGCCCTCAACACCAGCTCATTTGAAGGAGTGTCGGTGAGTATGGAATATATACAGTAGCCTAACCATTGAGGCACGGGGAAGAGGGAAAGGGGGAGGGGTGGAGGAAGAGAAGCTTGTGGTTGTACTGGGAGAGAGATGAGAGCGCGATAAAGAGAGAGAGAAATAAAGAAAGAAAGAAAGAAAGAAAGAAAGAGGAGAGGAAGATAGAAAGAGAGCGAGAGAGACAGACAGAGAGAAAGACTACCAGAATACATTGGATTCTCCAATTACATTGAACTACAGGACAAAATACAAACCTTTAACCCCAAAAAAGCCTGTGGTGTTGATGGTATCCTAAATGAAATGATAAAATATACAGACCATACATTTCAATTGTCTTTTTAACATCATTCTCAGCTCTGGCATCTTCCCCAATATTTGGAACCAAGGACTGATCCCCCCAATCCACAAAATTGGAGACGAATTTGACCCCAATAACTACCGTGGGATATGCGTCAACAGCAACCTTTGGAAAATCATTAACAGCAGACTCGTACATTTCCTCAGTGAAAACAATGTACTGAGCAAGTGTCAAATTGGCTTTTTACAAAATTACCATACGACAGACCACGTATTCACACCCTAATTGACAAACAAACAAAACAAAAGCAAAGCCTTCTCATGCTTTGTTGATTTCAAAAAAGCCTTAGTCTCAGTTTGGCATGAGGGTCTGCTGTACAAATTGATGAAAAGCGGTGTTGGGGGAAAAACATTAGACATTATAAAATCCATGTACATAAACAACAAGTGTGCAGATAAAATTGGCAAAAAAACACACGTTTATTTCCACACAGCCGTGGGGTAAGACAGGGATGCAGCTTGAGCCCCACCCTCTGGCGAGGGCACTAGGACAGTTTGCAGCACCCGGCCTCACCTCACTAGAATCTGAAGTCAAATGTCTACTGTTTGATGATGATCTGGTGCTTCAGTCCCCAACCAAGGAGGGCCTACAGCAGCACCTAGATCTTCTGCACAGATTCTGTCAGACAGTAAATCTCAGTAAGACCAAATTAATGGTGTTCCAAAAAAAGTTCAATTTGCCAGAACCACAAATACAAAGCCCATCTAGACACCGTTGCCCTAGAGCACAAACAAAACTATACATACCTCGGCCTAAACATCATCACCACAGGTATCTTCCACAAAGCTTATCAAACATGTTTGGAAAAACTTGTCAATAAATCAACTGACTGGCTTTCTTGATGTCTACAGTATTCCCTCTGGTATTGAATCTGGTTTCCGCTCAGGTTATGGACGTGTCACTGCAACCTTAAAGGTCCTTAACGATGTCACCGTTGCCTTTGATTCTAAGCAATGTTGTGCTGCTATTTTTATTGACTAGGCAAAATCCTTTTGAAACGGTAGACCATTCCATTCTTGTGGGCCGGCTAAGGAGTATTGGTGTCTCTGGCCTGGTTTGCTAACTACCTCTCTCAAAGAGTGCAGTGTATAACATCAGAACATCTGCCAATACTTTCAATAATTTGTAGAGCCACCTTTTGCAGCAATTACAGCTACAAGTCTCTTGGGGTATGTCTCTATAAGCTTGGCACATCTAGCCACTGGGATTTTTGCCCATTCTTCCAAGGCAAAACTGCTCCAGCTCCTTCAAGTCGGATGGGTTCCGCTGGTGTGCAGCAATCTTTAAGTCATACCACAGATTCTCAATTGGATTGAGGTCTGGGCTTTGACTAGGCCATTCTAAGACATTTAAATGTTTCCCTTTAAACCACTCAAGTGTTGCTTTAGCAGTATGCTTAGGGTCATTGTCCTGCTGGAAGGTGAACCTCCATCCCAGTCTCAAATCTCTTGTAGACTGAAACAGGTTTCTCTGAAGAATTTCCCTGTATTTAACGCCATCCATCATTCCTTAGATTCTGACCAGTTTCCCAGTCCCTGCCGATGAAAAACACCCCCACAGCATGATTCTGCTACCACCACGCTTCACTTTGGGGATTGTGTTCTCGGAGTGATGAGAGGTGTTGGGTTTGTGCCAGACATAGCGTTTTCCTTGATGGACAAAAATCTACATTTTAGTCTCATCTAACCAGAGTACCTCCTTCCATATGTTTGGGAAGTCTCCCACATGCCTTTTGGTGAACACAAAATGTGTTTGCTTATTTTTTTTCTTTAAGCAATGGCTTTTTTTCTGACCACTGTTCCGTAAAGCCCCACTCTGTGGAGTGTACGGCTTAAAGTGGTCCTATGGACAGATACTCCAATCTCCGCTGTGGAGCTTTGCAGCTCCTTCAGGGTTATCTTTGGTCTCTTTGTTGCCTCTCTGATTAATGCTATTTTTGCCTGGTCCGTGAGTTTTGGTGGGCGGCCCTCTCTTGGCAGGTTTGTTGTGGTGCTATATTCTTTCAATTTTTTAATAATGGATTTAATGGTGCTCCGTGGGATGTTCAAAGTTTCTGATATGTTTTTATAACCCAACCCTGATCTGTACTTCACCACAACCTTGTCCCTGACCTGTTTGGAGAGCTCCTTGGTCTTCATGGTGCCACTTGCTTGGTGGTGCCCCTTGCTTAGTGGTGTTGCAGACTCTGAACAGGTATATATATATATATATACTGAGATCATGTGACAGATCATGTGACACTTAGATTGCACACAGGTGGACTTTATTTAACTAATTATGTGATTTCTGAAGGTAATTGGTTGCAGCAGATCTTATTTAGTGGTTTCATAGCGAAAGGGGTGAATACATATGCACAAACCATATTTCAGTTTAAAAAAAATATATATACAACAAGTAATTTTTTTCATTACACTTCACCAATTTTGACTATTACATGAAATCCAAATAAAAATCTGTTTAAATTACAGTTTGTAATGCAATAAAATAGGAAAAATTCCAAGGGGTTGAATACTTTTGCAAGGCACTGTACCTCTGAGGGTTTAGAGCTTGAGGTAATCACCACATACAAGTACTTGGGAGTATGGCTAGACGGTACACTGTCCTTCTCTCAGTACATATCAAAGCTGCAGGCTAAAGTTCAATCGAGACTTGGTTTCCTCTATCGTAATCGCTCCTCTTTCACCCCAGCTGCCAAACTAACCCTGATTCAGATGACCATCCTACCCATACTAGATTACAGAGACGTAATTTATAGATTGGCAGGTAAGGGTGCTCTCGAGCGGCTAGATGTTCTTTACCATTCGGCCATCAGATTTGCCACCAACACTCCTTATAGGACACATCACTGCACTCTATACTCCTCTGTAAACTGGTAATCTCTGTATACCCGTCACAAGACCCACTGGTTGATGCTTATTTATAAAACCCTCTTAGGCCTCACTCCCCCCTATCTGAGATATCTACTGCACCCCTCATCCTCCACATACAACACCCGTTCTGCCAGTCACATTCTGTTAAAGGTCCCCAAAGCACACACATCCCTGACTGCGTGTCAATCTGCCGCATCCGCCAGTGTCGCACTTCCACATCTGCGGTGAAAGGTGGCTGAGCGGTGTTTGTCACGAATATGTGTCTTCTCACAAAAACATCAGTTTTGTCAAATCAAATCAAATTGCAATCACTAACTCAGAGAGGCTGCTGCCTATATTGAGATCCAATCACTGGCCACTTTAATAAATGGATCACTAGTACTTTTTATAATGCCACTTTAAATAATGTTTACATATCTTACATTACTCAAATATGTATGTTGTTGTGAAATTGTTCGATTACTTGTTAGATATTACTGCACTGCCGGAACTAGAAGCACAAGCATTTCGCTACACTCGCATTAACATCTGCTAACCATGTGTATGTGACCAATACAATTTGATTTGAATTAATATTTATCTAATCATTTTTTATATATTTTTTTTTACCTAAAGGGGTCTTAAAGGTCAAAATCAAATCAAAATCAGAACAGCAACACAATTAGACCCAACCAAATAATGAGAAAACCGACAGTGAATTACTTACATTTAAAGTTTTCAAAATAACACAGCAAACTGGAACGCTATTTGGCCCTTAACAAAGAGTACACAGTGGCTGAATACCTGACCACTGTGACTGACCCGAAAATAAGAAAAGCTTTGTATAGACTCAGTGAGCATGGCCTTGCTATTGAGAAAGGCCGCCATAGGCAGACCTGGCTCTCAAGAGAAGACAGGCTATGTGCACACTGCCCACAAAAGGATGTGGAAACTGAGCTGCACTTCCTAACCTCCTGTCATATGAATGACCATATTAGAGACACACATTTCCCCCAGATTACACAGACCCATAAAGAATCTTAAAACAAATCCAATTTTGATAAACTCCAATGGGTGAGTTTCACCAACATGGTTGATATTAACCTAGGATTAGAGCCAATCTAGGTTTTGTAAATCTAGGTTCATAATTAATCAGAGATGTGTTGCACCACTTCATTTTAAATCTAGATCAGTAAATCTATGATTACCGGTTTTAAACTATAATTTGTGACACGTTACACCTGGTATTTCGTGAGTTGAAACGAAGTAGCTAGCCTACTTGACAAATGAAGCCACAAAGTTTCTGTTCCTTGATAAAATAATAACAATGTAACGTTAGAACTACTGTAACTCCAAGGGTAAAGGTTCTCATTGGTTGGCTGATTTGAAATTAAGTCCCTTATTTGCCAGTACTAGAAAGAAAATTAATTTGTTAGCTAACGTTAGCTACTGTAGCTAGCTAGTTTATAAACCAAGCTAGCTAGCATACAATATTATTCATTATTGTTATTACTTAACGTTATTTAGACATTTATTATTTGTCCGCTAGCCACCTGATCATGGCAAGTCAAAGAACTTCAAATTTCTCCGCTTTTGTCAGAGTTGATGGAGGAATTTAGTAACGTACTGGAGGATAAAAAGACAACACGACTGTCAAAAAGAAGGAAGACACCTGGGCCATGTTATGCGACAAATGTAATGGATCGACACGAATGAAAGAGAAGAGGGACCCAAATCGGATGAAAGCATATGGATAAAAAAAAAAGAGCAAAAGCCCAAAAAAGATGCGTCAGAGGAGAGGCGGGGGGCCTCCATCCAAGGGAATTCATCACCCATAAAATATACGAGATGATTCCCCAGCAGTTTGCCCCTCCATAACCCCTATGATGACAACGCACAACTTGACCCACCAATATTAAGTAAGCGTAAATATCAATGCCTATAATGCACGTTAAAAACGTTAATGCTACTTCACTACAACGTTACCGTTATCAGGCCCGTTACAGCATGTTGCATAACATCATCATTCCTACCAAGACTGGGAATATCATAAACCAATATTAAATTGTTGTACAAAATGGGAACGTAAATAGCCTACTAATAAATGACTTAATTACCATAAAACTCAACAGGATTTAACCCAGTTTAAGACTTAATGCATTTTGGTGCAACCCAACCTGGATCTATCAGGTTAAACACCACAGTGTGAATCACAGCAGCAAGATTTGTGACCTGTTTTTATTTATTTTCCCTTTTGTAATTTTAACTGTTTATACATCGTTACAACACTGTATATAGACATAATATGACATTTGAAATGTCTCTATTCCTTTGGAACTTTTATGAGTGTAATGTTTACTGGTAATTTCTGATTGTCTATTTCACTTTTGTTTATGATCTATTTCACTTGCTTTGGCAATGTAAACATATGTTTCCCATGCCAATAAAGCCTTTTAATTGAAATTGAATTGAATTGAGAGGAGAGAGAGAGAGAGAGAGAGATAGAGAGAGAGGTTAAAACAATGACGTGTTATAGCTTCTCTTCCTTCTTTCTTCACACAGGGCCATGTTGTGTTTGATGCCCAGGGTTCTAGAATGGCCTGGACTCTAATTGAGCAGCTGCAAGGTACAGTACTCTCTCTATTCCTCCTGTGTACAATAAACCAGAATCAGGCATGGAAATTAAGAACATGTGCCCAACTAGAATGGTGACATTTTGTCATTTTAAACATCACATGGCACCTGTGCTAGTAAACTTTGTGGTCTACTAGTGTGGCCAAAATCCTTCAGTTCCATCCCTGAGTCCATAATCATGAGTATCAACACTTATTGTTCCCGAGTGGCAGCAGCGGTCTAAGACACTGCATCTCAGTGCTAGAGGTGTCACTACAGACCCTGGTTCGATCCCGGGCTGAATCACAACCGGCCGTGATCGGGAGTCCCATAGGGCGGCGCACAATTGGCCTAGTATCGTGCGGGTTAGGGGAGGGTTTGGCAGGGGTAGGTCGTCATTGTAAATAAAAATGTGTTCTTAATAACTGACTTGTCTAGTTAAATAAAGGTTACATTAAATAAATCCACTGAGTGTACAAAACATTAAGAACACCTGCTCTTTCCATGACATGGACTGACCAGGTGAATGCAGGTGAAAGCTATGATCCCTTATTGATGTCGTCTGTTAAATCCACTTCAATCAGTATAGATTATGGGGAGGAGACAGGTTATAGAAGGCTTTTTAAGCCTTGAGACGTGGCTTGTGTATGTGTGCCATTCAGATTTTATTGCTTTTGAACGGGGTATGGTAGTATGTCCAGGCACCCCCCGGGTTGTGTCAAGAACTGCAACGCTGCTGGGTTTTTCCACGCTCAACAGTTTCCCGTGTGTATCAAGAATGGCCCACCACCCAAAAGACATCCAGCCGACTTGACACAAGTGTGGAACGCATCCTTTTGACACCTTGTAGAATCCATGCCGTGACAAATTGAGGCTGTTCTGAGGGCAAAAAAGGGGTGCAACTCTAAATTAGGAAGGTGTTCCTAATGCTTTGT